>JAJJMC010010016.1:2279073-2369376 GCA_023531435.1 Papaver californicum | reverse complement strand
GTTAGGAATATGAGCTTATTTTGGAATAACATTAGCTAAAACTAACATCAAAAACAACGTGTTTTACTTTATATGACCTACACTCTGTATTCTAAGAAGCCCTCCGATAGAACACCGATATAAAATCATTAATGCGTGTAACTTAAGCCTAAAACATCATTGTAACAAACACAGTCTCATCTTGATTGAAATCCCTTATATTACATATATATCTAAGATATGAAGAAACTAAACTGTGAACCCCCTTTTCAAAAGGAAAAAAGAAAAATTAAGCCCAGATCGAAAAAACCCATGATCGTCAGTAACTACTTATTTGTACAGCCGAAATAAAAACCCAAATCACGTTTTAACAAGTAAAAGAACCTATAATATCTATCTGATTCTATGACATCAACCAAACAAAAAAAACTAACATCAATTATATTCAATCGAAAATAGGTTGTAGAAATAATAGTTGTAAGAACGAGCGAGTGTGATTAGATAGGTTCCCTGTAAAGATGAGAGTTAGTAACAGAATTATGATTTTAGAAAAAAAATGAATCCAAGTTATAAAAACTGGATGGAGAAGAAAGTAGAACTTAACTTTCTTATTTGACCAAAACATTAAGCGGGAATTGACTTTCATTTTGAAATCACCCCGCCCAGTAAAATTCCAAAATTTTATTTTCATCATCCCGCCAAACATATGACTTAGAATGCAGATTCAAAATTTTTGGTTTTTTTGTTCTTCCATAAGTTTTCTTTCCATATATTCGTTTTGTAACCAATATGGTTAGTTTCCCTTATTTTGTTAGAGAATCTAGGGGGTGGTTATCTTATTTTTAGGATAATCTTTTTTCCCAAAACCACGAACTATACTTTTCTATCTCTAACCAACTATAAAAAAGGTCATAGATTAAATTTGGCAATAGAAAATTTCGAATTATATTTTCCCTAACTTTCAGCCAATAGATCATACTGCCTCCCTTTCTCATAAATTGAGCCTTTCAAGTTTGTACGTGTATAATCTTTACTGGCCAAAGACTTACTTTGACTTCTGTTGAGAGTCAATTGGGTTCCACTTGTCTCCTCATCCACGCCATCAAATAAGGGGATCCCAGTAACAAGGAAAGTACTAATCCCTTTGCAGGATATGTTGATGTTGCTTTTGTCTTTTGAGGGAGATTCTTGCAGTATTATTAGGACGTACCTGCACAGGTAAACCAAATGGAACAAACTGTCCCACAATTCTGAAATAGAAGAGGGGATTTTTTGCCATGCATATACTTGAAGTTTACTTTTTATTGGGACTACGCTGAGGCAAGCAAATTTTAGAGTTGCAGTTTTATAGGGACATTTTATCCCACTACTATATGAACCGGCCCAACAGCCCATATTTTCATAATTCATAAAAAGAGTTGTGGTTAGTGTCTCCTCAGTCCTCATAACAAAAGCATTTCCCACATGCGTTTTACATGAGGTGTATGGTTTTCATTTGTCAAAAAACCCACGTAACCACACCATCAAAGTGATAGACGGGTATAAATATTAGATATGTCGACAACTGATATGGCGTTAGGGGGATAGTAAAAGTTTTTCCTCTCTGGAGAGATACAAATGCTTGGGGGAACACCCCATCAAAATCAATTTGTGGTGTTGAGTACCCATTTATCTCTAAAGGTTGCTTTAGAAAGCAGAGAGAGAGAACCATTTCTTCCATTTACTTTATCTGTAGTATGTACCTGTTTGGTGATTTTGTTTGCAACTGATTTTGCAGAAGATTAAGCATAACTTCATTGATTTATATTATTTTTTTAACTAAAAATTTACATATTTAAAGTCGTAAAAGCGACAACAAGTAGATAAGAAAATCAAACTTAAAATGCCAAATTAATTGGTCTTTTTTGTTTACTGGAAACTAATAAATTTTCCACATTGTTTTTCCATATTTTCAACTAATTACAGTTACTTTTCCCTTATTTTTTTAACAAGAAAAGACTGATATGCATACCACATAAAAACAAAAAACAAAAAATGATTATAGTAGGTATCCCATTCTACACATTATAAATGGTTAAAACTCATAACCCTCGTTTATTCCATGATTCTACACTTAAATAATAAAAAAAATCATAAACATTACCATCTCCTAAATAACAAAATAAGGAATGGAAACAACCTTCAAATTTTTCACAGAAAAAAAATATCAATAAAAAATCCTTCAAAAGAAAATAAAAAACAACCATCAAATGAACCCATGCTTCAAAATAAAAAATAAATCAAATGAACCTTAATTTCCACAACATCTTCAAGCCGTTGTCGTTCCACTTGTAATGTAAGTGTCAGTATAATCGCATGCAAAATACTACCTATCAAACATGCTTGGGCTTATGCTTGAACAAAAATAAAAAGGCTTGGGATGTCATCCTCAGATTTGCTGATTTCTGCTTCATCAATCTCCACAGGATTGTTGGGTTAGTGAGATCTAGTTGGAACTACCTCTTCAAAAAAATCCTCGGGCATTTTTGGTATGCAGAATCTTGTAGTGTCTCATTAACTGGTATGCCAGGATCTTCATTAGTAATTTCAATACAAGCAGGAACATCAACATTCTCAGCAAGAACATCAACGTCTTCATCACCACCGACTTCAGCAAGTATTTCAGCACCCAAAGGAGCACCAGGAACCTTAGTCACCCCACTCAAAGTAATTATAATTGTTAAATTATGGGACCCAAACATTAGTCGAGGACATTTTTGTATTCTCTCATCCATTTGATCTCCGTTATCCCTTTTAGAACTTATTTTTCTCCTATACTCTATCACTACACCATTTTTGCACATTACTAACATAAATTAGTAACAGACATGTAGCCATTACTAATTCGCAACCGAAAATTGTTGTTGCTAAAATTTAGGAACATGCCATCACTGTTACAAATTTTGAACGGCCCATGACGTGTTGCTATTAGTAACAATTGAGGAAAAAATCGTGCGAGACGTGCATGTGCACGGTAACACTTTTGGTTATATTTCTGCCCAAATCATTTTGTATTAAAAGATATTTTCAACCTAGATATAACACGCGCTATAGACGCGTGTGTGATGGAACTAACCCTAACTTATACTTATCGTCTTCTCCTCTTTCATTTTCATTCATCCACCAACACAGCAGCCTCCACGAAGAAAACTCGATCTGTTTACCAGAAAACTTCATCTCCGTATATTACTCTTTTATGTTTCAATATTACCGTCTCTTACTCTCAATCTCTTTTCCTTTTTATCAAAGAAGATTTATTAAAATCAACAACAAAAAGAAGAACTTTTCTCTTTGTTCCTGGTCCCTCTACCTCGATTCAAAGGTAAATCATCATCATCATAAGTAGTCTATAATTTATCCGATTTTCTAATCTTTAATGAGTTCTTGTAATACCCTTTGATTTTTCTTCAAAATTAATATTTTTATTTAATGATTTTAGAGCTGATTGCTTAGGTTTTGATCTTGTTTCTGATTAATGGTGTTTGTTTGAAGCGACGAAGAAAACCTAAAACCCAGAACACAGACTCCTATTCAAACATCATCCTCAATGGATGACGATGATAAAAATATGGGTGGTATTGGATAACTTTTTTCTATTGTTATTACCGATTTTCCCCAAAATTTTCAATTAGGGTTTCTAATTTTCTGTAATTTCGATCTTTCTGAACTGATTTATTGAACTCACAGATACGAGGATGAACCAGTTGAGGATGTTATGGTAAGTGGATCAATCAATTTTCTTTTGGTTGAATATTTATGTCTTTAGTGCTGCTGTTTGAGTATTTACTCATGATAATTTATTATGTGAGCTTAATTAGTGAATTGGTTATCGATGTGCTTTTGCACCAGAAATCAAGACGATATCACTTATAAACTAAATACCATTATTCAAGAAAATACCTCCCTATGATAAGACTTAGATTGCAAGAGGCACACCTTTAAATGTTTCGTATGGATCAGATCATAACATGGTTTATTTTTTACTTTTTAATTTCTTGTGACATTTTTCAAACTATTATCAAAATAATATGATTAGGAAAATTATTGATTCTCGTTTCTTTAGTTTTGATGAATATCTATTATGCTCTAATCTTAATAATACTATTCCTCGACTTGTTCAGGATGATTGATGAATATCTATTATGCTCTAATCATAGAAAAATTATTGTTCTTTTGGTGAAGTTTATAAAATGTATAGAAGGCTCATTATATTACGATGGGCTTGTAGTATGTTGTATATACTCTCTTACTCTTAGTTGTATCACATATGATCCCTCTTAAATAGAGCAAAGTAACAAGGAACATACTTTGCCAATATCACTTTGTTTTAGTTGTGGGTTTTTGTTCTGTTTTATTTGTGTTTCCCACGTTAGCATGGTTTATCAATTCCTAGCAGTCATACCATAAGTGTGACTTTTTCAAGAAGTATTTGAGATTGATATATCATATATCTTTTGATCAACCATATTTAAAAAATGCATCAAGGGGTGGAGGGTCTTGTATTGGTTTATCCTCTGGGGATGCCAACCATATCGCATGTCGTTAATTACAACTATGCAGTCTTAGTTGACAATGGTGTTAAGACTGGGATCTTAGAGCAACTGCAGCGGTTGGACCAGACCATCGATCAAAGACCAAATCTGTTTGGTCGTTTAAAAAAAAAAACGCAACGAAAACATGACTAAATATGATATTACGCTGTTGTAAATAAGCGTTAATTATCAAACGCTATATTAAAGTGACGTATATTACACAGACGTTTAACTAGACAAACGTTATGTTTTTGACGTTCATTTAGATTAGCGTTTTAAACATACGCTCCTGTAATGAAGCGTTATGTACTCAAACGTCAAACGTTACTGTACTGAAGCGTTTTGATATAAAACATAGAAAAACGTCCTAGTAAAGTAGCGTCAAAACTCAAACGCTCTTCTAAAACAGCATTTCAAAAAAAAAACGCCCACATATAACAACGTTTGAAAGCCTAAACGTTGGTGTAGAGGACCGTTAATTTTGAAAACGCTGTTTTAATACAACGTTTCAAAAATGCTGTTCTTAATAAACGTTTAATACAATGTTTCAGAAACGTCGTTTTAATAAAACGTTTCAAAACAACGTTTCAAAAACGCTCTTTTAATACAACATTTCAATTCAGAAACGCTCTTTTAATACAACGTTTCAAAAACGTTGTTCTTTAGAAACGTTTTGATAAACGTCTTTCAGAAATGACGTTTGTGTTTATAAACGTCCTCGTACAATGGCGTTTTGGGAAAACGCTGTCTTACATGAGCGTCAGACTATATCTGTTTTGGGCCATTTTCTTGACTAAACATGATCGGATACTGTTCAATTTTTGGACCAAATACTACATTTAGTCGTCCGTTGCGTCTCATAAAATCGGACCAAAGACCATTTACGGTGTTTACTCTTTGGTCTGATCGTCCACTGCAGTTGCTCTTAGAGGAACAACCCCAGCCTATTGGATAGGTAAAAATCACGCGTACTTTGCATGTGATTATCTCAGAGTTGCATGCGAAGGAAAGGGTTAGGGTTTCAGGGAAGAGGAAAAGGAGGGTCGACAAAGATGAATTAGGTTTCCTTTTTATTTTATTTTGGGTATTATTTAAGGTTCTATCTCATTGTCTTAATACCTTTTTAGGCTTGTTGTTATGTTATATTTTTTTATTAACGTGTTTAAAAGGATAATATTGAAATGGTCGGGTTTGTATGGATAATCAGGCATATGGAAGAGGACAAGAGCGGATGATTGACCTTCATGGGTTGCAAGTCTTAAGATGTTGGAATAAGTTTACAGGCAATTTAACACCATTCCTGGTCTCATGGAAGGTACTGCAAATCCAGATAGGGGATTTCATGATTACACATTTCCCGTACTTGTCACTATATAGAGCTTATTGAGTCTGATTATGATGCAAGTTATAACTAAAGATGAATCAGTTGAAGTATCAAAAAGTTTGTAGATTTCAAGCCATCGATGGATGGGAAGGTACTTCATGTATTTGTCTGTTTTCATTTATCCCTTGAACACATAAAATGATAAACTTCTTTTTTGTTTGAAATAATATGTAAGTTTCCCTTGGTGTAGTATTGAGTAATCTAAATTGACAATTCTTATTGTATGATTCTTGTGATGTGTTTCCAACTTTGTTGTGTATATGAAGTTTAGAATTATATTAAATGTGGGTAAATATAGATTTAAACTATAGCTGGAACCCCTTTTTATGAATGAAGTCGTGGCTACGAATGGAGTCGTGGCTTCTTTCTTAGCCTTTTATTTTTATGTTGCTAAAAATTTAGCAACAGGATTTTTTGTTACTAAATTTTTACGGGAAAATGAAATTCGGTCAACATTGACCTAGTCAATATTTTTGCAACACGTGTAAAAGTTTAGAAACGGCTCAGGCTATGTACTAATTTAAAATTAGTGACGGTGAGCCGTCCATTACAAAGACCGTTGTGTCAAAATTAGTAACGATGACAAGCACATTGCTAAAATTTGTATCACCCCCTTTTGTAACGGCTGAAAAGTGCTACAACCCGGTTTTACAACATCCTATTCCTATTACTAAACACTAAATTTGGTGTAGTATATGTATCTCTCTTTTATTTTAAGTTGGCGTGGTTTGTACGACCTCTTTAATCACTATTTATATCTCTAATAATAAATATCCTATTTTTTTTAGGTTAAGTGTGTTATATTCGATTGCCTAATTTCTTGGTATTCCATATAAGTATACCAAATATTTCGGTTTCCATATCACTAAAAATATGGCAGCAAATACATAATATCATACAAAATGAATATTTCATGTTTATCTAATTTCTTTTTTAATCTAATCTAGTTTTTTTTGAAAGAATAATCTAATCTAGTTTCCAAAATTGTTAAATAACCATATCCGTAGAATGCATCAAAAAAAAAAAACTATCTTCGAAGAAATACCATAATTTTTTTTTCATTAACTCCAATTACCTAAACTATATCGGCCACAATATCTCACTGTCAACATAAAAAATATAAGTTTCCAAATCACATTCTTTATATATATATATATATATATATATATATGGTCCTATTTTTACAGTCCAATATTAACGAATTAATGTGACTTACAAAATACACATTTTTAGAGGTAAATCACATTGTGTCGGTTGGTCTAAACCCTACACGAAAGTGAGACTAAGCGTGACCACTGAAAGCCTATTAGGAACAATTGTGTCTTTTAAGTGAGAATAATTTAAAAGAGGATTAATAGGGGAAACTAAAGGGTCAGAGCTAAAGAAAATCCAAATACTTTCAAAGATAAATTAGGAAAGGAAAACATTTATCAATAATTGTGCATTCAAATTTTTTAAATAAATCAAACATGGCTGGTGATGGTGATCGACGAAGAGAAAAAGGTAAAGCCCCCGTGACTGAGCAACAGTTAAAGGAAAGATAAGAAAGGTTAATCACCATAATGCGATTGATAGGGGAGTTGAACAAGGATGATCAGGAGGCAGTACAAAACAGATTAAGAGACATGTTGCATGATATTGAACTCGGTCAAAACTGGGAAGAAGCACGTGCAATATTAAGGGATCAAGAAGACAAACCATAAGAGTTGTCAAAGAAGCGTCCTCTTGATCCTTTCATAGATGACATCATGAAAGAAAGGTTTGAGGCAGTGCTGGCGAAAAAGATGAGGTTGGAGACAATGAAGGAGATCAGGAAGGCAAGAGTGGAAGAATATTTTTCGCGCGATACTGATTCAAGTGATGAGGAAGATGAAGAGCAAGTTGTTTTGTATGAAAGTGAAACACCCGCTCCAGATTCAGTGGAAATGGCGATTGCAGAGGAGGATGCTGCTGAAAACCTAGAAGGGGAACTTGACAAGTTTCGCGAAAATAAGAGGAATGGGGCTAATGATTTATTATTGGCCCAACATACCGATTCCGAAGCGGACGAGTCAGATGAAGATGAAAACGAATATGATAAGACAAATCAGGATGAAGAGGAATCTGATTATTCCTATTCCGAGTGATAATCTAGCAATGGGTAAGCATTCTCGACATTTGAATTCTTCTGTAGAGAACTAGTGGATTTTTGGGTAAGTGCTCAAATGAAAATGATGATATAACTTTAAAAATGGTTACATAACTTATATTATTTTGAAGAAATACCTATCATCAAAGTACAAAGAAGAATTCAAATAGAGAGGGGTCTAATGCAAATGGTGAGTCACTAAATAATATTTTCTTTTTGATTTTTGGAAGTGCCAATAGAATTCTAGAAGTGGAAGTGCAGAGGAAGATGAAAGGGAAAGTTATGTTTTTTTTTTATTATTTTGTTTTTCGGTTTTTGGATTTTGGGTGTATAAGATGGAGATATACTTTTAAATTGCAAATCAATTTTTCCTTAATGTTTTATATTTTTATGTTTTAGTGTATGAACATGTAACTAAGTATAAAATGATAGTGTTGCTGCTAAATGTTGCTCAACACTGGATGAACAAAAAGGTTGTAACTTTTTTGAAATGCAATATGATGAAGCAAGGTTATTCATATTGTCCAATGGTTGTGTATGATTGAATTGTTCGGTATTTATAATATTGGAGATGCAAGTAGTAATCTAGAAACTAAAACTATGATCAAAGAACTGGAACATGTAGTAGAAACCACACAAAACACAATAATCTAGATAAGGTACATATGTGTTTGAAATTGCATCTTTGATTCTCTATTCAGTCTAATTCACAGTAAACACTACTTGGTAGAGAGGCATATACACACCTAGTTTTAATCTACAATCCGGAGAAGGGAAAAAATTACAAACATCTATATATGTTTGAAATTGAAAAAGAACAACACTCCAACACACAATAAGAGTTCAAAAAGAATAACAAGCTATAAATCTTCTGTCAAATACATGATTAACAAAAGTTGTCCTGCTTGGTTGCGTCGTATTCTACTTGCATATAATTGACATAAAAACTACTTGGTGGAGGCTTATGCACACCTAATTTTATTCTACAATCTGAAAATGAATACAAATCAAAAAGATTCCTGAAATTATCTTGATTCCTGAGTTGCTGCTTCTCAAAACAGAATACCAACTTTATTCACTAATGCTAACATCCTACAACCAAATACTATGTCTGAGTCTAAGTTCAACAACCAAATATTCTTAAAAGGTATATCAAGGTTTAGATTATCTGTCAATAACATGAATCAGGATTGCATAGTATTCATCCTATGAAATCAACTGACACATAAAACTACTTGGTGGAGGCATAAAGAATGCTACTAAGATGTTCATAATCACCAAAAAATTCTCAAAACAGGATAAAATTCACATCAAATCCATATACAAATAAACCTAAAATCTACAACCACATATAGATCTGAAAGATACAGATGTTCATAATCACCATCAAAAATTGCACCATTAAAAATCAATAGTCTGTAACCTCCAATTTGTAAAATCATTAAACCACCAAATATTGAAAACATTTCGATTCAGAGGAAAATGAATGAATGAAATAACTTAGATGAAGATAACCTATATTTGCGTTTTCAAAATTATGAATCAGTGTCAATTAATACTTCTATGAGAGATCGATTAAACTTAAATCTAGGCTTAAATCGATGTTTCACAGAAGTACTAATAACTGATCATAGTTGTTGATAAAGTTTTCCGAAGCACAAATCGATGGAATTATAAATGGATGGAGATGAAATGAGAAATGGAAGGAGTTATGTCTCAGGATCTCAATTGATCCCGACCAATTATCCCTTTTCTCTTCTAATTTTCACTCTAGTAGATTTTTGTGGTTCATTGGAAGACTGGAATATTTGAGTCCGATTTTGTGCACACTCTCTAACGAGTGTGCACGTGACCATTTAATATCCACCATTGATTAAATTTTGGAAGCTATGTAACAAGGGTCAAGGTCCTAAATATGGAAGGTAATGGGCCCATCTATTAACTACATCTCTTGCTTATTCGATATTTGTAATTGATAAAGTGAATCTAGAATACCATAATCCTTTCTTGGGTTTGAAAATTACGTTTCCTAAATTTGATAAACTATATATATTTCATTCATCCAGTTACTTATAAGGTTATATTGGTCATTTATGCTAAAAATGTACTAAATTACTTTATCCTCCAATTATTTATAATGATTTGAAAAGACAATTTTGCTAAAAAGACATATATTACTTCATGATCCAATTACTTTCAGGTCAGTTATAATAAAAACCAATAGGTCACTGTAGTACAGTGGTAAAGTTGTTGGGTGATGATACCAGCTACTTGAGTTCGAAAAAAAAAACAAACATAGACCTATTATATTGAGTCTGAATCTTCACGGGAACCAAAACCCTAAATGTACCGATGTTGGTCATATTATATGCTTAATAACTCATTCTAATATATGAAATGAATCTTCACCGGAACCCTAGTTCGATGTACCGATGTTCGTCATAATTTGCTTAATGACTCATTCCAACATATAAAAATGAATCTCCATTGAAACCCTAAATGTACCGATGTTGATCATATTATGCTTAATGACTCATTCCAATTTATGAAAATGAATCTTCTCCGGGACCCTAGTTCGATGTATCGATGTTGGTCATAATCTACTTAATGACTCATTCCAATATATCAAAATGAATCTTCCCAGGAACCATAAATGTACCGATGTCGGTCATATTCTTCTTAATGACTCATTCCAATATATGAAAATGAATCTTCCCAGGAACCATAAATGTACTAATGTCGGTCATATTCTGCTTAATAACTCATTCTAATATATGAAAATGAATCTTCCGAGGAACCATAAATGTATTGTTGTCGGTCATATTCTTCTTAATGACTCATTTCAATGAAAATGAATCTTCCCAGAAACCATAAATGTACCGATGTCGGTCATATTCTGCTTGATGACTCATTCCTATATATGAAAATGAATCTTCACCGAAACCCTAATTGTACCGATGTCGGTCATATTCTGCTTAATGAATCATTCCTATATATGAAAATGAATCTTCACTGGAACCCTAATTGTACTGATGTTGGTCATATTCTTCTCAATGAACCATTGAGTCATAAGCTTCACTGAAAACCTTAATGTACTCATGTTGGTCATAGTTTGCTACAAAGTTTTCGTAATGTGGTTGCAATGTTATAAAATCTTAAATTTCATGTAGTCAGAGGATAAGTGAGTTCGGACTTGGAACTCGCAAAACTTGGCCTGACACTCAGATATACATATTAGAGACCTAAGAGTCCCCCTTATTATATATATTGCTACAAACAATCAAAACTAAGGAAAATCGGACTTGGAACTTGCCAAAACTCGTGAAAATAGGACTTGGAACTCGCCCAAACTCGAATGTAAAAAAACTTAAAGATCTAGGCCCTGATCCTTTGCCCCGTATACGTACATTCATCAAAAAACAAAATAAATCCCCCATAATTTCCATCATAATTATACCCAAAACAAGCAAATTTACAAAACTACTATTACTATTACTGAGTTTGATCTTTGTCAACAACAAAACAACCCTTTTACACCATACGACAGAAGATAACAGAAGTCTAGGATTCTTCAGTTGCAACAATAATAGATAATCATCACCGATCATTATCAAAGTAGATTTCTAACTCCTTTTTTTTCATAGTAGAAGTCTCTGAAATTATCACTTATGGAAGAAGCTGCATGACCATAACCTCCATTTTCACTATCCTCCTCATCATCATCTTCAGATCCTTGCCTTTGTCCCTCAACCTATGCTGCAGTATTGCCATCTATAACCATCCCTGGTATCTCCTCACCATCTGAATCCATGTTCAGGGGTTCAGACATGGTACGAGAAAACATCCGGGGGAGATCTTTCTCTTCCAAATAACATCAGTATATTAGTAAATCAACTTCCATCTGTCTTTCTCTCTCTCAATCCTCTTCTTATGGATCAGTGAATGGCTCACTGCTGCTTCCACCCTCATCAATTTCATCTTCTTCTTCACATTCCTCATCATTTTCACTTTCTGTGGCACTTTTTGTCCTTCTCCAATAACGTTCATGTATCTCTTTCCTTGCTTGCCTTCCTCTCATCTTCCTTGCACCACTTGCATCACTTTTTCTTATCCATAATTGGAACTCATCTTCATTCTCAATCCTTTTCCTATCAAATTATTTCTGCCTCCTCTTTCTGGGAATTTCTTGTTCTAAATAGGAAATTAACTTCTCAGTCCCTTCACTTGTTAATGCATGAGTTTATTTTTTTACGTTTTCTAATGCTGGTGATTGATTTTCAACAACGTCTTGAACTGCAACATCGTTTGGTATTCTTCTCTCTAGAGATTTTCTTTCTTCTTTAAGTTTTAATTAAGAGTAATTTCAAGTTTATCGGTTCCTCATCATTTTATAAATAGGTTAGATATATTTATGGCGCATGGTTAAACATGTATTCCAATTTCATATGCAATTTTCTTAGAACCATCATTACTCATCGATAATCCATTCTCTTATTGAGTTTCCCGACAACTCGTCTCATCTCTTAATTCCCCCCAGCACCATTATGAGGAAAATGAGTCGGTAACCTAATTTGAAGGCCATAAGTGTAAGAGTAAACTAGTTAAGCGTTTAGCTGTGTACACCATCTTAAAAGCATGGGGTCGTATTGAGGTCGACATTGCTTGATGTAAAAAAGATAGTAGATTTGTTTCTGTTTGTTGAATCTTTTTCAGGGCTCGATAGAGAATTTGTTTCAGCCATGGATGTAAAAAGACTTGGCGAGTGAACTAGGTGAAGATTCTATAGCTTCTATTTATGCATGCATTCTCGAGCTTCGATTTCTTCAGTTAAAGATGATTCCTCTGCCATATAGCTAGTCATTACTCAAGGCCAATACATTATGCACCAAGAACCGCACAATGAACTCCTCTCGCAACCATCCCTGCACCAGCTAGTCCAAGATTACCATTTTACGCACCATCATAACAAACAAATACTTCATCCAGAGCTGGAGGGACCCTACCTAGCGTTTCCCTTTGATAGCTGCTGCCTAGTCCCGTTTTGATCGGTGACTCCTATTCATTGGAGAGCTTCCTAGTAGTCTATGGATTTGAGGTCCCTTAAGTTAAGTAATTATTAATTTATTTTTTGTGGATTAAGGGTAGGTTGCACCTATTAGAATTAGTCATATGGCTAACCAGGTGTTGTTAGTCAGGTTGAGCACCTGTATAATTAGATGCGCTTCTCTTGAGAATATGAGTGAGGGAAAAAAACAATAATAAACGATTATAAATGGGGAATTACTCATAAGTTTACTAAATATTTAAATTTCCGTATCACTAGACTCATTCATAGATAGGTATACAAAATATATCAATTTCCATATCACTAAAAATATGGCAACAAATAAATAATGATATATGGAATGAATATTTCATGTATATCTAAATCCATGATTGCTGTAATTTTTTTTTTTTTTTTTTTGCATTAAATCTTGTTATCTAAATTATATCAGCCACAATATATCATTGTCAACACCAAATATATAAGTTTCCATATCACTCGCTCTCTATATATGGGTGTTATACGAAAACAACACCACATTTCTTTTAGTTATTTTTTCTCATATTTTTATAGTTCATTATCAACAAATTGGCGAAATTTATGTACTATTAACCCTGACTTGTAGGTGTACACTTTTGACTTGACCCGGTGGGTTCATTTAGAAATACCCTAGGAGACAATTTTAAGATCTCATAGTACGATGTGAGAGTTCTTCACTCTAGAGGCGAGGTATTTATAATTTGTATGAGGAAGCATGCATATTACTGGCGTTTGTGTGAGATTAATGGATTTGATGTTGATGGAAATTGTGTGGAATTTGTCCATGGAGAGAGTAGATGCAGTTGTCCCTTTGATTGAGATTTTTTCATTCTCCAACTACAGGTTGATCGACTTCAAGAAAAAGTGGATCGACTTTAAGAATAATTGGTTCGGGATTTCAACCACGAAGATATGACATCTATGGTTGATGATGCAAGAAGACTAGATTGACTAAATAGTTTTCTTATTGGTCAGAAGTATGGTACATGATATTTAGTACTTTTCTTTTAATTATTTTTTAATATAATAATATAATAGCAATTCTGCTTTTTTTTTTTCATTTTTTTAAGCATGAATTATGCTAATTAAGATAAAGTTTCTTTACAATTGTTTACCATTTTCTTATTTTTTTTGGCATAACACACGTTGGTCTTGTATTTTGGCATCAAAACATCACTTTTAATATCTAATTCGCCTATTAAAATAATCCCAATTCTTTTAGATTCCACAATGCCCTTCAGTTACAAAACATCCAGATCTTTTCCATTCATTTGCATTAAACCTTAATTTTCAAGACTATTATCATTTTTTTATTTGAAGCATAGACTGTTATCATTGATCTAACTATCAACCACATATACAAAAAATAAGATCTATCTTCCTTAATAGCATAGAAAAATTCACTAAGCAGAATATGCCCAACATCGATACATTTATTGTTCTGGTGAAGATTCTTACTCAACTGATGATGAGGTCATTCAGCAGAATATGACCAACCTGGGTACATTAATGGTTTCGTTGAAAATTATGACACGAAAAAATATGTAACTAAACAGAATATGACCAACATCGATATATTTAGGATCCAATGAAGATTCTGACTCAACTGATGAGGCCATTAAGAAGAATATGACCAACATTGGCAAAATATTAAGGGTTTTGTTGAAAATCCCGACTCAAGTGATAAGTTTATTATTAAGCATATTATGTCCAATATCGGTACATTAAGGTTCCTGTGAAGATCCAAACTCAATAAAATAGTTCATTAAGCAAAATATTCCCAACAATGATACATTTAGGGTTTTGATGAAGATTCTGACTCAACTGATGAGGTAGAATATGACCAACATCAGAATGTTTGGGGTTTCATTGAAGATCCTAACTCAGAATAAAAATTCATAAGCAAAATATGCGCAACATCGATACATTTAGGGGTTCAGGTGAAGTTTCTGACTCAATAGAATAGGTCATAAGAAGAATATGACCAACATCGATACATTTAGGGTTCCAGTGAAGATTATGACTCAACTAGGAGATGAAGTCTTTAAGCAGAATATATGACCAACATCGGTACATTAATGGTTTTGTTGAAAACTATGATTCAACAGAATAGGTCACTAATCAGAATATGACGAACATCAATATATTTTGGGTTCCATTGAAGATTCTGACTAAACTGATGATGTCATTAAGAAAAATATGACCAACATCGGTAAAATATTAATGGTTCCGTTGAAAATGATGACTCAATTGATAAGGTTTTTAAGCAGAATACGTCACGATGCACATTAAGGTTCTTATGAAGATCCAAACTCATCAGAATGGGTTATTAAGCAAAATATGTCCAACATCGATAAATTTAGGGTTCCAATTGAAGATTCTGACTCAACTAATGAGGTAATTAAACAGAATATGACAAATATCAGTAAAATATTAAGGGTTCCGTTAAAAATCATGTCTCAACTAATAAGGTTATAAAGAAGAATACGTCTAATACCGGTATATTTAGGGTTTCTTTGAAGATCCTAACTCAACAAGAAAGTTCATTAAGCAAAATATGCCCACACTAGTACATTTAGGGTTCCGATGAAAATTATGACTAAACTGATTAGGTTCTTTAGCAAATATGACCAACATCAGTATATTAATGGTTCCGATGAAAATTATGACTAAATAGAATAGGTCATCAAGCATAATATGACAAACATTGGTACATTTAAGGTTCCAACGAAGATTCAGACTCAACATAATAGGTCAATAAGCAGAATATGACCAACATCGATATATTTGGGTTCCAGTGAAGATTCTGACTCAACTAATGAGGACATTAAGAAAAATATGACCAACATCTTAATATAAGAATTTTTTAAGTTTTTTTTTTTTTAAAATTCCAAAAAAAGAAAAAGATGTATCAAATTTTAAAATAAATAAGTTCTAATTTTTATAAAAGAAAAAGATTGATCAAATACTTAAATAAATATGAAAAAAATCCATTTCTAAATTAATTTAGATTAAAACCAATTACAAATGATATGTTGCCATTTATCTTCCCTATTAACTATTTCCAACCACTTATTGATAAGTGCATAATTTACATATTTTAAGTATCATTTCCTTATACTTATTTGATATATTTTGTGTCAATTATTGTGTATTATTATTACTTTTGTAATTTATGTGTTTTATTAGGTTATATCTCTGAAAGAAGTGAAATTGAGCTCTACAAGGAAGAATTGCTAAAGAACCAGTGGAACTCATTCTATTCCAGGATTTCTACCCACCATTTTGTAGAGAATTGAAATTCGAAGTCAACAAAAAAAGAATGAGGTCATTCCGAGTTCGTATGAAGAAGTTATGAGCAAAACCGTGAAACCAACTTGAATTTGGTATCTGTTGGGCCTTATTGGGCCTGCGCGGGAAGAGAAATAAGGGAAGCGTTTTGGGCTCGCCTTTGACGTGAAAATTAGGGTTTTTGTTGGTTTTTGAGGAGGTTACGTCTCCTAATTGGATAAGGAATCAAAAGGAAGTGGAAAAGTTTAATGAGACTAGGTTTCCTAATTGGATAAGGATCAAGAGGAGGTTACCAAAGCCTATATAAAGGGGAGCCTAGATACAATTTTGAGGACAACTTCTCACATATAGAAAACTAGGGTTTAGTTTTGCTTTTCAAAAACAATTTATTATTTTCTTAATCAATTTTGAATGGCCTTTAAGAAAACTATGTCTAGCTAAACCCAACCACTGGGACAATGGAGAAAGCCATATTTCATGTATGAATGGTAACTATTTTTGATTTTTAATGACTTTTGCATTGATTTTAATTGATTTATGATTTTTCTTAATTAGTTGTGATTTTGTTTGATGGTGTATGATGGGACTTAAGAGCTTTTGATGCGCTATGCATGTGATTACAAATAATGTTTTAGAAATCTACTTTTGGCAAAGAAACAGAGTCAATAAAAGAGCTATAATTGTTAAAGAATCACTGTGGAAATCATTCAAAATTGATTTTGGTGGAATCCTGAGTTCCAGACCTTCCCATAATTTTACTTTAATCTTCTTTATTTTTAGTTTTAAAAAATAGGTTTAAAAATTAAATCTTTACAATTCTAAGTATCGAACCTTTTTACCACTATTTAAAAATAACATCAATTATGTTTTTAAAAATATAAGTAAAAGATAAAAAACAGCCCAATATTATCTCTAAAAATAAACTTCTTCGGTTTTTGCTTTATATATTAGGCACTTAATACCCATTATTGGAATGAATTTTTCTTAAATGGGGGGAGGGGGGTCTAAAATCCCATGTGTTATGGAAAAAAAATGCACCTTCGAGGATATATTTTTATATGGAAAGCCGATATATTAGGTATTGGAAATGAAATATGCGCTTTAAAGGATACAAATTAGGGTTTTTCCTTAGAGATTAAGCGATAAAAAATAAACACCATACCGAAACAAAGAGTGAGAATTATGAAAGAGTAAAGGAGAAAATGAGTTTTAGAGGTAGAGATGGGAATGAAAAGGATCAAGAAGTGAGGGATTCAAACAATAAAAGATTAATGGTTGCACCCTCGGAGTGTCATTTACGCCAGAAATTAAGGATTACTATTAACCTTGGAGGCATAACTACGGTAAGAGGTGTTCAAAAAATAGTAAACAAAATGTTAAAGAAACAATATTTAAGAACATCCTACTCAGAAGAATATTCTGCACAAATTCTATAAACTCTTCTCTTGTTCCTTTAGTTAAAGTTCAAAAAATACCACTGAAGACAATATTAACAATATTAATGCATTGACTCTAGTCTCTCAATATTTTTTTCTTCCAGGCAGATGCCATCAATGCCCCCCCAAGAAGTGCAATTACATATACACAGAACTTTCCCAATTTCCTAGCGATAAACCTAAAGTTATTAGGTGCAAATACCTTACCCAGAGCAGAGCCATAACTCGACCAGCATCGATACACTATTATACGCATAGAGATCATAAATGCTTTTTGGTGCATATTTTTTGATATAAATATCCAATGTTATTATTTTCTCAGAAGTCACCATTTACCATTTGTAGCGTTTCTTAGAATTTAATTTACTTATAATAATTTATTAGAGTTCAAACCTAGTTGAAGACATATTGTCCAGTATCTTGTTAAGTAATCCAACTATTAGTACGAAAACACTAAAGGTCTCCCAAATTTGTTCTCCCAAATATAGATCAAGGCTTTGTTTCTAGGATTTTTTTTTTCATGGGACCTATATATTCACACAAAAGAACACCCCCCCCTTAAATCCTAGGATGGTGGAAGGCGCCACATCAGCACCTACAAATGGGAGATCATTTTTGGGAGACCTTTAGTGGGTTCGCTATTAGTATGATATGGTCTGATGATGCTTATCCTCATATGTTATTTTCTTTTGTTTTTTCTAATCAGTGATCACATCGTTTCCCTCTCTAATGGTGTTCTTTTAGATTTGAATATCTATTGAGCTAAGAATAAAGCAAAGAGTTTTTTCTTCATATTTAATAGCCCAAGGACTCTGCTAAATTATGGTCATATCATAAGACAAGAAAAACAAAAACCTAAAAAAAATTCAAGCCACGTCATTGGTGGGATTAGCCGTAGGATATATAGTGGACTAAACAGATTTATTGGTTTACGTTCGGATTGAAAAGAATTAATAGTTTATTTTTGGAAATAAAAGGGTTCGATGAAGGTGGTTCTTTAATGTAGTAAATGCTATTGTGTTATCTTCAATGTAAATTTTTGCTATAAATATAGAGGTTTTTCCTGGTAATTACTCACAAGAGTAAAATAAATTTTTTTTAGTGAGAAATGGTTGGTGAGAGAAACAAAAAACCTTTTCCTATTCAAGGATATATTTACAGAATCTTCATTTTTGAAACTGTCCCAGAAGAGGAAAGAGTCGATGAAGAGCCTCCACCCTCTCCTCATAAGACATGGTATGGTTTTTTTCAAAGTTTTCATAAGCTTCGAAAGAAGAGCGGTGAAGAAATAGGTGATGGTGAATACGATGAGGAGGATTTCTATAGAAATATTTTCCAAAGGTAAGGAGGTTCCGAGTGTCTAATGGTGTTAAGACTGGGATCTTAGGGGAACAACCCCAGCCTATTGGATAGGTAAAAATCACTAGTACTTTGGATGTGATTATCTCAGAGTTGCATGCGAAGGAAAGGGTTAGGGTTTGAGGGAAGAGGAAAAGGAGGGTCGACAAAGATGAATTAGGTTTCCTTTTTATTTTATTTTAGGTATTATTTAAGGTTCTATCTCATTGTCTTTAATATCTTTTTAGGCTTGTTGTTATGTTATATTTTTTTATTAACGTGTTTAAAGGATAATATTGAAATGGTCGGGTTTGTATGGATAATCTTTAATATATTTTTAGCTTGTTATATGCTCATTTTATTCAATTTCTTTGTTTGTTATGTATTTGATAATCGTTGACTCGTATTGATTTCATGCCACACAACATCTCTATCTTATGTTAACTATGTTTCCCAATGCTATTATAATTATAATTATATGACTAAAGTTGGGTATAAATTGGCTTTAGGGTAATTGAATAAATATATGCTGGAAAAGAATTTGGTTATGTATATTTTGCTAACAATCATTGAATAAAGCTCGAATTCATTGATAAATAACATATTTTGAACATTTTAGATATGTATATTTTGCAAATACAAATTTTAAAATGAGGGGAATGAGAATATTGAATTGAAATGGATGAACTCTTTGATAACCATATGGTGTAGTGTATTCGAAAGGTGAGGGTGAAGAAATAGGTGATGATGAATACGTTGAGGAGGATTTCTATAGAAATATTTTCCAAAGGTAAGGAGGTTCCGAGTGTGCAATGGTGTTAAGACTGGGATCTTAGAGGAACAACCCCAGCCTATTGGATAGGTAAAAATCACGAGTACTTTGCATGTGATTATCTCAGAGTTGTATGCGAAGGAAAATGTTAGGGTTTGAGGGAAGAGGAAAAGGAGGGTCGACAAAGATGAATTAGATTTCCTTTTTATTTTATTTTGGGTATTATTTAAGAGTTCCATTTAAGATGAATTAGATTTCCTTTGCATGTGATTATCTCAGAGTTCCATTCCTGGTCTCATGGAAGGTACTGCAAATCCAGATAGGGGATTTCATGATTACACATTTCCCATACTATATATATGTCACTATATAGAGCTTATTGAGTCTGATTATGATGCAAGTTATATCTAAAGATGAATCAATTGAAGTATCAAAAAGTTTGTAGATTTCAAGCCATCGATGGATGGGCAGGTACTTCATGTATTTGTCTGTTTTCATTTTTCCGTAAACACATAAAATGATAAACTTCTTTTTTGTTTGAAACAATATGTAAGTTTCCCTTGGTGTAGTATTGAGTAATCTAAATTGACAATTCTTGTGATGTGTTTCCAACTTTGTTGTGTATATGAAGTTTAGAATTATATTAAATGTGGGTAAATATAGATTTAAGCTATAACTGGAACCCCTTTTTATGAATGAAGTCATGGCTAAGAATGAAGTCGTGGCTTCGTTCTTAGCCTTTTATTTTTATGTTGCTAACAATTTAGCAACATGATTTTTCTGTTACTAAGAATTTAGCAACATGATTTTTCTGTTACTAAATTTTTACAGGAAAATGAAATTTGGTCAACATTGACCTAGTCCATATTTTTGCAACATGTGTAAAAATTTAGAAACGGCTCAGGGTATGTTACTAATTTAAAATTAGTAACGGTGAGACGTCCATTACAAAGACCGTTGTGTCATACAATTAGTAATGACGACAAGCACATTGATAAAATTTGTATCACCCCCTTTTGTAACGGCTGAAGAGTGCTACAACCCGGTTTTACAACATCCTATTCGTGTTGCTAAACACTAAATTTGGTGTAGTGTATGTATCTCTCTTTTATTTTAAGTTGGTGTGGTTTGTACGACCTCTTTAATCACTATTTATATCTCTAATAATAAATATCCTATTTTTTTTAGGTTAAGTGTGTTATATTCGATTGCCTAATTTCTTGGTATTCCATATAAGTATACCAAATATTTCGGTTTCCATATCACTAATAATATGGGAGAAAATACATAATATCATACGAAATGAATATTTCATGTTTATCTAATTTCTTTTTTAATCTAATCTAGTTTTTTTAAAAGAATAATCTAATCTAGTTTCCAAAATTGTTAAATAACCATCTCCGTAGAATGCTTCAAAAAAAAAAAAACTATCTCCGAAGAAATACCATAATTTTTTTTTCATTAACTCCAATTACCTAAATTATATCAGCCACAATATCTCACTGTTAACATAAAAAATATAAGTTTCCATATCACATTCTTTATATATATATATATGGTCCTATTTTTACAGTCCAATATTAACGAATTAATGCGACTTACAAAATAAACATTTTTAGAGGTAAATCACATTGTGTCGGTTGGTCTAAACCCTACACGAAAGTGAGACTAGGCGTGACCCATGAAAGCCTATTAGGAACAATTGTGTCTTTTAATTGAGAATAATTTAAAAGAGCATTAATAGGGGAAACTAAAGGGTCATAGCTAAAGAAAATCCAAATACTTTCAAAGATAAATTAGGAAAGGAAAACATTTATCAATAATTGTGCATTCAAATTTTCTAAATAAATCATACATGGATGGTGATGGTGATCGACGAAGAGAAAAGGGTAAAGCCCCCATGACTGAGCAACAGTTAAAAGAGTTAGAAGAGAAGGAAAGATAAGAAAGGTTAATCACCATAATGCAATTGATAGGGGAGTTGAACAAGGATGATCAGGAGGCAGTACAAAATATATTAAGAGACATGTTGCATGATATTGAACTCGGTCAAAACTGGGAAGAAGCACGTGCAATATTAAGGGATCAAGAAGATAAACCAGAAGAGTTGTCAAAGAAGCGTCCTCTTGATCCCTTCATAGATGACATCGTGGAAGAAAGGTTTGAGGCAGTGCTGGCGAAAAAGATGAGGTTGGAGAAAATGAAGGAGATCAGGAAGGCAAGAGCGGAAGAATATTTGTCGTGCGATAGTGATTCAAGTGATGAGGAAGATGAAGATCAAGTTGTTGTGTATGAAAGTGAAACACCCACTCCAGATTCAGTTGAAATGGCGATTGCAGAGGAGGATGCTGCTGAAAACCTAGACGGGGAACTTGACGAGTTTCGCGAAAATAAGAGGAATGGGGCTAATGATTTATTGTTGGCCCAACATAGCGATTCTGAAGCGAACGAGTCAGATGAAGATGAAAACGAATATGATGAGACAAATCAGGATCAAGAGGAATCTGATGATTCCGATTCCGAGTGATAGTCTAGCAATGGGTAAGCATTCTCGACATTTGAATTCTTCTGTAGAGAACTAGTGGTTTTTTGGGTAAGTGCTCGAATGAAAATGATGATATAACTTTAAAAATGGTTACATAACTTATATTATTTTGAAGAAATACCTATCATCAAAGTACAAAGAAGAATTCAAATAGAGAGGGGTCTACTGCAAATGGTGAGTCACTAAATAATGTTTTATTTTTTATTTTTGGAAGTGCCAATAGAATTCTAGAAGTGGCAGTGCAGAGGAAGATGAAAGGGAAAGTTATATTTTTTTTTATTATTTTGTTTTTCTGTTTTTGGATTGTGGGTGTATAAGATGGAGATATACTTTTAAATTGTAGATCGATTTTTCTTTAATTTTTTAGATTTTTATGTTTTAGTGTATGAACATGTAACTAAGTATGAAATGATAGTGTTGCTGCTAAATGTTGCTCAACACTGGATGAACAGAAAGGTTGTAACTTTTTTAAAATGCAATATGATGAAGCAAGGTTATTCATATTGTCCAATGATTGTGTATGATTGGATTGTTGGGTATTGATAATGTTGGAGATGCAAGTAGTAATCTAGAAACTAAAACTATGATCAAAGAACTGGAACAGGTAGTAGAAAACCACACAAAACACAATAATCTAGATAAGGTACATATGTGTTTGAAATTGCATCTTTGATTCTCTATTCAGTCCAATTCACAGTAAACACTACTTGGTAGAGAGGTATATACACACCTAGTTTTAATCTACAATCTGGAGAAGGGAAAAAAAATTACAAACATCTATATATGTTTGAACTTGAAAAAGAATAACACTCAAACACACAATAAGAGTTCAAAAAGAATAACAATCTATAAATCTTCTGTCAAACACATGATTAACAAAAGTTGTCCTATGTTGGTTGCGTCGTATTCTACTTGCATATAATTGACACAAAAACTACTTGGTGGAGGCATATGCACACCTAATTTTATTATACAATCTGAAAAATGAATACAAATCAAAAAGATTCCTGAAATTATCTTGATTCCTGAGTTGCTGCTTCTCAAAACAGAATACAAACTTTATTCACTAATGCTAACATCCTACAACCAAATACTATGCCTGAGTCTAAGTTCAACAACCAAATATTCTTAAAAGGTATATCAAGGTTTAGATTATCTGTCAATAACATGAATCAGGATTGCATAGTATTCAACCTATGAAATCAACTGACACATAAAACTACTTGGTGGAGGCATAAAAAAAGCTACTAAGATGTTCATATACAAATAAACCTAAAATCTACAACCACATATAGATCTGAAAAATAGAGATGTTCATACTCACCATCAAAAATTGCACCATTCAAAATCAATAGTCTGTAACCTCCAATTTGTAAAATCGTTAAACCACCAAATATTGAAAACATTTCGATTTAGAGGAAAATGAATGAATGAAATACCTTAGATGAAGATAACCCAGATTTGCGTTTTCAAAATTATGAATCAGTGTCAATTAATACTTCTATGAGAGATCGATTAAACTTAAATCTAGGCTTAAATCGATGTTTCACAGAAGTACTAATAACTGATCATAGTTGTTGATAAAGTTTTCCGAAGCACAAATCAATGGAATTATAAATGGATGGAGATGAATGAGAAATGGAAGGAGTTATGTCTCAGGATGTCAATTGTTCCCGACCAATTATCCCTTTTCTCTTCTAATTTTCACTCTGGTAGATTTTTGTGGTTCATTGGAAGACTGGAATATTTGAGTCCGATTTTGTGCACACTCTCTAACGAGTGTGCACGTGACCATTTAATATCCACCATTGATTAAATTTTGGAAGCTATGTAACAAGGGTCACGGTCCTAAATATGGAAGGTAATGTGCCCATCTATTAACTACATCTCTTGCTTATTCGATACTTGTAATTGATAAAGTGAATCTAGAATATCATAATCCTTTCCTGGGTTTGACAATTACGTTTCCTAAATTTCATAAACTATATATACTTCATTCATCCAGTTACTTATAAGGTTATATTGGTCATTTATGCTAAAAATGTACTATATTACTTTATGCTCCAATTATTTATAATGATTTTAAAAGACAATTTTGCTAAAAAAAACATATATTACTTCATGATCCAATTAATTTCTGGTCAGGTATAATAAAAACCAATAGGTCACTATAAACAGTGGTGAAGTTGTTGGGTGGTGATACCAGCTACTTGAGTTCGAAAAATAAAATAAAAAAATAGACGTATTATATTGAGTCTGAATCTTCACGAGAACCAAAACCCTAAATGTAGATGTTGGTCATATTATATGCTTAATAACTCATTCTAATATATGAAAATGAATCTTCACCGGAACCCTAGTTCGATGTACCGATATTGGTCATAATTTGCTTAATGGCTCATTCCAACATATAAAAATGAATCTTCACCGAAACCCTAAATGTACCGATGTTGATCATATTATGCTTAATGACTCATTCCAATATATGAAAATGAATCTTCACCGGGACCCTAGTTCGATGTATCAATGTTGGTCATAATCTGCTTAATGACTCATTCCAATATATCAAAATGAATCTTCCCAGGAACCATAAATGTACCGATGTCGGTCATATTCTTCTTAATGACTCATTCCAATATATGAAAATGAATCTTCACCGGAACCCTAGTTCGATGTACCGATGTTGGTCATAATCTACTTAATGATACATTCCATTATATCAAAATGAATCTTCCCAGGAACCATAAATGTACCGATGTCCGTCATATTCTTCTTAATTACTCATTCTAATATATGAAAATGAATCTTCCCAGGAACCATAAATGTACTGATGTCGGTCATATTCTGCTTAATGACTCATTCTAATATATGAAAATGAATCTTCCGAGGAACCATAAATGTATTGTTGTCTGTCATATTCTTCTTAATGACTCATTTCAATTTATGAAAATGAATCTTCCCAGAAACCATAAATGTAACGATGTCGGTCATATTCTCCTTGATGACTCATTCCTATATATGAAATTGAATCTTCACCGGAACCCTAATTGTACCGATGTCGGTCATATTCTGCTTAATGAATCATTCCTATATATGAAAATGAATTTTCACTGGAACCCTAATTGTACCGATGTTGGTCATATTCTGCTCAATGGACCATTGAGTCATAATCTTCACTGAAACCCTTAATGTACTCATGTTGGTCATAGTTTGCTACAAAGTTTTTTTAATGTTGTTGCAATGTTATAAAATCTTAAATTTCATGTAATCAGAGGATATGTGAGTTCGGACTTGGAACTCGCAAAACTTGGCCTGACACTCAGATATACATATTAGAGACCTAAGAGTCCCCCTGATCATATATATTGCTCAAAACTAGGGAAAATCAGACTTGGAACTTGCCAAAACTCGTGAAAATAAGACTTGGAACTCGCCCAAACTCGAAATGGTTTACCGATTGACTGAAAGTGTATATTGGTCTTGGATTTTGAAATTAGGAATTAGGAGCAATAAATTAGGAGAATAAAGAAAATTCTATTGGTTTTTCTTAAATGTACATAAATTAGACAAATGCCCCATTTGTTAGTAGTAAATTTGAGTTTGGATTTTTCTTGTACATATGAGCATCTCCAATAGTAATTTAAAAAGTTTAATCATGCTCTAAATTAAATATAAATTGGAACGTAATCTGGATTTTTAAAGACTCGAATTCAAAATATTTTAGTGAAATTTCCCTTATATATCTCTATAATACCATTTCAGAGATTATGCAATAAAACCAAACATATTTAGTAAAATATGAGGAACGAGTTTAAAAAAATTCATTAACCTTCGATATAAACATTCAATACTTGAAAAAGTTAAAAAACTTAAAGATCTAGTCCCTGATCCTTTACCCCGTATATGTACATTCATCAAAAAATAAAATTAAACCCCAATAATTTCTATCATAATTATACCCAAAGCAAGCAAATTTACAAAACTAAGACTACTATTACCGAGTTTGATCTTTGTCAACAACAAAACAACCCTTTTACACCATACGACAGAAGATAACAGAAGTCTAGGATTCTTCAGTTGCAACATCAATAGATAATCATCACCGATCATTATCATAGTAGATTTCAAACTCCTTTTCTTCATAGTAGAAGTCTCTGAAATTATCACTTATGGAAGAAGCTGCATGACCATAACCTCCATTTTTACTATCCTCCTCATCATCATCTTCAAATCCTTGCCTTTCTCCCTCAACCTATGCTACAATATTGCCATCTATAACCGTCCCTGGTATATCCTCACCATCTGAATCCATGTTCAGGGGTTCAGACATGGTACGAGAAAACATCCGGGGAAATCTTTCTCTTCCAAATAACATCAGTATATTACTAAATCAACTTCCCTCTGTCTTTCTCTCTCTCAATCTTCTTCTTATGGATCAGTGAATGGCTCACTGCTGCTTCCACCCTCATCAATTTCATCTTCTTCTTCACATTCCTCCTCATTTTCACTTTATGTGGCACTTTTTGTCCTTCTCCAAATAACGTTCATGTATCTCTTGCCTTGCTTGCCTTCCTCTCATCTTCCTTGCACCACTTGCATCACTTTTTCTTATCCATAATTGGAACTCATCTTCATTCTCAATATTTTTCCTATCAAATTATTTCTGCCTCCTCTTTCTGGGAATTTCTTGTTCTAAATAGGAAATTATTTCTCAGTCTCTTCACTTGTTAATGCATGAGTTTCTTGTTTTACGTTTTCTAATGCTGGTGATTGATTTTCAACAACGTCTTGAATTGCAACATTGTTTGGTTCAACCATCTCTTAGTATTCTTCTCTCTAGAGATTTTCTTTCTTCTTTAAGTTTTAATTAAGAGTAATTTCAAGTTTATCGGTTCCTCATCATTTTATAGATAGGTTAGATATATTTATGGCGCATGGTTAAACGTGTAGTCCAATTTCAGATGCAATTTTTTTAGAACCATCATTACTCCTCGATAATCCATTCTCTTATTGAGTTTCCAGACAGCTTGTCTCATCTCTTAATTCCCCCTAGCACCATTATGAGGAAAATGAGCCGTTCACCTAATTTGAAGGCCATAAGTGTAGGAGTAAACTAGTTAAGCGTTTAGCTGTGTACACCATCTTAAAATCATGGGGTCGTATTGAGGTCGACATTGCTTAATGTAAAACGGATAGTAGATTTGTTTGTGTCTTTTGTTGAATCTTTTCAGGGCTCGATAGAGAATTTGTTTCAGCCATGGATGCAAAAAGACTTGGCGAGCGAACTAGGTGAAGATTCTAGAGCTTCTATTTATGCATGCATTCTCGAGCTTCGATTTCTTCAGTTAAAGAGGATTCCTCTGCCATATAGCTAGTCATTACTTCAAGGCCAATACATTGTGCACCGAGAACCACACAATCAACTCCTCTCGCTACCATCCCTGCACCAGCTAGTCCAAGATTACCATTTTATGCACCATTAAAACAAACAAATACTTCATCCAAAGCTAGAGGGACCCTACCTAGCGTTTCCCTTTAATAGCTGCTGCCTAGTCCCCTTTCAATCGGTGACTCCTATTCATTGGAGAGCTTCCTAGTAGCCTATGGATTTGAGGTCCCTGAAGTTAAGTAATTATTAATTTATTTTTTGTAGATTAAGGGTAGGTTGCACCTATTAAAATTAGTCATATGGATAACCAGGTGTTGTTAGTCAGGTTGAGCACCTATATAATTAGATACGCTTCTCTTGAGAATATGAGTGAGGGAAAAATAACAATAATAAACGATTTTAAAGGGGGAATTATTCATAGGTTTACAAAATATTTAAATTTCCATATCACTAGACTCATTCATAGATAGGTATACAAAATATATCAATTTCCATATCACTAAAAAAATGGTAGCAAATAAATAATGATATATGGAATGAATATTTCATGTATATCTAAATCCATGATCGCTGTATTTTTTTTTTTTGCATTAGCTCTTGTTACCTAAATTATATCGGCCATAATATATCATTGTCAACACCAAATATATAAGTTTCCATATCACTCTCTCTCTATATATGAGTCTTATACGAAAACAACATCACATTTCTTTTAGTTATTTTTTCTCATATTTTTATAGTTCGATATTAACAAATTGGCGAAATTTACGTACCATTAACCCTGACTTGTAGGTGTACACTTGTGATTTGAACCGGTGTGTTCATTTATAACATGAATTAGGTCGAATATATGTAGAAGAATATGACACCTCACTCAAATTTGTTTTTCTTATGCAAATAACTCTTCCTTCCCTTTCTATCAGATTGAACTGCAAATCCTATTGCTACCAAGTTTTTGATATGGGTCTTGTAGGTGTTAGATGTTTCACTTAGAAATACCCTAGGAGACAATTTTAAGATCTCATAGTACGATGTGAGAGTTCTTCATCCTAAAGTCGAGGTATTTATAATTTGCATGAGGAAGCATGCAGATTACTGGTGTTTGCGTGAGATTAATGTATTTGATGTTGATGGACATTGTGTGGAATTGGTCCATGGAGAGAGTAGATGCAGTTTTCCCTTTGATCGGGATTTTTTCAGTATCCAACTACAGGTTGATCGACTTCAAGAAAAAATGGATCGACTTTAAGAACAATTGGTTCGGGATTTCAACCACGAAGATATGACATCTATGGTTGATGATGCAAGAAGACTAGATTGACTAAATAGTTTTCTTATTGGTCAGAAGTATGGTATATGATATTTAGTACTTTTCTTTTAATTATTTTTTAATAAAAGAATATAATAACAATTCTGTTTTTTTTTTTTCATTTTTTAATCATGAATTATGCTAATTAAGATAAAGTTTCTTTACAATTGTTTACCATTTTCTTATTTTTTTGGCATAACATACGTTGGTCTTGTATTTTGGTATCAAAACATCGCTTTTAATATCTAATTCGTCTATTAAAATAATCCCAATTCTTTTAGATTCCACAATGCCCTTCAGTTACAAAACATCCAGATCTTTTCCACTCATTTGCATTAAACCTTAATTTTCAAGACTATTATCATTTTTTTATTTGAAGCATAGACTGTTATCATTGATCTAACTATCAACCACATATACAAAAAATAAGATTTATCTTCCTTTAATAGAATAGAAAAATTCACTAAGCAGAATATGCCCATCGATACATTTATTGTTCTGGTGAAGATTCTTACTCAACTGATGATGAGGTCATTAAGCAGATCATGACCAACCTGGGTACATTAATGGTTTCGTTGAAAATTTATGACTCGACAAAATATGTGATTAAGCAGAATATGACCAACATCGATATATTTAGGGTTCCAATGAAGATTCTGACTCAACTGATGAGGTCATTAAGAAGAATATGACCAACATTGGCAAAATATTAAGGGTTTTATTGAAAATCCCGACTCAACTGATAAGTTTATTATTAAGCATATTATGTCCAACATCGGTACATTAAGGTTCCTGTGAAGATCCAAACTCAATAAAATAGTTCATTAAGCAAAATATTCCTAATAATGATACATTTAGGGTTTTGATGAAGATTCCGACTCAACTGATGAGGTAGAATATGACCAACATCAGTACGTTTGGGGTTTCATTGAAGATCCTGACTCAGAAAAAGATTCATAAGCAGAATATGCGCAACATCGATACATTTAGGGGTTCAGGTGAAGTTTCTGACTCAATAGAATAGGTCATAAGCATAATATGACCAACATCTATACATTTAGGATTCCAGTGAAGATTATGGCTCAACTAGGAGATGAAGTCTTTAAGCAGAATATATGACCAACATCGGTACATTAATGGTTTCGTTGAAAACTATTATTCAACAGAATAGGTCACTAATCAGAATATGACCAACATCAATATATTTTGGGTTCCATTGAAGATTCTGACTGAACTGATGATGTCATTAAGAAAAATATGACCAACATCGGTAAAATATTAATGGTTCCGTTGAAAATGATGACTCAATTGATAAGGTTATTAAGCAGAATACGTCACGATGCACATTAAGGTTCTTGTGAAGACCCAAACTCATCAGAATGGGTTATTGAGCAAAATATGTCCAACATCGATAAATTTAGGGTTCCAATTGAAGATTCTGACTCAACTGATGAGGTAATTAAACAGAATATGATAAACATCAGTAAAATATTAAGGATTCCGTTAAAAATCCTATCTCAACTAATAAGGTTATAAAGCAGAATACGTCTAATACCGGGATATTTAGGGTTTCTTTGAAGATCCTAACTCAACAAAAAAATTCATTAAGCAAAATATGCCCACACTAGTACATTTAGGGTTCCGATGAAAATTATGACTAAACTGATTAGGTTCTTTAGCAAATGTGACCAACATAGGTATATTAATGGTTCCGATGAAAATTATGACTAAATAGAATAGGTCATCAAGCATAATATGACAAACATTGGTACATTTAAGGTTCCAGCGAAGATTCAGACTCAACATAATAGGTCAATAAACAGAATATGACCAACATCGATATATTTGGGTTCCAGTGAAGATTCTGACTCAACTAATGAGGACATTAAGAAAAATATGACCAACATCTTAATATAAGAATTTTTTAAGTTTTTTTTTAAAATTCCAAAAAAAGAAAAAGATGTATCAAATTTTAAAATAAATAAGTTCTAATTTTTATAAAAGAAAAAGATTGATCAAATTTTTAAATAAATACGAAAAAGATCCATTTTCTAAATTAATTTAGATTAAAACCAATTACAAATGACATGTTGCCATTTATCTTCCCTATTAACTATTTCCAACCACTTATTGATAAGTGCATAATTTACATACTTTAAGTATCATTTCCTTATACTTATTTGATAGATTTTGTGTGAATTATTGTGTATTATTATTAGGTATTGGAAATGAAATATGCGCTTTAAAGGACACAAATTAGGGTTTTTCCTTAGAGATTAAGCGATAAAAAATAAACACCATACCAAAACAAAGAGTGAGAATTATGAAAGATTAAAGGAGAAAATGAGTTTTAGAGGTAGATATGGGAATGAAAAGGATCAAGAAGTGAGGGATTCAAACAATAAAATATTAATGGTTGCACCCTTGGAGTGTCAATTACGCAAGAAATTAAGGATTACTATTAACCTTGGAGGCATAACTACGGTAAGTGGTGTTCAATTGGATGCCGAAATCCGTTGTTTCGTATTATTGGGATATCCTGATGTTCATTGAATATCGAAGTTCATGGTGGGGAGAATGGTGCCATTCGTGAAGATGCCACTCTTGATGAAACTATGTCTGGCATACCAGAAATACCCGATGAGCCACTTCTTGAAGAGAAAGTCAATGAGACCCCGGTTAGAGTATCTGAATTTCTACCAGATCCTGCCAACAACCATGCTAACACAGGGATATGACCATATGCAATAGTTGTTGCTGAAGAATTATCAAAGAGATTTCAGGTGATTTGGATTGAATTATTTTATGTTTTTTAGAAATTGTTTTTTTTAAATTTTTTGGATGTTGGTTTTTTTTTTCGTGTGTTTGATAGAAGAATTTAGTGAATTTTTTTTTTTTGAATTTGTTTATTTTGTTACAATTTCATTATTTTCTATTTCACTTATTTGCTTCTGAATCACTTCATATATATCTGTTAATCCATAGACTCGTATTAATTATTTTGTCTCTTATCAAGTCAACACAAGTTAGCCATGATTCAAGCTTTTTCATTTCGTAATAATATGGTCCCAAGTTTCGCCAAAAATAAAATATTTTAATTAAACAAATATTAATTTCAAATAAAACGGCTTCAAAAAATAGTAAACAAAATGTTAAAGAAACAATATTTAAGAACATCCTACTCAGAAGAATATTCTGCACAAATTCTATAAACTCTTCTCTTGTTCCTTTAGTTAAAGTTCAAAAAATACCACTGAAGACAATATTAACAATATTAATGCATTGACTCTAGTCTCTCAATATTTTTTTCTTCCAGGCAGATGCCATCAATGCCCCCCCCAAGAAGTGCAATTACATATACACAGAACTTTCCCAATTTCCTAGCGATAAACCTAAAGTTATTAGGTGCAAATACCTTACCCAGAGCAGAGCCATAACTCGACCAGCATCGATACACTATTATACGCATAGAGATCATAAATGCTTTTTGGTGCATATTTTTTGATATAAATATCCAATGTTATTATTTTCTCAGAAGTCACCATTTACCATTTGTAGCGTTTCTTAGAATTTAATTTACTTATAATAATTTATTAGAGTTCAAACCTAGTTGAAGACATATTGTCCAGTATCTTGTTAAGTAATCCAACTATTAGTACGAAAACACTAAAGGTCTCCCAAATTTGTTCTCCCAAATATAGATCAAGGCTTTGTTTCTAGGATTTTTTTTTTCATGGGACCTATATATTCACACAAAAGAACACCCCCCCCTTAAATCCTAGGATGGTGGAAGGCGCCACATCAGCACCTACAAATGGGAGATCATTTTTGGGAGACCTTTAGTGGGTTCGCTATTAGTATGATATGGTCTGATGATGCTTATCCTCATATGTTATTTTCTTTTGTTTTTTCTAATCAGTGATCACATCGTTTCCCTCTCTAATGGTGTTCTTTTAGATTTGAATATCTATTGAGCTAAGAATAAAGCAAAGAGTTTTTTCTTCATATTTAATAGCCCAAGGACTCTGCTAAATTATGGTCATATCATAAGACAAGAAAAACAAAAACCTAAAAAAAATTCAAGCCACGTCATTGGTGGGATTAGCCGTAGGATATATAGTGGACTAAACAGATTTATTGGTTTACGTTCGGATTGAAAAGAATTAATAGTTTATTTTTGGAAATAAAAGGGTTCGATGAAGGTGGTTCTTTAATGTAGTAAATGCTATTGTGTTATCTTCAATGTAAATTTTTGCTATAAATATAGAGGTTTTTCCTGGTAATTACTCACAAGAGTAAAATAAATTTTTTTTAGTGAGAAATGGTTGGTGAGAGAAACAAAAAACCTTTTCCTATTCAAGGATATATTTACAGAATCTTCATTTTTGAAACTGTCCCAGAAGAGGAAAGAGTCGATGAAGAGCCTCCACCCTCTCCTCATAAGACATGGTATGGTTTTTTTCAAAGTTTTCATAAGCTTCGAAAGAAGAGCGGTGAAGAAATAGGTGATGGTGAATACGATGAGGAGGATTTCTATAGAAATATTTTCCAAAGGTAAGGAGGTTCCGAGTGTCTAATGGTGTTAAGACTGGGATCTTAGGGGAACAACCCCAGCCTATTGGATAGGTAAAAATCACTAGTACTTTGGATGTGATTATCTCAGAGTTGCATGCGAAGGAAAGGGTTAGGGTTTGAGGGAAGAGGAAAAGGAGGGTCGACAAAGATGAATTAGGTTTCCTTTTTATTTTATTTTAGGTATTATTTAAGGTTCTATCTCATTGTCTTTAATATCTTTTTAGGCTTGTTGTTATGTTATATTTTTTTATTAACGTGTTTAAAGGATAATATTGAAATGGTCGGGTTTGTATGGATAATCTTTAATATATTTTTAGCTTGTTATATGCTCATTTTATTCAATTTCTTTGTTTGTTATGTATTTGATAATCGTTGACTCGTATTGATTTCATGCCACACAACATCTCTATCTTATGTTAACTATGTTTCCCAATGCTATTATAATTATAATTATATGACTAAAGTTTGGTATAAATTGGCTTTAGGGTAATTGAATAAATATATGCTGGAAAAGAATTTGGTTATGTATATTTTGCTAACAATCATTGAATAAAGCTCGAATTCATTGATAAATAACATATTTTGAACATTTTAGATATGTATATTTTGCAAATACAAATTTTAAAATGAGGGGAATGAGAATATTGAATTGAAATGGATGAACTCTTTGATAACCATATGGTGTAGTGTATTCTAGGGTTTCTTTTGCTAATTCATGGTCGAAATTGCCATTTTCCATTTATGATATTGTAGATTGAACATTTACCCTAATCTGGTAAGAGTTTTAGATTTTTTTCCTTGGTAGTTTAATTTGTTCAGAAAAATAATATCGCAGAATTCATTTAATAGAGAACATGTCTAAAAAGTGTAGAAAAAATGTGTAATGATTTTTGGGCCCAATACATGAGTATGATCAAGTGTATTTAATTAAAAATGTCTAAACTTTGATTCAATGGGATGCAATTGGATACTAAAAATCTATGGAGATCACTTTTGCTATTTGGTGCATATTTTTTGATATAAAAATCCAATGTTATTAGAGATCCATCTTAAGCAATTCTCACCAATTACTATTTGTAGCTGTTTTTTTTTCGAATTTAATCATTTTATAACAAATTAATAATTTATTTTTGGGAATAAAAGGGTTAATAGTTTAATTTTGGGAATAAAAGGTTTAGATGGAGGTGGATGTCATTATATCGCTGCAATTATGGTGTTGAATAACATATAAAGGAAAAAAAGAATTTTGCATAATTAGCAGTTAGCACTTGGATGAAATTGGTGTTTTGTGAGAAATTGGTTTATGTGAAATTGGCAGAAATTGGCTGATGTCATCTATATCTTTTTTGGCATGCACGCAAAAAATACTCTACCCATTTATGATAGTGTAGACGAATCAGAATCCTAATTAGGGGTAATAATGAGAGTATGGGAAGTAAGTGAAAGCATTTAATATTGTTAAGATTGTATCCGAGAGGACTGTAACTCATAGAGATCATAAATGTTTTCTAATATTTTATTGTTTTTGGAATTATGTGGGGTATATTCTTCTGAAAAACAGAGTTTGTAAACCAAAATGTAGTTTTTAAGGTTCTATGCTTTAGTTACTTTTGTGACACTAGTGTTCTCACTTCTGGATCTTGTGTCATTCCTCTTTCAAGTAAATGTCATAAAAAAGTACAAAAAAAAACTACCATAGGAATGTGCCCCACATAATCCAAGATTTTGAGTCCTTTATGAGAAAAAAAAATACTGCCTGTATTTAAGGTGGGTCCCTTTCTGATAACTGTATGCCGTAAGTTTCAGATCAGATTTGTTATGGTGAAAATATCAAAGAGACCAAACCCTAAATTTGTAAAGTAAAATCGGATAATGGTCGAATTCTTTACTAATTACTATACTCCATACCACATAATTTTGTTCCTGGCGAAAAAAGAAACTGACACTTCCCAAAACCATAATAATAATACTGTTGCCTTGACTTTTATACTACGTAAGCAATGTAGAAGTCCCCTAAGATAGGACATGCTAATATGTGTTACAAAATATTTTCAAAATTGATTGAGAGAGATGATCGATAAGACGAGTAACTAAAGCCATAAATGATTAAAAAGGATAAAAATAGGGGATGATTAGGTTTATAATACTTCTTTATAGTATTTTTTTATTCAAAAAAACTTATTCCTTCAGGTGTTGTACTGGTATAAGAGCAATACTTTTTTTTTATCATGAGTCTATTTCCAATAAATTTTTTAAAATCAACTTCTTAGATTTATAAAAATATTCTTTATTATAACAGGAAAATAAAACAAAATGTAAACCATTAAATTATAAAAAAAGTATCACATATGCTTAGATTAGTTTTTGTTGGGAATTAAAATGTATATGGGTAACCATCACTAATGCTTTAAAATTAAAAATTACTAATCCTCGTAAATATGGTCTGCGTAACTTACGTCCTTCAGACTATCTGAATCAAGATTAGGTGCTATAACCTTTAGCGGCTTCACCATATTAATCAGATCAACGTAGTCAATCTTGGTCGAGATTGCCGTGATATCGTCGATTATACCGTTTTCGACACTCACCTGATACGAGACACACTATATCCTCGATATGGTATTGGACGATAATCTTGGCCGATATTAGTGTGGGGGAATTTTTATTTAAAAAAAAAAAAAAACGAATTTCCTTATTTTAGGGTTTCCAATTGTTGTTCTTGTTTTATGGGTTTCATCTCAATTTCATGTCTCAATGTCTCAATTTCCATGTTTGTAAGTAATTATTGCTTCGTGTTAAATAATTGATGATATGATAGCAATTCTCTTATTTTTGAGATTTACATTTATGATTTTTGTGCATGAGTTTTATCTGTTTCATACAAATATCGGGTTTTTGGTGATACCTGAGTTTGTTAGGTGGTATTTTAGAAAATTTAGTACTAGTTTTATATCTTAATAAGTAAAATATGTGAATAAAGTTTGATAATAATTATTATAGGTATAAAATTTGGAACCAGGATTTCACCAAAATTTTAACGATAATCTCCCCGATACAAAGTTGAACTACTGTGTCTTGGTCTCGACTGAGATAAACCGAAATCCAATATTGACTACATTGATGCAGATACATGTGTACTACTAAAGATATCCTATGTATTCAAGTGGTAAAGTTGGGTATATAAATTGGCTTTAAGGTAAATGAATAAAGATCTGGATTTTTTTTTGGTTATGTGTATTTTACAAATAATCATTGATTAAAGCTCAAATTCATTGATAAATACCATTTTATAAACATTTTAGTTATGTGTAATTAGCAAATACAAATTTTAAAGTTAGGGGAATGAAAATATTGTATTTGAAATGGATAATTTTTTATTTTTTTTTGAAGCATAGAATTTATTGAGATTTAATGTAGATTATACGTGGGTAGGTGGTATCCATTGAGTCGTTTAGAACAATGGAGTTAACAAAAGACGGGATTGCCCAGTTCCAGATTTTTGTAGACAAATTCCATGTATGACTGCCATTTGGGCCGTGGTTAGAAAGACCATCAACTGGTGGGTTTCCTTCCGTATAATTATGTTGAACAGTGCAGTGAGGTATTTGGCGTATTCTTAGCTTTATCTCCACGATCATGCCCAATATATACCAAGGCGGTTCTATGGTAGTGGTGTAATACTTAAATTTTTTTGTGCAAACTAGATTGATCAGTAGCCACGTCAATAAGGAGGTGGTGATATGAGAAAGTTTTTAAATGTGGTTAGGATTGAGGCACACAGTGTGGAAGTTGGATTGCAATTAACCACAATTGGGTTGAATGTTAAATTAAAAAAAAAGTGTATTGGAAAAAAAAAGATAGGGTATAAAAAAATGAGTAAAGAAAGAGAAAGAGTACTACTCATTTTATCTCCCAAGTCTCCAAACTAAAACTTAAAGTTTCAGTATCAAACCTATATATCTTAAGTGATCATGATGAGTTTAGTAGTAACTTCCTTACAATTTCTTGTTAATGAAAATGATGAGATTATAGCTTATTTTAGTTGCAGGGTTGTTCCTTGTTATATACATGATTATATTGAACAGTCTGAAGTCGATGATGATGATGATGATGATGAGGAGGAGGATGGGGATGAGCATGATGATCAAGAGGACGATGATGATGATGAGGATGATGATGTTGATGATATGAAATACAAGTTTTGGTTTGGGACGACGCTTGGGGATGAAGATGAAAATAAAAATGAGGATGAAGAAGAAGATGATGATGATGATTGGCCATACAAACATGTGGTCACAATTGTCGACATCAACAGCGAAGAAGAAGGGGATTCTAACAGATCTAATCCTCTAGTGAGTCTAGTCTGATGTTGCTGCTATGCATGAATGGTATTCATTCACATCTTGGTCAATCATCTTTTGTTTATGTCTTTATCTTCTTTTTTTTTTCTTTTTTGGGTATGTTTAATCAATGTTTTTTTCGAAGTTGTCTGGAAATACATAAATCTTGGGATGTTCAAACTTATAAATGTTGTGAGAATGTTTAATAATTACGGATGCAATATTTCTTTAGATACTATGTGCATATATTGTTTGATAATTGTCTATTTTTCATCTGTTTGAGTACTAATTTTTTGACAAGAAAAAGAACAAGATAATGAATGAGTTCTTTGGTTAATGAACATTTTAGTTATGTGCAAATACAAATTTTAGAATTGGGGGAATACGAAAATTGAATTGGAAATGGATGAATTCTTTGATAACCATATGGCCTAGTTTATTCTAGGGTTTCTAGCTAATTCACCACCTTAATTCTCATTTCCCATTTAGCTAATCCAATGGGCATCATAAAAAATAATTAAAGTATATAATTTGAGTTAAACCTGGAAAAAACTTGTCTCATATTTTCCATTCTGAATCTGTTAAACATATATTACGGAATTTACAAACTAAAACCACAAATTTAATTTTGATCCATATATTTAGCAAAAAGTCTAACTCTATTCCAATTTCATGGACTTAAAGACTCTCACAATTTTAATAGTCATCCAAATTTACGCAAGTTTACAATATTTTGTTAAGAAATTTGTGGAATAATTAACTAAATTATGTAATTACTTACCTTTTATTCAAATTTGATTCACTGATTTTTCACATGTTATAAGGATATTTTTAGTGCATCAAACTTTTACAAGGATCATTATGATTAGCTCTTAATTAATCGATTAATGGTACATCATTTTCCTATGAATTATATTTATTATACAGAAAAATGCATGTATAGGGCACATTTGACTTCATGTCATAGAGACATGTAAAAAATTTGTATAAAAAATGTTTTGCACATGGACATTTTAATTACATGTCCATTGAAAATAATTTGGTAACAATTAATCACACCACCCCTATTTTTATTTTATTTTTTGAAGCATCCCCTATTTTAATGAAGAGAAAATAATAATCCTCATCAATGCATTCGCTAGTGCATTACTGATGAACGGTTAATGATATTTTAGACATGGATATGATTCAATTTTTGATTTGATGTACAGATACTCCTCCTTGGAGCACTTAATCTTGCTAAAGAAGAAAAAATTCTTCTCAAAGAAGAACATATGTTCAAATGGTGGAATCAGAATTTTCACACCATCCCTTAAATATTTTAGGATTCCATATTGAATTACATGTATGTTGTACTATGTTTGTATCTTAGGATATAGTATAATCTTTGTATTTTTTTTGATTCAAGTATAATCTTTTTATTTCATCATGTATTTTAATTAAAATGTATTTTATTGATGTACGCATTGGCATGCACAAGAAAAATTCTCAAGCCACATTCCCCATTTATGATAGTGTAAATTGAATAAAACTATAATTTAGAGAAAGACTAATTCTATACAAACCTCCACTTTTGCGGTCCACCATTTGAAAAAAATATTATGAGGAGTTTTTTATGGAGGTGGGAAAATGAAGGGTAATGATGTTTCACAAGACGAGTCCGATTTTGTGCAAACTCCTTAACAAGTGTTCACATAACATTTTAATCTCCACCATTGATTTACTTTAGGAAGTTATGTAACGAGGGTCGAGATTCTATACATGGAGGGTAATGGGGCCATTAGTTAAATAATCAACCAATCAAATGATTATGTTAAGTGTCCCCACCCTTGTATATAACAATTATTTACCTGTGCCTTTACAATAAAAAGTTGTAACCATACGAATTGTGTATGTGGTACACCAAACGATTGAAATCATTTGATGGTTATATATATATAAGTTTACATTTAGATTTTCCATCTTCATAATTTATTATACTATTCACATATATCACCGATGGATAAGTTTCCTTTAGAACTAAAAAGGGAGATATTAGGGTGACTACCTAAAACAGAATGTGTTATGCATAACAAATCTGTTTGTAAAAACTGGAGGACCATTCTTGGTGATACTAAATTTGGTCTTCTCTTCTGTGTCACATCGCGCATGGGAGTCTACCTAGGTTCACAACTTTTTTATGGGTGAAAATTTGAACCAGGAATTGTACAAGGCTATCATAACCAACACTCATCCGGAAGATGGACTCATGTGGCAGTTTACACATCCGTTGGTTGGGTCTTGCAATGGTCTCGTGTATTTATATGTCTACCATGACTACTTCCAAGATTCTGTTTACATTTTGAATCCATAAACAAGTCAGTACATCCATCTTCCTCGAAAATCAGGGCAGCCAGATGGTGGGTACATGAGCTTAACAGGAGGTTTCAGCTACTGTTAAAGTACTGATGAATACAAGGTGGTTCGAATTGACCCGGCGGTAAAAGTTGAAGTACACGCTCTCGACGACAAGATGGGATAAAGGATCCTTGAGGATATTTCTGTAAACTTACATGGATCAGGTGTATATGCACACGAATGTATTTTTTGGATAGACGACACGTACTCAATCAGGAAAATAATGTCTTTCAATTTGAGAAGTGAAACGTTCAACACACACTCATTACCACCCTCTCAGATACCTGAGGATGAATTCCCATGCGTTGGGATGATGTTGTTTGGAGTTACTCTCTGTGCGTACTATGTACATGATCATAATAAAAAGGTCAGCATAGATTTTTGGACATTAGACGATAACAATGTTTTCGACGCACCTCCTGGGGAACTTGGGGAATGGAATTGGGGACACCAGTTTACTATAAATTTACCATGGAAGTGGTTACATGAATAGCCATTTTATGCCCCGATTCCCCTGGGTAAGAACGACGACATACTATTGTTGGACGCTCGACATATATCGCTTTATGAAACATCCACCGGAACTTTGAGGGAAATCTGGGGGAAAATACCGTTTGTAACGTGTGTTGAAATATTGGAGGAGTATCGAAGACGTGCGATGACGATTTCCATGTTACTCACACAATCAGTTGTCAATAAAATTACTACATTGTCTTTATTAACTAATAAGTTTATTATAACCATTAATGTATTCTTATTCAGCTGCACTTATCAGTTTGTCAAACACTTATTAATCTCTGTATTACAACATATTATATAATATATACTCATTTAATGCTTATTAATATTTTTACTCATATCGATTCAAAATGATTCAACCACGATTCAAGGTTTTCAATAATTTACCCCATAGAATATTATATTATAATATAATGTTTATGATAAATATCATAACTATTGCATTCTCTGAAGTACATTTAGGATATTTTTTTTGGCTACAATGTTATAAAAGTTACAAATGCCAGAAAAATTGACATCCAAATATCCAATTTAGACTTGAATCGAAACAACAATGCAAAAAATGAAACAAAAAATGGTTTCAATCATTTAAATCATTATTCATATGATCAGCATAACTTTTATCAAAGTCATCCCCAGATGAAAAACCCTTGGGAGGAGGATAATTATAAACAACATAACTGGAAGGAACATGGAAGTCATCCCATTTTTCATTGGTAAAATCTTTCTAATATATCACCTAATTCTTTCCACAAAGTCATCCCAAGAAGTAAAACCATTGGGGGAGGAGGATTCTTGCTTACTGGACCATTAGAAGGAACTGAAGATTTTTCATTATAAATTATTTCTCATCAACTTATTTTTTATCCCTTTCTCATTTTCTTCTTATGGTGCAATTTTTACGATGCATCTAATCACTAAATATACTATATCTTATACCATATATATGTATTTTGTTATACGCGTACAAGAAGGCACGTTTTATGATTTGTATTTTTGATTAAAGGGGAAACAAAGATAATTAGCTATGGAATGAATATATAATCGTATCTAATTCCATTTTTAATATGCATATCTAGTATCCAAATCTAAGTATACTATGGGATATGCTTACCATGAATATAACAAACAAAATCTAGGATAAATATGGAGAGTGTCTAGAGCAGTCAAAGCAGAAACTTCTGCAGTAGGATAAGAATGGTTGTAATTCAGTTCTAATTAGACGCATATTTTTTTTATTAAACCATAATCTATCTAGAAAACTAATCAAGTTATTAAATTTGATCATCTTCCAAGAAAAACCGTCCTTTTAGTTTTGCGCCAAGTTGCAGCATCTCTCTAGCAATTCGAGCATGTAAGTCTTTCTGCTCAATATATTCATCAATTAATCTTTTTGGTATTTAGATTTTTTAGATTTTAAGGTTTTTTACTCATATGATTTTTATTATTAAACATAATTTATTTATTTTGTAAATTGAGAAGGGTTTATTTTTTTTATAAGCATCTTGTTGGATGGTTCTGGAGAGCAGTATCTGAAAAATTACAATGCTCTTATTCGATTGTCATTTGGGGATTTTATTAACTGATGATTTTATCATGAATTTTGTCTGATGCCTAGGTGTGGTATGCATGTAGTGATATGGTCTAGTCAATTAGGGGAGGAATTATTTTTTATTGTAATGTCATACTTTGTTGTTTCACATAGCACAAAACAGATGCAAGATACCATACTCTGGATGGTTGTTTCTTTATGTAATATTGGTGTTTGATTATCTAACATGATCCAGCTTTTACAGTAATCTCATACCTTTCTTTGTGGATAATAATGTGGTGCAATACAAGACTTCGGAAAAAAAAAGTTATGTTTTTTTCTATTATCCAAAGCAGGTGTTCTAATTTTAATATAGTTCGAAATAAGGACTTAGATTTTATTAATTTTTTTTTAATCTAGCTAGATTTATAAACATTTATAACAGAAAATTGATAAGATGAGGGTTGTAGGGGATGATATAAATGATAACCATAACAAGGGTAAAAATATATGTATTGATATGGAGGACCGAGAGGTTGCCTCTAAGATGACCCATCTTCAAAAAGGAATGGACATTGTTGGTGAACTTAACTTGACACTGTTGAAGGAATTGAAGATTTTTGTGGATGAAAAAATTCAGAAGGGGGAGTAAAAGAGAGACAATAATGAGGCATTTGCAGAACAAGCAAGGATGAGAGCATGGAAAGTAAAGAAGGCTCTAGAAGAAATGGAAAAGTAGATAAGACTTCTATATTTGACCCAAGACGCGCAAATCATAAGTGGATCAAGGGAAGCAAGAACCTATAGCTACCACAACCTTTTGAATCAAGGCAAGAAGATGGATTACATAGTTTCAAAAATGAACAGGTCTTTAACAAGTGCACTTATATGGAGAAGCTTTCAATCAGAAAGGGTATGGATACTGTTTCCAAATCCGAGTCAGAGCAGGAAGAAGAACAAATTGTGGTTGAAACATCTGATGAACGAAGAATAAGAGTAAGGAGTCCTAGTCTGACTTATGATTAGATTGTGAAAATGTGGATCCCTAGTTTAACCTTTTTGGGTACCTGTTTGGTATAGTCTTTTGGAATCTTTATTAGGATACATGTGAAGTTTTTGGTATAGTGATGGCTTAAAGTTGCTTTATATTTGCATTTTCTTTTGTGTGTAGATAGTAAATCCCTGATTTTTGGTATAATTCATGCCTATGATTATTGAATAATTGATTGTGGTCTGTGATTACTCGTTGTACATATATGACTCTTGCAACAAATAATTAAGAATTTTATTATGACTCCAACAACATTTCTACAAGTGTTACTGACAAGTTTTTTACGTGACCAGGTAGTTGAGATTTTACAATGGAGTAATGGATAAATCTTGGATGGGTATCGATAGAACCAAAGAGCCTTATCGTGAGAGAGTAGAGACATTTATAAAGTATGATGTCAACCGTTAGGGGATTGCGAATGGGATGGAATCACGTGATGTTGATGAACCAGTTAGGATTTTATGTCCATATGTGAAATGTTTAAACCGCTATACTCACAAATGTGTACATTTTTAAGTATTGTTTAGCATCTAAAAGAATAAATGCAAAGTATACCATATGGACTGAACATAGGGAAGAATATGACGGTGACGTTGATGACGACAAACATTTCCTCACATGAAAATGTATTTTATTTTGATGATTTTGAAGGAAGTTCGTCCAGAATTCATGTATACATTAAGAAATCTCTTGAAACAACATCTTATATCTTGTTATGCAGATTAGTTGTCCATGCGACCTTAAAGTTTGGTTCTGTTAATAGTTTTTCAAGGTTATATAACAACTTCAGCAACACGTACCCTACATATTATAAAATTACCTATCAATTTATTTATTTTAAATTCGTGCATTAATCATATAATTTTTTTTTATAAATTCGGCATGGAATGAGTATTAATTGCATCTAATATCATTTTTAGAGATGTTAAAGCAAAAAATTGTACAGTAGAATAAAAAATATACGACTGTTATTTCAGTTTTGACTGACAAAAATCTTAGAATTGAACGTGTAGCATGCACGTCCAGGAGATACACTTGTTATAAATAAAAATATTACCTTCCTTTTTTAACTGATCTCCATTTACATTACAGTTCATCCTAAGCCAAAAAATCAGTTAAGGAAGAAAAACCGCCAAAAATAACTCATCATTTCATCACCCAAGTTTGAACAAGCCTTTTTGTCCATCTCTCTAGTCTCTTAAAATATTTCACTTAAATCTTCTAACCTATCCCTAAAAAATAAAACAAGTGGTTTACTTTGATTATTATCCTACCAAAACCATTCCCCTACAAGTTTTGCTTTAACTTGCAGCATACTTTGTTCGATCGTGTAAGTATTTATGTTCAGTACTTTTTTGTTATCAGGGATTATAACTCTAATAGTCATTGGAGGATTAAAATTTCTTCTTATGCAACTGAATATAACTAGGTAGTTAATCACTTATTTTTGTTACAAATTATATGATAATTGAACTTCAGATTTTGTTTGTGGTTAATCTTTGTATACGTAATTAAGAATCTTTGCAATGATAATTAAGATTTTATTAGAACCACAACAACATTTGTACAAGTGGTAATGACTAGTTCTTTCTGTGACCAGGTAGCTGAAAATTATAATGGATTCTAGAGTAATGGATAAATCTTGGATAGATACCAATAGAACCAAACAAACTTATGTTGATAGAGTCGATGCATTTCTAAAGAATGTTGTCCACCATTGGGAGATTGCGAATCCGGTGGAATCACGTGACGTTGACGAACCAATTAGGATTCCATGTCCATGTGTGGGTTATATTAACGTTTACCATCACAAAGTGGAGAAGGTTAGGTACAATTTCCAATCTAGGGGAATAAATCCAAAATATACTATATGCGATAAGCATGGTGAGTCACCAAGAAGGAGGCCTGGTAATGGTTACGATGGTCCGTACTATGAAGAAGATGTTAATTACCCAAAAAATGCTGCAGAGACTATATAAATGGTTGATGCTTTAGGAGATCATTTCCTAGCGGAATCTGAGAAGTTGCTACAGCTACTTCAAGATGCTCAGAAACCCCTCTCTTGAGGATGTTCCAAACATACAAAGATATCTGCAATGTGTAAGTTGTTCAACTTGAAGAGAAAGCAAGGAGAATCATACAAGTTCTTTAATGAACTTCTACCTTTGTTACAAGATATGATCCCTCCAGAAAATAAAATGATCAAAAAACATGTGAAGCTAAGAAGGTGATGAAAGCATTGGGTTCAGGGTATGAAAGGATACATGTATGTATCAATAACTGCATTCTCTATAGGAAACAGTACAAGGATCGCGTCAAGTGTCCCACCTGTGGGGAACCAAGATGGAAAGTTGACGCAAACACACAAGAGGTTTACGAGAATATTCTGGCAAAAATCTTGTAGTATTTCCCCAATATCCCAGAAGTTCAAAGGTTGTTTCAGTCAAAAAAAATATTATGGCATGAGAGTATAGAAATAAATACAAGGCTTTTTTAAGGCATCCGGTAGACTCACCACAATGGAAAGCGATAAATGAAAGATACAAACAAATCGGTGATGATGCTAGAAATCTTTGGCTAGGCATTTCGGATGACGGAGTTGACGTACACAAATGCACGTTGAAACATCGCATTGTATGGCCAATTCTAACTGTGATTTATAACCTTCCGTCGTGGTTGTGTATGAAAAGAAAGTTTACCATGCTGTCATTACTGATAGATGGCACGCCTTGTAAAAGCATCGATGTTATGATGGAACCTTTCGTTGAGGATCTTAAGAGCTTAGTTGACGGAGTCGAATGTTTTGATACGTATGTACAACAGCATTTTACTTTACGTGCAGTTGTTTTATGGAAAATAAATGATTACCCTGCTCTTGGTACACTGTGTGGTTATAAATACTTGGGAAAAATGGCATGTGTGGTGTGTGGAAAAGATACTAAGCATCTCAGACTCAAAAACTGCAATAAATAGTGTTATATCGTTTATAGAAGATACCTACTATATGACCATCCATTCAGAGTACATAAGGGGTTCAATGGATAAGAAGAACACGATGTAGCAACGGAACCTAGGTCCGGGGAATAAATATACGAGGAGGTAAGATCTATAGTGAATTCATGGGGAAATGGAACGAGAAACATTAAAGTGGAATTGGTGCAGGTTAAGCAAGGAAGAGGTGGAAAGATAAAAATGAAGAGAGTCCAAAGGATAATCCGACCGAAAATTTCAACAAAGGCGGCGATAATTATTAGAAAAATCTCAACATATGGTTCCGTCTCCTCCCCTATTGGCGGTATCATCTTGTCCGCCATTGTAAAGATTTCATGCACGTCGAAAAGAATGTATGCGAGAGCCTCGTCAGAACATTGCTGAACATGGAATTTATGACGAAAGATGAAATGCATGCTCGATTGGATCTGCAGACTCAGGGGTTAAAATCAAAGCATCCTAAGCCAGATGGAAAATGAGGATTTGTACTACCCGCAACATGTTACACATTAACGCCGGAAGAAAAGGACAAGTTCTGTCAAACATTATTTGATTTAAAGGTTCCACAAGGGTATTGTTCAAACTTTTCAACCCTGGTGATTCGAAAAGATCGAAAGCTTATCGGACTAAAATCACATGACTATCACATGCTAATGCAGCAGATTTTGCCCATTGCGATTAAATCAATTATGCCACCGCCAACAAGACACACTATCATCAGGTTTTGTTACTTTTTCAGAGTAATAGCAAACATATAAATCAAGGTGGCAGAGCTAGATAAATTATAGGATGATCCATGCGTGACGTTGTGCTTACTAGAAAATTACTTTCCTTCATCCTTTTTCAAAATCATGGTTCATTTAATGTGCATCTTACCAGGGAAGTTAAATTATGTGGTCCTGTATGCTTTCGATGGATGTATCCCTTTGAAAGGTGCATGAAGGTTATTAAAGGGCATGTGAGAAACATAAACAGATCCGGAGGAGGCATTGCTGAAGGGAATGTAGCAGAAGAGACAATAGAGATGTTCAGTAAGTACCAAAGAAACATGAAGACAGTTGGAATTCCACCTGAAAAGCATAACTCATCTGACACTGGTGAAGATTCACTTCCTTTAGAGGGAAAAAGAATATCATGTGGTAAATGGACGGTTGTCAGTGCTGAATTGTAGGAGAAAGCGCATTTCTATGTATTGCAGAATTCGCCTGAAGTTGTTCCTTACATCAGGTTAGTATTAGTTTTAAATTTTTTTTGTTTTGTATTGTTTTGTTTTCTATTTTTGGCATGTCAAATTTTTTTAAAAGATAAAAAAATTTATCATTTTACTGCCCAGCCAACACATTCATTTTTTACGGCATGGTGAAACGTTGATGTGGTTTGTAGATTGTGGTAAATAGGGTTTGTTTTCGAACTTGTAAAAAATGGTTTTTAAATCTAATTTCTAAGACTAAAAATAGCAAAACTCAAATAAAATTATTAACAAAGTTGAGAGAGAAATGAGGCTAGGATTCCAATAATTTCCAATTTTTTAAATGATTAAATTCAATAATTATAATTATGCAATTCTACGTTTAATTGGATTCAAAATATAACAACAAATAGATTTTCGAAAGAACAATTGTATAACAAAAACATGGAACATCTAAAACCTAGGCCAAAGCATGTACGATCTAACGAAATCACAATTGCTTAGCAAAAATCATTAATTCAATTTTTAACCAAGGCTATTAATCATAAATAAATTGCATAAATTAATTAAATAAACATTACCACATAATCTTTGGAAAATTAGCTTCCTCCGTCGCCTCTGAGATGGGGTTTAACTCCTCATTGTATTGGAAACACACTCAAAATAGATTTTCATAGCTCAAAAAGTGTTTACAAAGATGAATTAATAGTAGCACAGGAGAACAGAAACGCTTATAAGTGTTATAGAGACTTGTTCTCTATGTTACAGAAGAAAGAAAAGAAAACAGAAATAAAGGACGGACTTCTGGTGTTGTTTGAAATAAGACTGCTTCAGCAACACTATTAACGACAGTTTTCTGACGCCTTATGTTCTTCCTGTTCTTTCAACCAGCAGAAAAAGAATTACTTTTCCTGATTCGATCTCTGGCTACTCTGAGCTCTCCCCAATACTCTCTGCCCACTCTATCACCCTCAACACTCTTTTATACACCCATAAAACCTCCCAAATCTCCTCATTTAATCTTCACAGACCTTTTCATTGTGGGAAATATTCTCTGCATTTACTTTCTTCTTCGATTCTGTCTCTCGGTGATATCATGATTTTATCATGTTTCCATAATTAGAACACGAGAGATGATGTTGTTGCCTTGTCTTGAGACTAAAATCTTCTCTTTCAAGTCGAATCAAAATAGCCGACAATATTTTGTATCCTTCTTAATTGCAACTGACTCTGGCAAGTGACGAGATTTCCTTTGGTTTAAAGTTATCCAATCTTGTACAAATCCTATTAATAAGGCAAGAACAAATATTCTTGTCTTAAAGATTTTTCCAAATATTCTCAAGATCGTATAACTCATTCACGTATAAAAATAGTATCCCGCCTAATTTTGAATTTGTATTAGGTGGGTTCCCGTAATCCAAGGCATGGGTGCCTTTATAAGTTCTTGAAGGGTGCCTTTAGTATTTTCTGGGTGCCTTTATAACTTTTTGAGCCAATTTTTTCTCAAATGTTTATTTTTTCAAAAATACCTACAAATACAATAAAGTGACAATATTAGTACAAGATGAGTTCCACCACTATAAAAGTTGAGAGCAAATTAGACACATAAATGTGTCTATCAAATACCCCCAAACTTATTATTTGCTAGTCCTCGAGCAAATCTAATCTAGAAAATCCTAACTCACTTTCGCAGGCATCGCGATTGCACTTAGCGTGTGCAACAAGCCTTTGAACCCCTAGGCGAGTTTTGTCTCGTGAGGGTTTACAAGAGGTGTACCCACAAAACCTTTTACTCCAAATTCTAGTTACATGTGAACGATTGAAGATAGACACTAAACAAACTATTTAGTTAGCATACTAAATTCTTCGCCTATAAGAATCATTACCCTATATGAGTCCAATTGCTATACATGAGTTTTCACTCAACGTACTAAAATTCATACAGGAATTCAAAACTCTACTTAAATAGTTGTTCAGCCACGATACTCAGAATCTATGAAAGTACAATCACATGGAAAGATTTAGAAGATGGATATTGACAAAATGAAGTTTGCGCGTGTTGACTAAGGTGAACGGTGTTTCCCATATCTGTATGAAGGTCGGTGCCAGGATGAATGGATTGAGATACGCTTCCACTAGTCTTATTCCTTAAACTAATATCGACTCAGCTGGTATATACAAGGGTCCCATCGATCGATTTATTGAAATTTTTTTAAATGTATTGACAACATGATTGGATCAAATGAACCCAAGTGCATGCTCCTTATCAGCATCATATATGATAGTTCTCATGGATCCTGCATTCCACGCTTGCTTAGGCGACGGAGACAGGGAGATCACACATATATTGCTATCAAAGTGTCAATCAAATTTTTTTTTGAATAATGGTCTAACTAATACAATAATGGGGATTGATCTCAAACACTTCATCCTGACGTGATAACAATTTGATACTGGTGCCCCACCAAATCACTTAGAGAAACACAAAAATTGCAAAAATAAAAAACAGAAGGTTATATGGTCAAGATAGATTCCGAGATATGGTGACAACTGTCATGTTATTTATAACACATGAGCTAGGCATCCTTTTATGAATAGACCATTTAGTTGGGCACACCAATTCTTATAGAAAAAGAGCTAAGTTTCCATCTACCTAGAATGGTTAGTGTCACCCTGAATTGTTCACAAGTTTTTAAAGTTTGGAGTTTTATTATTTCAACTAAAAGTTTCTCCCTTACCCCCAAACTTAAACCTAACGTTGTCCTCAATGTTTCAAAAGATGAATAATTAAATATATAAACAAAGAGAAACTGTTACCAATCGAAGTAAATGAGTTAAGGAAGGATATTACCGCGTCACATGAGCATGGGTTACCTCCCAAGTAGTGCTAAGCTTAAAGTCTTTATCCAGACTAAGAAAGAATTAGTCACCTCATAAAATCGTATAAAAATAGTCGGAACAACTGTGGGTCATCTGAATAAAATAATGTTATCCAAAATAGAAGGAAACTGCAGCAGACCCAGAAAGTGAACAAACCGAGTACAACCTTATCCCTATCTAATGTTTTTTTTATGAAAACTACATCTAGTTTAGGTTCAAGTTCGGGCTCTATGAAAGGATCTAGATAAATATCTTTGTGCTGAATTTCCTCATAGGTAGGATCCGGAAGATCAGGTTCTAGAGTCTGGGAAAACTCAAATAATAAATTTAAGGCACATAGTAATAACCTGAATAATTGTGGATCCTCAAAGTCAATCAGATTTGACCCACACAGTTGGCTACAATGAAGGTGGTCATTCTTAAGCAAATGTGTCGATTCTAATCTCCTAAAGTAATTAGGCTTAGTCTCAAAACTTGATACTTGACACATTTGAAATTCAAACGTTCCCACATATGGAAGAAAATATTTTGGTAGGAAAATAAAGTCAATCTTGGTATTAATTCCTAGGTAAACCACATCGACCAGAGGATGGGTTTCTAAACTGAACTTCTGTTTGGACATCAATAGGCTCAGAGAATCTAGTTTGAAGATGATCTTGAAAATTGGTAGAGATATCAATTACAATATGAGGAACATGCAAGTCCTCTGGGTATTTAGATGCAAAGTGATCCAACAAAACTTGAGAAGCACACAATTTTAACCCAAAATTAGGTAATTTTTGGAAGTCTAAGGGTCTAGAAACAACCTCTAAGTCGGGTGAATGATCTTGTAAGATGGATTCATCTACGGAATTAGGAAAATCATCTACACAATCATCCACATGGTTATCAATATATTCTGTATGGAACTGAGAGTCACTACAAGACTGATCATCATCATCCGCATATAATCTATGCATTGCCAGAACTCTCGATCTTTGTTCCAAATTAAGCGGTCTGTGTTTATAATACTTTTCATATATCATTAGAGGTGATTCTTCTACAAAGGTATTTGGATCACTAGATTTTAATTTCTTGAGGGCATCCCTCCAAGAAAAAGAATCATTGGTACCCCCAAACTTAGAGTGGACATTACTCTCAGATGGACTAAAATTTGTTGGTTGGATTCTAGGGTCCTTAAGTTCAGAACTACACTCAATTTCCTATATCGTATTAAAATTCTCTAAGAGTCTATCATCTTCTAAAATAATAGTGTCTCTAGTAAAATACTCTTCCTTTTGAATAGGTGAATAATCATTAAAATTATTTGGATTTGAAACAGAAATAACACTATCACCATGAAGCACAATTGGAGTGACAATTTCTTGATTGCTCTTCCTGTATATTTTAAGTTCTTCACCAATACTATCTTCATCATCATAATAATATGAAGATGTTTGAACCTCGTCTATATAAGTAGTGTTACCAATTCTATCCTCGTCCTCTAAATTAGGTAAATATTCATCATTATTATCAAGGGTAAAAGTGGAAACACTGTATTGGCAATTAAGATTATTTTGAGCAATTCTTTCTCGTCTCTAACGCAAACCTATCTGTATTCTCAGCTAACTGCTTTAAGGATTCTTTTAACTTCTTGAGTGATTCTTCTAGAGGCATAATAGGTTCATGATGAGTACTAGATTTCCCCTGCTTAAGGGTTTCCCTCCAAGATAAATAACTCGAATTTTGCTCGTTTTCCCATTCATATGACTGGTGCGCGAACGAATAGTAATTGGGGCCTCCATGGTATTAACCATAACCTTCAGAAGGTTGGTAGTGGTCCCAAGTACTATCCACAATATGGTCACAGTAAGGATAATGCCTGTTTTGAAACTCAGTCGGATATTTATTGTAATACCAGCTCGACATTTTCTAACAAAACTTTCCTAATATATTTACAAAAAATCTAAGAAAATAAATCCTAACACGAAGGGGTTCTAAACATACACAAACAAGTCCGACTCAACCAAATCAAACCTACTGAATCTAGCAAACAAAAAACATGATGGATCCACTTAGATTGTTTCTAGACCAGCTTCTATTCTTCCAAAAGGCAACTAGTTACAGTTTTAGCAAACCTCTTAGACGATCCGAATTAGATTAAGTCGAAGAGAAACATGATAAGCTCTAAGGAACTTTGATAACCCTGTCTCTTTGGAACTTTTCCCTGGGTTACAAGGCGGCTCTAATCAACTTAAAATAATCTTCTTGAACCTTGATTTAGGCTAATAAAGTAACCAATACATTCCTTTTGAATGATTTTCCAATTAGCTCGTTACCCTATAGGTCTTCTTCTAGTCAAATTTTAGGCTTAAGTTCGCGTTAGGTAACGTGTTCCTAAGGCGGGCAAGAAGGAAACGGTGATGAAATCCGAGTCCTTATCTTATATGGAAAGTCCTTGCCCTTTACTAGAAAATAAATACGCATTCAGGTCCTCAACATATATGCATTACGAAGGAATACAAAAAACCCACTGACAGGGGATCGTGGGTTGATCGAGTCTTACCTCTCGTACCAGACGGGCGATGAATCGGTTGTAGTCGACTCGGGCCACTAACTCCTGTGTCAGTGTACGAACCCGAGGGGCCGAGACAATATCGTAATTGTCGTCTTTCCCTGTTACATTTAAATTTAAATACCCTTCCGTAGGGTTTAAAATAATAATAATAATGAAGTTCAAAAGTTCAAAGTCCAAAGTCCAAAAATAAGAAAAAAATAAATAAAAATACCTAAAATAATTACAATAATAATAATAATTTCCTAATAAATTTCCAAAAAGAAAAAAAAAACCCTAAAAAAAATTAAAAAATTAACTAAAAAAAATCTTGTCTTCTTTTTCCGTTCTTTTCGCTTTGTCTTTGACTCCAAGTCTTTAATCAATCAATATAATCTTTAGCTCCAATTTCTTTTTGATCCAAAACCTGTAATACAAAGAAAATACCCAAAAACGTAAAATATAATAAATAATAAAAAATAAAAAATAAATCTAAAAACAATTCTAAAAATAAGTCTGCGTCTGCGGCGCCAAAAATTGATGTGGTTTGTAGATTGTGGTAAGATAGGGTTTGTTTTCGAACTTGTGAAAAATTGTTTTTAAATCTAATTTCTAAGACTAAAAATAGCAAAACTCAAATAAAATTATCAACAAAGTTGAGAGAGAAATGAGGCTAGGATTCCAATAATTTCCAATTTTTAAAATAATTAAATTCAATAATTATAATTATGCAATTCTACGTTTAATTGGAATATAAAATATAGCAACAATTAGATTTTCAAAAGAACAATTGTATAACAAAAGCATGGAACATCTAAAACCTAGGCTAAGCATGTACCATCTAATGAAATCACAATTGCTTAGCAAAAATCATTAATTCAATTTTTAACCAAGGCTATTAATCATAAATAAATTGCATAAATTAATTAAATAAACATTACCACATAATCTTTGGAAAATTAGCTTCCTCCGTCGCCTTAGAGATGAGGTTTAGCTCCTCATTGTATTGGAAACACACTCAAAATAGATTTTCATAGCTCAAAAAGTGTTTACAAAGATGAATTAATAGTAACACAGGAGAACAGAAACGCTTATAAGCGTTACAGAGACTTGTTCTCTGCGTTACATAAGAAAGAAAAGAAACCAGAAATAAAGGACGGACTTCTGGTGCTGTTTGAAATAAGACTGCTTCAGCAACACTATCAACGACAGTTTTCTGACGCCTTATGTTCTTCCTTTCCTTCCCACCAGCAGAAAAAGAATTATTTTTCCTGATTTTTTTTCTTTCGATCTCTGGCTACTCTGAGCTCTCCCCAATGCTCTCTGCCCACTCTATCACCCTCAACACTCTTTTATACACCCATAACACCTCCCAAATCTCCTTATTTAATCTTCACAGACCTTTTCATTGATGGGAAATATTCTCTGCATTTACTTTCTTCTTCGATTCTGTCTCTCGGTGATATCATGATTTTTCATGTTTCCATAATTAGAACACGAGAGATGATGTTGTTTCCTTTTCTTGAGACTAAAATCTTCTCTTTCAAGTCGAATCAAAATAGCCGACAATATTTTGTATCCTTCTTAATTGCAACTGACTCTGGAAAGTGACGAGATTTTCTTTGGTTTAAAGTTATCCAATCTTGTACAAATCCTATTAATAAGGCAAGAACAAATATTCTTGTCTTAAAGATTCTTCCAAATATTCTCAAGATCGTATAACTCATTCACGCATAAAAATAGTTTCCCGCCTAATTTTGAATTTGTACTAGGTGGGTGCCCGTAATCCAAGGCATGGGTTCCTTTATAAATTATGGAAGGGTGCCTTTAGTATTTTCTGGGTGCCTTAATAACTTTTTGAGCCAATTTTTCCCAAATGTTCATTTTTTTCAAAAATACCTACAAATACAATAAAGTGACAATATTAGTACAAAATGAGTTCCAACACTATAAAAGTTGAGAGTAAATAAGACACATAAATGTATCTATCAAACGTTCGGGGAATGGCTAAAAGAGGAGGTAAGAGTTTGCAGAAAATGTTACTTTTGGCATGTACTTTTTGTGTCAAGTTGAAGGCTAATCCGTATAATGTATTTCAGGTTAGAGAGAGCGGGCAGTCTCTAAATAAAGTGTCAGTGAGAGATTAAGGTGACTCTTAGAGAAACTGAACCGTGATGTAATAAAATACGAAGCATACCAGATCAATGGATACATGTTTCTTACCCATTCTCATGAAGTTTCAGTGAACCAAAATAGTGGGGTTTACGTACAGGCAACTGACATGAACATTAGAAAAGAGGGAGTAACCCTTGATCACGCGGATTATTTCGATGTTTTACAAGAGATATGGGTGCTGACTTATCATGGAGATAAAATGCCCCTCTTCAATTGTAAAAGGGTTTACAATTAAAAAGGGGTCTCAAAAGACAAACTAGGATACATTTTGGTTGAGCTTGATATGTTGGGACACAAGGATGATCCATTCCTTATAGTCTCACAAGCTAAGCGGGTATTTTATATGAAAGGCCAAGAGAATAAGAAAAAGTAAATTGTGTTAGTATCACCTCCCAGGAATTCAATACGGCAATTCATTTTCGGAATAAATTTAACTTTCCTCCTGTAGATCCACTTGACATGCGCAAGGAATCTAGGGATGATTACTATCGGACCGACTGTAATGGTAAAGTTGTACGAAAAAGTTGTACAAAATGCCACAAGGAAAGACATAGGGAAAGACAAAGCCAAAGCATGACATGCTCAAGCTCTCCCAATTTACTTATGTTATTGCCAATTTGTTGGTCCTTTATGTGGATTGATCTTGGCTTTTGCCTTTTTCGAGACTCAAGTTTGCTCTATTATGAGGTTTCTATTAATTGTACGTTTTTTTTTCTTTCATATATGAATTAACCTTTTTATCTTGGCTTTCAAACTGGATTACCTTTGCTTCTTCTCCGCCAGTTTGTAATAGCACAAGTTTTCAGTCTTTTGTTTTTGTTAGTGAACTTATAGATAATCATACTGGTATGAACCTCTTTTATGTAAAATGTATCAAGAAATTCATAGATGATAGACATGTTTATTCTCATGCTAGAAAACATTGTACTAAAGGCTACTTGGGATTCCTCTCTATTAGTACCTAAAAAATGATTCTAGGAAAAACAATATACAATAGAAGTACTTTCTTTAGATTCAGAAATCAGAATCGTACAGGATAAGCCTAAACCACGATAGTAGCTGTTCCGCCCTTCTTCGGTCACAAAGAGAAAAAATGGGATGATCTTAGGGTAGGGAAGCAAAGAAAGTTGAAGGAATTATGTGTGTTGAATTATGTGCAGAGTTGCAGAAATATTGAGGGAAATCACAGAGCTTATGAGAATTGTAAGCTTGTTCTCCTTTTTCGAAATGAGCTGAGTAGCGTATTTATAATAGTAAAGAGCTCACATGTTTTCTTGTAAAGTTGTGAAGATAGTGAAGAGGTGGAGAAGTGAAATTTATGGGGTTAATGACTTAACCACCTTGGAATCTTCGAGAAACCATTATTCCACTATTTATTAACTACTTCACACTTTCCACGACTTTATAACTTACTTATCATGGGCTGTCGTTACACCCATGTTGCTATAACCGCCAGACCAAAAACCACATGTTTTATCCCCCATGTTTTATGATTTCTGAAGCCATTGATGTTCTTGGGTCAACACATCATGAGTTTGTGTAAGTATTGGTGCCAGTAGCACAAGCAAGAGTGAAGGGATGAAAGTCACGCTAAGGAGAAGAGGAAAATTGGCATTTGTATTGCTGCCGGCAGTGCAAAGGCCTTTACGCATGTGCTAGCACTCGCTAGCACTACTGGAAGCACTAATGGCCTTAGCACCTTGCTAGCACTCGCTAGCGCTGCTGGCAATGCTAATGGCCTTAGCGCCTGTGCTAGCACTCGCTAACTTTCTCCGTTAGCGCTAGTTATGGTTCGTTTTTAACTTCAATGTATTTTTTAGCTTTGATTGACGTCATTGTCTTTGTTGACTTCGTCTGTTTTATTATTTTGACACATTTGTGTTGGAGACATGGCTATGGCTTGTTATTGCCAAGGCTATAGTCTATATGCTATTATTTATTGATATTGACTAATGCCATGACCATGACTATGGCCTATTTAGGGCTTCTCAGTCTTTTGAGATTTAATTGTTAGCATTTATGCCTAATTTTTGTGCGATGCATACATATCACCTTCAAGAGATTCAATTGTGGAAGTTTGCGTTCTTGAAATTATGCTTGATGTGAATTTGTAATTATATGGTATGCATCTAACTAGTGCTACTATTCAAATATGGGTGTATCCTTTATTCAGAATGTTCGCGATTTTGTATAATCTGTATGTTTTGTTCTATACAAGCAGTCTGTACGAACACACATATATAAGCGAGGGTTTAGCCGGGTAAAGCCCTGAAATTCTGGAGGCACATACATATCAAAGAGAGCTACATGACTAATGTAGCTATGAACTAAAATCGTAGTCTTAATTTTTTGCGGAATGTAAGATAGCTAGGCATGTACATAATTCTGATGCCGGGTCAAAAATTGATGGATATTAATTTCATGCTTCTGCAGCTTGGAAAAAGTAATATTACAAAGGACGTATTACAATTCTCTCATTTGCCAAAAAACCACCATGAACATTAAGTCCCCTGCTTAGTGCGGAACGAGTAATGTTGCGTGGTAAGCACTAGATGGTGGTCTGCCAGATGAAGTAAAGTATGACTTTTTATTGTTAATAGTTAGATATCACAAGAAGAGTAACAGTTGTATGAGCAAGTTTTTCTTTTTCTACGATTGTATTCTTAGGTATATGAAGCGTTCTTCTTCTACCGTAACAACAACGGGAAGGTACTTGGAACACTAGTTGGTTGTAGAGAGTGTTTAATCAGTGTTGCCGTCAGAACACTAAGATGAGTGTTGAGGCATTGTTACCGTCAGAACATTAAGATGAGTGTAAAGACAGTGATTCTTCCATCAGAGACGTAGATGAGTGTTAGTCGTGAATACTAAGATGAGTGTTGAGGCATTACTACCATCAGAACACTAAGGTGAGTGTAGAGGCAGTGATTCTTCCTTCAGACATGAAGATGAGTATTATCCGTGAACAGTAAGATGAGTGTTGAGTCATTGCTACTGTTAAAACACTAAGATGGGCGTGGAGGCAGTGATTCTGCCGTTAGACACGAAGATGAATGTTAGCCGTGAACACTAAGATGAGTGCTGAAGCATTGCTACCGTCATAACACTAACATGAGCGTGGAGGCAGTTATCTTGCCGTCATACATGAATATGAATGTTAGTCGTGAACACTAAGATGAGTGTTGAGGCATTGCTGCCATCAGAACACTAAGATGAGCATGAAGGAAGTGATTTTGCCTTCAAACATGAAGATGAGTGTTAGACGTGAACACTAAGATGAGTGTTACCGTGAACACTAAGATGAGTTGAGGCATTGATGCCGTTATAACACTAAGATGTGTGATGAGGCATTGCTGTAGTCAGAGCACTAAAATTTAAGCTTGTACGTAACTTCTATATTTATCTATGTAGATATTTTAGTGAGTCAATATTGTTCACTTGAGCATGAATATCTTGCAGAATTATGAGGTTTAATATTAACAAAAAAATAAACCAACCAGGCTTAGTGATTAGATATTACCAGAGACATTGCAGTAGGCTTGAACTCTGAATATCGTCATGTTGATGAATTTGGATGGACAAGTGAGACACCGTCTCCTTCTTGGACTTGATAATTCCAGGGAATATATGATTTATTCTTTTCTTTGATAACACCGTCTTCTCTTGGGAGGATGAACTTGACTTTGTTGTTTGTTTCCAGTCAGCAGCCTAGTGTTGTTGAAGCATACATAAGTGGTTGCATAGTCCTACTCTTGTCAAGATAATATGAGTGGGAGGTCTTGTCGATGTTATTGATCAAATACTCTGGTCGAAGGAGATGTTTACGTTAATTCTCTAAAACTTAAGAAACCTTCAGTCCCTAGGTGTAGCTACTTTGGCCTGCCACTAGACGGGGGATGATTTGATAATATCTTCATGAATCCATGCCTATAGGACTTGATCAGTCAAGAGGAAGCCAGAAATGTTGATGTCTCCCTTTATTTTTGTTATCTTTATCGCGCCAAGGCTGGAGCAAGAACTTGAATTGAAGTCGGAGACCTTCATTGGTGCCCGGGATGTTGAGTCGCAACTGGGACATTTTTGTAAGCATTAACTGAATGAAATTGTGTATTATCCTGATCCTTTGGATCGTAAGCTTGTTTTACCCTTCTAGATGTGGTGATGGTATGTTTATATGGGCGAAGTCCTCTGGAGACGTCGAGGGTGAAGAGGATGAGCTGAAAGGTATCCAGTTGCTGACGTTGTATTGCGGGTGTCTTCAAAGATTATGTTCCCATAGGTGTCTCTTGAGCTATCTTCTAAATCCTTGAATGTTATGAAATGTTGCAGTGAGCAGTCCCCTATCACACTTCTCTTTGATTTCTGAAGTTATGTTTTCTGGAGTAGGCTTGTGATGCGTCTCAGCTTTGTCAGGGGTTGCAAGCATCTATCAGATCTGACGACATAGTTGGAAAGGTGGAGATACCTTTGTGGCATGTCTTTGAAGAGTAAAAATACTTTTCAAGGTTGTGAATATATGGTTGACCATCTCTCATAGGATGGAGAGGTTTTTGACATCGAGGGGGATCTTGTGTAAATATTTAGTCCCCAAGTGTGGTTCTTGTGATCCTTCGGATGTAGTTGTTCAAGATGATGCTCCAATTGGTGCCATTGCGTAAGATGCTAATGCAATGAAAACTGCACCAATTGAGTATTCGAACGTTAGAGTTGACTTTGACTTTAATTTTGACAGGAGACGATCCTTGGAGGAAGCTGAGATAGCTAAGCTTGTTGCCGGATGACTTTGTCGTCAAATGTGAGCCATTCAGGAGAACTTGAAGGAAGTAGGTACATCTTCGGCTTAGAAGTGATTACCAAGGCTAGAGGTGATGCTGAAAGCCTATTTTGAGAGTTGAGGCTTGCAACTGAAGCCTTTGCACATGTAGAGAGAGTGTATGCTGATAGTTCTGAACCAGTCTTCCAGGATTGCTTTCTGAGCAGTTGATTTTAAGGGTTTTTATGTGTTTCTGAGATACCCAATTTTTTTTGTGGTTTTACATCGGTATATTGAGTAGGTAGATTTTGAATAGTTTGCAAAGGATTTTTCTAGATAAAGAAATAATACTTTGTTCAATTGAAAGCATTAATGCAAGTGCTGCAATTATTTTAGAGGAATTGCAAAAACAGGTAAATATTGCTAAGGGGTGGCAAAGTGCTTAAGTCTTTACAACCTTGTCAAGGGTGTTGGAGTATTTAAGACTTCACAGCTTTAAGCCTCGTGCCACGTACGATTACCCTATTGTCTTATTGGTGTTGACAAGTTTGTAGCATTCACCTAATATAGTTTTAAGGATTAGATGTGGGTTTTCCCAGGAGAGGCAGTAGTGTCTCCGATTTGGAAAGGGTTGGGTTTCAGTATCTCAGGTTGATGACATATTTCAAGGATGATTGGGTTCTTGGTTTTAAAGTTCTTAGTAGAGATGACTCTATCCATTTAATAAACTTTTGAAAAGGATCATCTTCCTCTTCAAACCGTCAAGTTATGGTCGGGTTGCTTCTCGTGTAAAGTCCCCAAGACTTAATGGAAAACAAGACAGTTAGTTGTAAAGATAGTTGTTAAAGAAGACTTACTTGTAGGCGAAATCCATGGGTGTACAACATCACCTTTCCTCTAAACAGTCGTTTAGTGTCCATAACCGTTGCTTGGTGATATTCTGGAGATAAACAATCTTTAGAGCATGTTGGCTTGTTGACGCATATCGGTGGGTCCCTTGGTGACGATTCTGCAGAGATGCGTCAAGTCTTGACTTATTGTTGTGGATCCAAGGATGTCCCAGAATCATGTCCTAATATGGAGTTACATGATTTTTTTTGGTGAATTGGTAGAAGATACTCCAGGACACAAAATGGTGGTGGTAGTGGTCTCTTCCGGTCCTTTATGAATGACGAAGTTTGATCGATGCATACCTGTTTGCTTTATTTGGATGGAGATCTCGTTATCGTGTCGAATATTGATTCTAGAATGCACAGCTTACTATACTTAAGGACTTCGTATATAGTGAGCCTTTTGATGTACATCGTGAGCCTTCGGAGAATGAATTAGCAGCTCAGACGCACTTGAAAATTACTTCTGGAGCAAGGCGCGACTCGAAAATCACCTTGACACAGGTATCTCGAATCATCTTTTATTTAATCACATTCTTTTATTCAGTAATTAAATGTTTAATTCGTTTGTTGCAATCGTGGCACCCGAATTACTTTGTGTCTGATAATGTAGCGAATGCTATTCTTCAATCTGGAACGAAGATACCACAGGTACTTATACCCTGTCTTTGATGAATATCTTTGTATAACCTGGGGGTGTAACTTGTCAGAGTGAATTGACTACTCAACTATTTGAATTTGGTGTCCCGGTGTTCCTAGTGCTTCAGCTTCTTGTGTTGTGACTAAAGCTTCCTTTAAAACAAAGAATCCGGGGATGAAAACGAAGAACTTGGTGGTGAATCACATTGCAAGGTGCCATATGCTTCTGGTGACTTGTTACAGCTCCAAGTAAGTCTTCTCCTTTGTTTTAGAATCATAATGACACAATTATAACTCTTAGACCCCTAAAACGTGGAGAACCATGCATGATTTCATGTAGAATTTTGGTGATTTTCGTTGTCAGAAAATTTCAGATTCGGGTCTTTCTGCCGTAATGGCCGTAGAATCCTCGTCCGAAGTCGGAATGAGGTGGTTGACCTCTAATTCTTTATATAAGAGTAATATATAACTTATGCAAAAATAATTTCTGAATTTGGAGTTCATTTGATAGGTGATAATATATGACACCGAGCGTCCAGAACTTTTTCAGGCAGAATTCTGTAGGTTTTCAGCTGTCATGTAGTCGACCGTTTTGTCTTCCCTTATTAGCTCGCTTCTAATATTGGAGGTCCATTTTAGCATTTTTTATTATACATTCATATGAATCATCTCCAAATTCCTCACCAATTAGCGCCAGATTCAGTTCTTCCGGAGGGTTATGTAAAAAAAAAACGTTTCTGACGACATTTTCGCAACACGACCAATATCTTTTCTAAACCATATTCCATAACTCAAAACACTTTTTAATGAATGTTTAGGTTTAAAATGGACATATTTTATGAAATTTATGATCTATGTTTCAATTCCTTGTGTTTAAGCTATTTTGGCTCATTATCTCTTCGATGTCCTCATTTTTAGGGGGAGAATATATCAAATCAGAGAGATGAACTTGTAGGTGAAGGATTAGAGATTACCATGAGCCTTGATGTTGGTGACGTGTATTTTCCATCTCAAAATCACGAGCGATCTCTTTCTGATGTGGTTGTTGAAGGAAGCACTCCGAGTGGCTCTATTATACAGAACGCTGCTATGATAAAGACTGTTCATGATGTTTTCGGCAGCAATGCTTGAAAGAATAATGTTGGTATTTTTGGTGAAAACATTTGGAGAAATGGAACACCAGAATTAAGAATGATTGTTGAACCTAAATTGAGTTTAATGATTGAACTAGATCTAAGATCCACGATTCCTCTTTTGAGATAATTGAATAATTGAATTTGTAACCGAGAGGTTGATCTCTCACTGTGGTTTCCAATTGTTAGTACCTAAAAATTGATTCTAGGAAAAACAATATATTGTTTAAGTACTTTTTTTAGATTCGGAAATCAAAATTGTCTAGGGAAAGCCTGAACCACGATAGTAGCCGTTCCGCTCTTCTTCGGTCACAAAGAGAGGAAACGGGATGATCTTAGGGGAGGGAAGCAAAGAAAGTTGAAGGAATTTTGTGTGTTGAATTATGTGTAGAGTTGCAGAACTATTGAGACAAATCACAGAGCTTATGAGAATTGTAAGCTTGTTCCCCTTTTTCCAAATGAGCTGAGTAGCCTATTTATACTAGTAAAGAGCTCACACGTTTCCTTGTAAAGTTGTGGAGATAGTGAAGAGGTGGAGAAGTGAAATTCGTGTGGTTAATGGCTTACCACCTTGGAAACTTCGAGAAATCATTATTCCACTATCTATTAACTGCTTCACACTTTCCACCACTTTTTAAATTACTTATCATGGGATGTTGTTACACCCATGTTGCTATAAGCGACAGACCAAAACCCTATGTTTTATCCCCCCATGTGTTATGATTTCTGAAGCCATTGATGAGCTTGTGTCAACACCTCATGATTTTGGCTAAGTATTGGTGCCAGTAGCACAAGCAAGAGTGAAGGGATAAAATTCATGCTAAGGAGGAGAGGAAAATTGGCATTAGTATTGCTGCTGGCAGGGCTAAGGCCTTTGCGCCTGTACTAGCACTCGCTAGCGCTGCTGGCAGCGCTAATGGACTTAGCGCCTGTGCTAGCACTCGCTAACTTTTCTCCCTTAGCGCTAGTTATGGCACGTTTGACACACTAACTTTAGTGGCTTTGTTATCTTTGATTGACTTTATTGTCTTGGTTGACTTTGTCTCTTTTATTATTTTGACACATTTGTGTGGGAGACATGGCTAGGGGTTACCAAAGCCTTTACTTTTTTTTTCCAGGGCTATAGCCTATATGCTATTATTTATTGACATTGACTAATGCCATGACCATGACTATAGCCTATTTGGGGTTTCTCAGTCTTGTGAGATTTAATTGTTGGCATTTATGCCTAACTTTTGTGCAGTGCATACAGAGCACCTTCAAGAGATTCAGCCGTGGAAGTTTGCGATCTTGAAATTATGCTTGATGCCAATCTGCAATTAGATGGTATGCATCTAATTAACGCTACTATTCAGGTATGGGTGTAACCTTTATTCTGAATGTTCACGATTTTGTATAATCAATATGTTCTGTTTTATACAAGAAGTTTGTATGAACACACATAAAATAACAAGGGTTTAGCCGGGTAAAACCATGAAATTCTGAAGGCATATACATATCAAAGAGAGCTACATAGCTAATGTAGCTATGAACTAAAGGGTATTCTTAATTCTCTTGTGGAATGTAAGATATCTAGGCATATGCATAATTCTGATGCCGGGTCAGAAATTGATGCATATTAATTTCATGCTTCTGCAGCTGGGCAAAAGTAGTATTACAAAGGCAGTATTACGATTCTCTCATTTGTCAAAAACCCACCATCAACACTTTCCTTCTTTTTTGTTGCACTATGTAAGAAATGAGTCTTTTGTACATGTTTGTAACTCTATTCTAGTTTAATACAGAGTATAATTAGTGTGTTGCTTAGCAAAAATAAATAAATAGGATCAACATTTCTCCTCAAAAAAAAAAAAAAAAAAACAACCTAAGCGACAAACACGTGGACAGCACAGACATTAAACACATGTGAATCTGACAAACAAAAACAAATAAGCTTTTTTTTTCTAAGAAACAAATAAGGTAAGGTGTATTATTAAAACCTTACGGACACTAGTATTTAAAAATGGGGAAACCCCAATCATAGCATTTCTACGGTTGGGTTAGACCTATCGAACCCAACCTAAATCAATTTAAGGTTGGGTTTTGACTTCAAACCCAAACGTAAAATATTTTATGGTTCGAAAAACCCAAACGGAACAAAATTTTTGAACACCCAGGGAATTTTACGGTTGGAAAATAAATTTCGAACCTAACCATAAAATAAAATTACGGTTGAAAAAAACCAAACGTAAAAAATTAAACAATTTTTAGCTATCAGTGAAATTTACGGTTTGAAATTGAAAAAAGAACCTAAACGTAAAGCACTTACGTTTGAAAAATCCAACCGTAAAATGTCATCTTCATCTTTATTTTGTAAATTTACGGTTGGAAATTGAAAAAACCTAACCGTAAAATCCAAGAAAAACCCGTTACGTTTGGGAATCCAACCGTAATTTCTTCCAAGCATAGATTTATGGTTGGGTTTTGAAAAAAACCCAACCGTAAAAGTTTCTGAAAACTTTTTTTTTTTTCGAATCAATCAATAAAACAAGATATCAATCACAAAAAGGAGAAAAAAAAGGTTTCTTGTCGAATCATACCTCATATACACCATGTGTTCTTTTTGAGGAGTTTCAACGCCTTCACCAACAATTTCTTCTTCAATTTCTTGATTAGGTTGATTTAATTGATTTCGAATGTCACCACTGCTACCTTTTATACCTTTAGTAGGATTCTTCATCTTCAAATCGTCGATTAATCGATAAAGAATTTCGATGGAAAAGAAAATGGGGAGAAGAAGAGTTGAAATGGATAATGAGGGTTGAAAGGGAAATTTAGACATTTGCTATTGCTATAGAATACCCCCTAACCAACTATTGAGATACCCTGAAACCTCGAGAAATCCCTTTATTGAAAGTGTAAGCCCCTATATGAGGGTTCTAGTTAAAATGATCTAGAACGTTATATGCAAAACTTACTACCACACTCCCTGTGTAATAGTGGGAATTGAATAAATACCCCTACTATTCACGGGCCTTCACAAATACCCCTAAGGAACTTCAAAGATACCCCTAAGGGAATAATTGAAATTTTATTAAATACATAATTTTTATAAATCCTTATTTAACCTTCTACTTCTACTTCTTCACTTCTAAAAAATTCACTTAGGAAAAATCAATCGAACCGCCACCATCTCCGTCACTGCTAAAAGTACCACCACCATCTCTATGGCCACCACCACTAGTACCACCACCAACATCTCTACCGCCACTACCATAACCATCACCACTTTTTCTCCACCTCCTAATCAATCGATTTAGATCGATTTTCACCAGATTCAACTACAAAACTTAAATCTAGTGATGAACTACCGAGAAATTAATCTCCAAATCCAAATCTCAAGCATCAAAAATGTTAGATTCATTTCGATTTTCAACTGAATTGTTCATGATTCTATTTTGAAACCCTAATTTCATATTTTATTTTTCTTGAGATCGATAATTGATTCAGGTAATTGATTATCTTCTCTTCAATTCGTTATTTTTATTTGTATTGACTCTTAATAGTAAAAAATAATATTTTTTTACTTATTTTCATTATGGTGGTGTGTGTTGGTGGTGGGTGGTTGGTGTTGTGGTAGTGGTGAATTAGTTTAGTTACTGATTTGTTTGATTGTAATTTGTGATGAAAGAGATGGAATACAGTGGATGGGAAGACAAAGAGGAAGGAAATGAAGTTGCGCAGCAGTTGGAAAACGACTTGAATGATGCTGATGTGAATTATGATTTTTCTATGCAGCTAAAGAGAGAGTTGGAGAGTAACTCAAAGAAGAGCTAAGTCTTCCCATCTATATAACAGTTTAGTGAGGAACATGAAATGAATGAATGTTTTTAGGTGCATAGTAGTCTCATGTAGTAGATGATAACTTAGCTTAACGAGAAGAACTTGTTTTATTTGATTTTCTGAATTTACGACTCACCTTTGTTTTTTAATATAAGTATTTGGTTGTTTTAGGTTTCTAGTTTTCAGTTTACCACTGGTTTCATATGAAATGATGATGTTTGTATATCGAATCATTAATGAAGTATTAGCTAAATCTATATAGTTGTCGTTTTGGTTGTGAATTTGTGCAATGGTGTAGCATTTTACTTTTGTTATCTACTTCAACTTTGGAATTACGAAGCTTATTTTGGTTAATCAACGTTACATGACGTCATTTAAATGATGTTGTAGTGTGTGGCATTGTGCAATTTGCTGTAGTGAAATCTTTCACTTGGGATGAATTTCCTATTGAAGATTATGTTTTATTTTCTATTTATATTTGCGTTCGAGATACTACGAAGAAGTGGTCATTTCAGAAAAGTGGCAAAAATAGTTCGTTCGCTAGGACTTGTGAAGATTTGTTTTAGAATTAATTTAAATACTAAAATAGAAAACTCAATTAAAATTTTATTCAAAAATATAGAGAAAACTGAGGCTAAGTCTTCCACCATTAACCAATTTTTAAGTGATTCAATTAATACCAATAATCATGCAACTCACACATTCAATTTGGTTCTAAAATATTGCCAAAAAGTAGATTTTCAAAATAATAGTTGTAAATCACAAGCATGGAACATCAAGAGCCCTAGACTAAGCATGAACCATCAAACGAAATAACAACTAGTTAATAAAAATCATATAACTGATTTTAATCAAATGCTAATAATCATAAAAGAATTGCAAAAATTATTTAAATAGAAATTACCACTCTATTATTGGAAAAATAGCTTCATCCGTCACCTCATTAATGGGTTTTAGCTCCTCATGTTGAAAAAACTCTCAAAATAATTGTTCATAGCTCAAAAAGTGTTTACAAATGCACAGAAGGTTTGATACGGTTATAAACGTTGCAAACTGTGTTATCTGCGGTGGTAAAAGATGAAAAGGTACTAACGAATTTATAACATTTCTGGGTGCAGTGGAGAACAGAGAATAGGTAACGAGTTCAACAACAATTCGCTATTGTGGTATCTTCTTCTTCTCCATCTCTTTTCGTTGAAGCTTTTTTTTCTTTCTGAATTTTTCTTCGCCTCCCAGATGATTTTTTGTTCAATCTCTTTGTTATTTATAGGTGTAGTAAACCCTAATTTTTTTTCTAAATCGATAAGGACTCAAATATCTTCCTAAAACCAACTCAAAATTCTATTTATCCAAATCAGATAATGGATATGTTGTACGACATCAATTTAGTTTTCCACCATTTTTCTCGGGAAGAAACACTCCAATTGACGTGTTTTTATTGTTACTTCCCTTTTGATATATCGAAACATCTTTTGAATCCCATAAATCCCGCTCAAATTCAGATACTTCTCTCACGTAAAGAAGTAGTTACCGCCAACTTCGGATTTTGAACAAAGAAGGTGGGTGCCTTTAGTAATCTGTTGGGTTCCTTTAACACTGGGGTGCCCGTATCCAAAGTTGGGGTACCTTTATCACTTTTTGAGCTAATTTATCCATAATATTTTATTTCCCAAAAATACATACAAACACATAAAATACCATAATAAGCACAAAATTGAGCATTAACAATATACAAAGTCAAGAACAATTCAGACACAAAAATGTATCTATCAAATACCCCTAAACTTATTATTTTCTAGTCCTCGAGCAAATATAATGAAAATAAAAATCTAACTCACTTTCGTAGAAATCACGACTGCATTTAGCACGTGCATCTAGTCGTTAAACTCCTAGGTGACCCTAGAAAATGAGTGTTGTCTCGTGAGGGTTTATCCATAAAATCTTTTACTCCAACTTTTAGCTACTTGTAAACGATTGAGGGTAGACACTAAATATGCTATATAGTTGGCTACTAAATACATTGGGTAATGGAATCATTACCCTATATGAGCCCAATTGATGTACACAAGTTTGCACTCAAGCGTACTAAACTTCATATATAAGAAAACGAAGCTCTACTTAGATAGTCGTACAATGGACCACGATACTCGGAATCTAACAAACCAGAATCACATGAATAGATTAAGAAGATGGATATAGAAGTTTGTGCATGTTGACTAAGGTGAACGATGTTTCCCAGAATATCTGTATGAACATCAATGCCAGGATGAATCCTAATGGATTGAGATACCCACCCACTGGTCTGAATCCTAATTCTAGTATCAACTCAGGTGGTATATACAAGGGCCCCAACGGTCTCCTTGTTGACAACATGATTGGATCATTTGAATCCAAGTGCATGCTTCTTTTCAGCAGATTATATGATAGTTCTCATGGATCCTACGTTCCACGCTTTTTTAGGCGACGAAGACAGGGAGAGCACACATACATTGTTATCCAAGTGTAATTTTTTTTATTAATATTTTTTTATTAATTTTAATTATTGGTCAAGTTCAATTAAAATAATGGGGTTTGATCTCAATCACTCTACTTCCTCCTAGCGACGATAACAAGGCAATACTAGTGACCCACCAAATCACTTAGGGAAACACAAAAAGACTCAAAAATAAAAACAAAACTTGATATGGTAACGACTCCGAGATATGGTGACGGCTATCATGTTATTTCTAACATATGAGTTTTGTCCTTTTCTGAATAGACCATTTAGCTGGGAAAACCAACTCCTATAGATAAGAATTTTGTTTCCATCTACCTAGAATGGTTAGTGTCATCCTGAATTGTTAACAAGTTTCTAAGTTTTAGAGTTTTATTAGTGCACTAAAAGTTTTCTCCCTTACCCCCAAACTTAAATTTAACATTTTCCGCAATGTTCCAAATTAAAGAGAAGTACCAAAAAGATAGAGGAATAAAGAGGTAAGTCAGAAAGATAGTACCTAGGTGAAGTGTAACAATCCTTCTACGAAGAATAATACAGGAAATAAAAACCTGCAAAAATCTACTAATGTACCAAAACAACCTTGATGGTCAATCAAGGTAAACAGGGTCCTCCAGAGGGACTTCCTCAACATCACCTGCATGAAAAGGCTCTAAAAATGGTTTCAATATCTGACTGTTAACTTTGAAAGGACTTCTACCATCTTGAGTCTCAATCTCAACAGTACCATGAGAAAAAACAACGCGAACAACAAAAGGACTAGTCCACCGAGAGCGTAACTTCCCGAGGAATAGATCCAAACGAGTATCATACATAAGAACTTTTTGACCTGGAGAAAATGACTTTCTTAAAATCTTTATATCATGCAAAAGTTTCATTTTGTTTTTATGCTCCCTAGAACTATCATATGCATCTTTCCGAATCTCTTCCAACTTATTGAGCTGGAGCTTCTTGTGATCTCCTGCCTTGTCAAGTGAAAAATTAAACTGCTTTATAACCCAATATGCTCTGTGTTCTAACTCGAAGGGCAGGTGACAACCCTTGCCAAAAAATAGACGATAAGGTGACTATCCAATGGGTGTCTTAAACGCAGTACGGTAAGCCTATAAGGCATCAGTAAGCCTCAATGACCAGTCTTTCCTATTAGGATTAACTGTTTTCTCTAAAATATGTTTAATCTCCCTGCTGGAAACCTCTACTTGACTATTAGTTCGTGGGTGATAAGGATCATCCCAAAAGAAATTCTTAACCTCAGCTAAAAACCTAGAACGACCTTGTTTACATCAATGTTGAGGTATTCGACCATTAACAAGATAGTTCACTATATTCACAAACCAAGGTAATTGGAAAATAAGTAAAAGTTGTTCATCAAGAAAACTATCTCTCACATAAGGGAAATCATCATGGGAATCAACAAAAAGCCTAAACAAGTGGCCTGCTACTATATTTTCTGCACCCTTTTTGTCTCTAATTTCTAGAGAAAATTATTGTAAAAAAAGGATCCATCTAATCAATCTAGGTTTAGTATCTTTCTTGGAAAGAAGATACTTCAAAGCAGCATGATCAGTAAAGACTACATCCTTAGAACCTAAGTGATAGGATCTAAACTTGTCCAAGGTAAAAACAATGGCTAACAATTCCTTCTATTTGGTAGTATAGTTCAGTTGGGCATCATTTAGGGTTTTTCTAGCATAGTAAATCACATGCAATAAGTTGTTTTCATACTGACCTAAAACAACACCAATAACATAATCTGAAGCATCACACATGATTTCAAAGGGTAGATTCATGTTAGGTTCCTTGACAATAGGATCGGTATTGAGCAAAGTCTTAAGCTTCTCAAAAGCCTCTAAAGAAGCATCATCAAAGAAAAACTTAACATCTTTTGCAAGAAGATTGCAAAGAGGTCTAGAAGTCAAGCTGAAATCTTTAATGAATCGACGATAAAAACCTGACCTAATATCTCGGACGGTTTTGGGAACCTGTAAAGTCTTATAATTCCTGATCAAACCACGGTTTTGGCTTTGTTTACCTCTATACCCTTAGAAGATACGATATGCCCTAAAACAATTCCTGATCAAACCATGAAATGACATTTTTCCCAATTAAGCACTAAATTCTTTTCCTTACACCTAATCAAAACCAATGTCAAATGATGCAAGCACTCATCGAAAAATGATCCAAATACTGAAAAATCATCCATAAAACCTCTAAAAACCGTTCTACCATGTCAGAGAATATGTTCATTGATGTAATTTTTTAATAGTGGTAAAAGGTTCGATACTCAGACTTGTAAAGATTCGATTTTTAAACCTAATTTTTGATAACTAAAAATAAAACAGATTAAAGAAAAATTAGTTTCAAATTATGGGAAGGACTGAGACTAAGGATTCCACCATTAGCCAATTTTTTAAGTGATAAAATCTTGCAACTCGTGTATTCAGTTTATCCAAAATATTGCCAAAGTTAGGTTTTCAAAATAATAGTTGTAAATCGAAAGCATGAGACATCAAAAGCTCTAAGCCCAGCATGACTCATCAAGAGAAAACACAACTAATTGATAAAAACCATTTTTTCCAATTTTAATTCAAAACAAATAATAGTAAAAGAATTACATAAAATAAATAAAATAAGAATTACCACGTTATTATTGGAAAAATAGCTTCCTCCATCACCCCAGTGATGGTGATTAGCTCATCATGTTGGAAGCACTCTCAAAATAATTGTTCATATCTCAAAAAGTGTTTACAATGATGATATAAAAGTAATACAGATGATTTGATACGCTTATAAGCGTTACAAATAATGTTCTTTATGTTGCTTAAGAAGACAGAAATAAAGTACGGACTCTGTCAGATACAGAAGTTTGAAAGAATATGCAACAGAAAAAATGACATTTCTCTGGAGCCTTTTGTTTTTCCTGTTCTTCCCACCAGCAGCAAGTTTTTTTTTTCATGGAATTTTTTCGGTGGCTCTGGCTTAGATTTTCTTTGCTTATCTTTGCTTTATATAGGGTTAGTAAACCCTAGGAGCCTTTCTTAACCGAATAAGGACTCAAAGAAGAGTCCAAATCAAACACCAATTACGTGATAATCCGAATCCGAGAGTAACTCCTTTTTCGGCCATATTTTGAATTTTCCAGCCGTATTTTCCAGCGTGAATCACTCTACTTAACGTGTGTTGATCATATCTTGGGTGTTTTGTTCAATTTGGGATATCAAAATCAAGTTTTAAAACCCTTTAAATTTGGTTCAAAACTAATCCAGAAGTTTCTCACGTAAAGCTTTTCTTCCCGCCAATTTTTGAATTTTGAATTAAGAAGGGGGTTCCCTTAATCCATCTGGTGGGTGCCTTAAGAAAAAATTAGCCGATTTTTCCACAAATATTTATTTCTCAAAAATACCTACAAAGATATAAAAAACCATAAATAGTACAAAATCGAACACTATAAAAATAGATAATCGAGCACAATTTAGACACAAAAATGTGTTTATCAAATACCCCCGAACTTACTATTTGCTAGTCCTCAAGCAAATCTAATCTAGAAAATAAAATCATAACTCACTTTCGTAGGTATCGCGACTACATTTAGCATATGTAATAAGCCTTTAAACCCCTAGGTGTCCCTAGTGGACGAGTTTTGTCTCGTGAGGGTTTACAAGAGGTATACCCACAAATCCTTTACTCCAAGTTTTAACTACTCATGAATAATAGAGGATAAACACTAAACAAGCTATTTAGTTGGCATACTAAATTCTTCGGCTCTGGGAATCATTACCCTATATGAGTCCAATTGTTGTACACGAGTTTTTACACAAGCATACTAAAATTCATATACAATAAAACAAAGCTCTACTCAGGTAGTCATTCAACCACAATACTCAGAATCTATCCAAGTTCAATCACATGAAAAGATTTAGAAGATGGATATGGACAAAGTGAAGTTTGCGCGTATTGACTAAGGTGAACGGTGTTTCCCATATATGTTTGAAGGTCAGTACCAGGATGAATCCTAATGGATTGAGATACATGGTCTTAATCGTAATACTAATATCGATTCAACTGGTATATACAAGGGTCCCATCAATCGATTTATTGAAAATAAAACAATTATAAATGTACTGACAACATGATTGGATCAAATTGAATCCAAGCGCATGGTCCTTATCAGCATCATACATGATAGTTCCTATGGATCCTGCATTCCAGGCTTGCTTAGGAAACAGAGACAGGGAGAACACACACATATTGCTATCAAAGTGTAAATACTAGATTTTTTTTCTTTTTTTTTTTGATAAAATAAAATATAAAAATGGGGCTTGATCTCAAACACTCAATTTGATCCTGGCGGTTATAACAATTCGATACTGGTGCCCTACCAAATCACTTAGAGAAACACAAAAATTGTAAAAAATAAAAACAAAAAATGATATGGTCGAGATAGACTCCGAGATATGGTGACAAATATCATGTTATTTCTAACACCTGAACTCTGTCTATTTATGAATAGACCATTTATCTGGGCACACCAATTCCTATAGAAAAAGATCTCAGTTTCCATCTACCTAGAATAGTTAGTGTCATCATGAATTGTTCACAAGTTTCTAGACTTTGGAGTTTTATTATTTCATTAAAAAGTTGATCCCTTACCCCCAAATTTAAATCAAACAGTGTCCTCAATGTTTCTAAAGATGAATGATTATAAGCATGAACAAGGAGAAACTATTACCAATCGAAGGAGAGGAGTTAAAGAAAGATATTACTGTGTCGCAAGAGCATGGGTTAACTCCCAAGAAGTGCTAATTAAAGTCTTCAACCAGACTAAGAAAGAATTAGTCACCTCATAAAATCATATAGCAATAGTCGGAACAACTGTGGGTCATCTGAATCAAATAGTGCTATCACAAATAAGAGGAAACTGCAACTGGCCAAGAAAATGAACAAACCGAGCACACCCTTATCTAGTTTTCTGTTTAGGACAACTACATCTAGTTGTGGTTCAGGTTCAAGCTCTATAAAAGGGTCCAAATAAAATATTTTCATGGGCTGAATTTCCTCATAGGCAGGATCAACATGATCAGGTTGTAAAGTCTGGAGTAACTCAACTAACAACTTAGAAGCACATAATAGTAACCTGAATAATTGTGGATCCTCAAAGTTAATCATATTTGACCCACACAATTGACTACTACGAAAATGGTGGTCATTCTTAAGAAAATGTGTCGATTCTAATTCCCTAAAGTAATTAGGCTTAGTTTCAAAACTTAATAACTGACACATTTGAAATTCATAGTTCTCACATATGAAAGAAAATATTTTGGCGGGAAAACAAAGTCAATCTTGGTATTATCGTCTAGGTAAACCACATTGACCAGAGGATGGGTTTCTAACAGTTGAACATCTTTCTGGATATCAACAGGATCATGGAATCTAGTTTGAAGATGATTTTGTAAAATGGTAGAGGTGCATATGTCAAGTCCCAAGTTAGGTACCTTTCTAAGAATTAAATGTAAATCACAGGGAGAATGATAGTCACCCCCAAACTTAGAGTTTTCAGTGTCTTTAGATAGACTAGTCACAATTTCCCTAATTTCTAGATTGTCAGATTCCCGAAAATAGTCAATTGCTTCTTCTAGGTTATAATCAGGTGGTGCATCCTCACTCATATTTAAAATCTCTACGAGTCTATCTTTGTTACCTAAGACTTTTGTTTCTAAATCGCTGGACTCTAAAACAGTATTCTCAGGATAAACTTGTTCCTCTTAAGCCATTATCAGCTTCTAAACAATAAAATTCTATATCGTCTAAAACAGTGGTATCTCTAATCAAATCCTCTTTCTTTTAAATAGGTGAATAATCATTAAAATTATCTTAATTTGAACCAGAAATAACACTATCATCATGAAGCATAATTGGAGTGAAAATTTCCTGATTACTCTACCTGTATATTTCAAGTTCTTCATCAACACTTTCCTCATCATCATAATAATACGAAGATGTTTGAACCTCATCTAAATAAGTAGTGTTACCAATTTTATCCTCGTCCTATTGACTAGGTGAATAATTATCAAGGGTAGCACTATATTGTAAATTAATATCACTTTGAGCAACATTATTCCTTTCAAGACTTTCATTCACACTTAATTTGAACCTATGTCTATTCTCAGTCATCTCCTTTATGCTTCTTTTTATATCCTTAGTGCACTTCTTGATGGAATTCTCTAGAGGAAAACTAGATCAATAGTGCTTGATTCCAACTGCTCGTGTGATTCTTCTAGAGACATAATAGGTTCATTATAAGGACTACTAGGTTGCATCTTCTTTAGGGAATCCCTCCAAGATAAAGAACTCGAATTTTCATAGGGAGTACTAGATTGTATTTGCTTTAGGGCCTCCCTCCAAGACAAAGAACTAGAATTTTGCTCACTTTCATGTTCATAAGGCAGGTGTATGTACGAATAGTAATTGAGATCACCCTGATATGAGTAATAACCTCCAAAAGGTTGGTGGTGATCCCGACTACTATCCACACAATGTTGATAGTATGGATAATGTCTATTTTAAAATTCAGTCGGATATTCATTGTATTGGTCCTGATAATACCAGTTCGACATTTTCTAATAACTTCCTAATATATTAAAAAAATAATCTAAGAAAATAAATCCTAACAGGAAGGGGGTTCTAAATGTACACAAACAAGGACGACTCAACCAAATCAAACCTATTGAATCTAGCAAAAAAAAACCATGATGGCTCAACTTAGATTGTTTCTAAACCAGCTTTTATTCTTTCAAAAAGAAACTAGTTACAGTTTTAAAAAACCTTTTAGAACGATCCGAGTTAGATTAAGTCGAACAGAAACAGGATAAGCTCTAAGGAGCTTTGATAACCCTGTCTCTTTAGAAACTTTTCCCTGGGTTACAAGCTGGCTCTAATCAACTTAAAATAATCTTCCTGAACTTCGAGTTCGGCTAACAAAGTAACCAATATAGTCCTTTTGAACGAGTTTCCTATAAGCTCGTTACCTATCGGTCTCTTTCTAGTCAAAATTTTAAGGTTTAGGTTCGCGTTTGGTAACATGTTCCTAAAGCGGGCAAGAAGGAAACGGTGATGAAATCTGAGTCCTTATCTTGTATGGCTAGTTCTTGCCCTTTACTAGAAAAGTAAATCCGTATTCAGGTCCTCAAAATATATGCATACGAAGGAATACAGTAAACCCACTTGCATGGGATTCGTGGGTTGATAGAGTCTTACCTCTCGTACCAGACGGGGGATGAATCGGTTATAGTCGACTCGGGCCACCAACTCCTGTGTCAGTGTACGAACCCGAGGGGTCGAGACAATATCGTAATTGTCGTCCTTTCCTGTTGCAGTTTATATTACCCTTCCGTAGGGTTTAAAAATAATAATAATGTCTAAAGTCCCAAAATAAAGTCCAAAAATTGTCCAAAAATAAAAGAAAAATTACAGATATAACAAAAATTTCCTAATACAATTTTCTAAACAAATAAAATCTAAAAAAAAACTCTAATTAAAAATAAAATTCTTTTTCTTCTTTTCCGTTCTTTAAGCTTTAACTTTAACTCCAAGTCTTTAATCACCAAAGTCTTTGGCTCTATTTCATTTCAATCCAAAATCCAAAACCTGTAGCAAAAAGAGAAATACCCAAAGAAACGTAAAATAAAACAAAGTAAAAATAAAATTCTAATTAAACTAACTAACCTAAAAAAAACTAAAAACAAGTCCGCGTCGGTGGTGCCAAAAATTGATGTAATTTTTTAATAGTGGTAAAAGGTTCGATACTCAGACTTGTAAAGATTTGATTTTTAAACCTAATTTTTAATAACTAAAAATAAAACGGATTAAAGTAAAATTGATTTCAAATTATGGGAAGGACTGATACTAAGGATTCCACCATTAGCCAATTTTTCAAGTGATAAAATCTTGCAACTCATATATTCAGTTTATCCAAAATATTGCCAAAGTTAGGTTTTCAAAATAATAGTTGTAAATCGAAAGCATGTGACATCAATATATCTAAGCCCATCATGACTCATCAAAAGAAAACACAACTAATTGACAAAACCATTTTTTCCAATTTTAATTCAAAGCAAATAATAGTAAAATAATTGCAAAAAATAAATAAAATTAGAATTACCACTTTATTATTGGAAAAATAACTTCCTCCGTCGCCCCAGGATGGTAATTAGCTCATCATGTTGGAAACACTCTCAAAATAATTGTTCATAGCTCAAACAATGTTTACAATGATGATATAAAAGTAACACAAATGATTTGATACGCTTATAAGCGTTACAGAGAATGTTCTCTACGTTGCTTAAGAAGACAGAAATAAAGTACGGACTCTGTCAGATACAAAAGTTTGAAAGAATATGCAACAGAAAAAATGACAGTTCTCTGGAGCCTTTTGTTCTTCCTGTTCTTCCCAACAGCAGCAAGCTTTTTTTTTTCCTGGAATTTTTTCGGTGGCTCTGGCTTAGATTTTCTTTGCTTCTCTTTGCTTTATATAGGGTTAGTAAACCCTATGAACCTTTCTTAACCGATAAGGACTCAAAGAAGAGTCCAAATCAAACTCCAATTACGTGATAATCCGAATCCGAGAGTAACTCCTTTTCCGGCCATATCTTGAATTTTCCAGCCATATTTTCCAGCGTGAATCACTCTGGTTAACGTGTGTTGATCATATCTTGGGTGTTTCTTCAATTTGGGATATCAAAAACAAGTTTTAAAACCCTTTAAATTTGGTTCAAAACTAATCCAGAAGTTTCTCACGTAAAGCTTTTCTTCCCGCCAAACTTTGAATTTTGAATTAAGAAGGGGGTGCTCCCAATCCATCTGGTGGGTGCCTTTATCACTTTTGCTGGGTGCCTTTAAAAAAAATTAGCCGATTTTTCCACAAATATTTATTTCTCAAAAATACCTACAAAGACATTAAAAACCATAAATAATACAAAATCGACCACTATCAAAATAGATAATCGGGCACAATTTAAACACAAAAATGTGTCTATCATTCATCATACAACGCTGAAAAGTAGCGGGTACGTTACACAACCCAAAAGGGACAAGTAAATGTGGTTTTCTCTTGGTCTTCTGGGAAAATAACAATCTTATTATAACCAGAAAAGCCATCTAACAAGCAATAATGACTATGTCCAGCTAATCTCTCAAGCATTTGGTCGACGAAAGGAAGGGGAAAGTGGTCCTTCCTTGTGACCTTGTTCAATTTTCTATAGTCATTACAAACACGCCACCCCGTGGTCACTCAGGTTGGGAATTAACTAATTGTTATCATTCTGGACTACAGTGATACCTGATTTCTTAGGAACAACCTGAACGGGGAACACCCACTTACTGTATGAAATGGGGTAGATAATACCCGCATCTAACAACTTAAGCACCTCAATTCGAACTACTTCTTTCATGTTAGGGTTTAGTCTACGTTGCATCTCCCTAGATGGTTTGGTGTCATCTTGTAAATGAATTTGATGCATACAAAGAACATGACTTATACCCTTGATGTCTGCTATGGTCCACCCTAAAGCTTCCTTATTGTCTTGGAGTACATTCACTAGCCTACTTTCCTGATCATTATCCAAGTCAGATGCTACAATCACAGGCATAGTCTCATATGAGACTAAAAACATATATTTCAGAGTATCTGGTAGTTGTTTAAGGTCTAACTTAGGAGGCTCTTCTAAAGAAGGAATTAAGGTAAAACTAGAAACTAGTAGTGGTTCGAACTTAGTTTTCCATCTATTAGTATCTAACACGGGAGTAGAATCTAACAGACCATTCACTTGATCAATGGCGCTATCATCGTCAAAATCTAAACCAAAATGGGATAGACAACTCTCTAATGCATCTTCAGATAAGATGTTTGGTAATGACTCTTGAACTAAAGATTTTATCATGTTCACCTCTTCAATGCACGAGTCATCTAGCTCAGGGGGTTTCTTACTAATATTGAAAATATTTAGCTCAATAGTCATATTACCAAAAAATAGATTCATAATACCATTCCGATAATTAATGATTGCATTAGATGTAGCTAAAAATGGGCGACCTAATATCACAGATATCTGGTTTTATGGGTTAGGGACAGGTTGGGTATCAAAGAAACAAAATCCAATGGATAAATAAACTTATCAACCTTGATAAGAACATCCTATATGACACCACGAGGAATTTTCACAGACCTATCATCTAACTGAAGTGTTATATGGGTAGGTTTTAACTCACCAAGCCCTAGATAGAGGTACACATGGTACAGAAGTAAGTTCACACTAGCTCCTAAGTCAAGTAACGCTTTCTCAACACGGTAGTTACCTATTGTGCAAGAAATGGTAGGGGAACCTGGGTCTTTGTACTTAGAAGTTGTGTTGTTCTGGATAATCAAACTCACATGACTAGCTAAAAGGGCTTTTCTATGTACACTAAGCTTTAGCTTTCGCGTACAAAGGTCCTTAAGAAACTTGTCATAAATAGGAATCTGCTTAATTGCTTCTAATAAATGAAAATTGATTTTGACTTGATTAAAAATCTCCAATATATCATTAAAATTTGATTCCTTCTTTATTGGAACTAAAAGTTGTGGGAATGGGGATCTGGGAACAAAATCGACCTTAGCAGGAACCGAATTGGACTCTTTAGAGACTTTATCAGTCTTTTCAGCTACTGGCTCAGAAGGGTGAACTACAGCATGTTCACTATCATGCATGGTTATTTTATTGTCTACCACTTACCATTCCTAAGGGGTCTAATTGCATTCACATGATTTGATGATTTCTCACCAGAAGAAACTTCATGAACTCCTCTAGGGTTGGGTTTTGTCTGACTAGGAAACTTACATTTTTTCTCTCTTTCAAAGATTCATTTATCTGACTAACCAGGATTTGTAAATTGGAAATATCCTGAGTATTAGCCTATATAATCTTACTATTAGCTTGTAAAGTTTGGTCAAACGATTGATGAAATTTTGTAATGTTGTGAGCTAATATGGTGAGAGATTCTTCTAAACTCGTGATCTTCTTATCTGAAGAGTTCTTAAACTGTGCTGGTCCTGAAGGATTCTTAGCATAACAAAAACATGGAGGAACCTGAAAATTACTAAATTGACCTTGAACTTGGCCCTTAGACCGCGAAAGGTTAGGATGGTTTCTCTAACCAGGGTTATAGGTTTCTGAATATGGGTCAAACCTCTGACGGTTATCAAATGTAGTGTTATTATAAAGAGCATGGGCTTGCTCCTCCTCTGTATGTCCCTCCCAAATTTAACTCTAAAGCTATTATTTTTGCTATTGCTGTAATTTTGGCATCTGATTCAAAGGTTCTATCTAACCTATTGACATTACCTTTATTCAGTAAAATTTTTCTATGGGGTTCCCTACTACATTCCTATTGCTGGGTTTTAAAGCGATTTCATTCAAAAATGTCGTCGCTTCATCAACAGTTTTACTATTAAACCCACTTGTACACAAAAACTCGACCATGGTCTTCGTTGGGTAATCTAGCCCTTCATAAAGGATCTGGACTAGTCTAATCTTTTCTAAACTGTGATGAGGACATTGTATCAATAAATCATTGAACCTCTCCAACTACCTATACAAAGATTCTTCCTCTTGTTGCACGAATGTGGAAATATCTTGCCTAAGGAAAAATTTCGAGAGAAAGGCAGCAGTAAGTTGTTAATATATTTCAATTGACTCAGACGGCAAACTATATAACCAAGATTTGGCCTTGTCTTTCAGGAAAAAGGAAACAACCTAAGTTTCAAAGCTTCATCAGTCAGGTTGTGAATTCTTAGGGTACTACAAATTTCTTCAAATTCCATAATGTAAAGTAGGGGTTTTCATTTTCTTTTCTTAAGAAGATTGAGAGCATTTGTATGGTCCAAGGTTTTAACTTATAGTTTTCTTCAGTTGTAGCGACCTTGATACATGATGGACGACTAGTCCTAGTGGGATTCAACAAAGCTTTTAAAGTCGACATTTCTGGCACTATCACAGGACAAGGAGTAAATTCCTCACACAAAGTCAAACTTTTAAAATTAAAAGTTCCAAAAACAGGGTTCTTTAGATAATAGTCTTCGAGATCCTCGTTTTCAGAAAAAAAAACTACTAAGATTGTCACTAATCAAACGACCTAAAGTGTCTTTTTTCCAAGATCGCGCAGTGAGGTCTCGAACGATGTTGCCATACACTAGAAAGGAAAAATAATAATAACAAAAATAATAAAAATAATAATAAATCCTAATTGGAAGAAAATTCTAAACAAACACAAGCAAGACTGATTCAACCAAATCAATCTTATTGAATCTAGCCAACAAAAAACATGATGAATCCACTTAGATTGTTTCTAGACAGCTTATATTCTTCCAAAAGGCAACTAGTTACAGTTTTAGCAAACCTCTTGGACCGATCCGAATTAGATTAATTTTATCGAAGAGAAGCAGGATAAGCTCTATGGAGCTTGAATAACCCTACCTCTTTGGAAAACGTTTCCTTGGGTTATAAGGTGGCACGAACAACCTTAAAATTAATCTTCCTGATCCTTGAGTTGATCTAACAAAGTAACCAATACAATCCTTTCGAATGATTTTCCAATAAGCTCGTTACCCTATCGGTCTTCTTGCTAATCAATATTTTAGGTTTAGGTTCTCGTTGGTAACGTGTTCCTAAAACAGGCAAGAAGGATACGGTGATGAAATCCGAACCCTTATCTTGTATGGACAGTTCTTTTCCTTTAATAGAAATTAAAGTCCGTATTTTGTCATCATCATATATGCAAACGAAGGAAGACAGTAAACCCACTTGCAGAAGATTCGTGGGTTGATCGAGTCTTACCTCCCGTTCCAGACGGGTGATGAACCGTTGAAGTCGACTCGGGCCACTGACTCCTATGTTAGTGTATGAACCCAAGGGGCTGAGACAATATCGTAATTCTCGTATTTCCTTGTGCAATTTATATTTAATACTACCCTTCTGTAGGGTTTAAAAATAATAAATTCCAAAAATAAGTCCCAAAGTGTCCAAAAATATCCAAAAATAAAAGAAAATTATAAAAATAATAAAATATTTTCTAATACAGTTTTATATAAGAAAACCCTAAAAACTTAAAGGAATTAAAAAAATAAAAATCTTTGTCTTCTTTTTCCATTCTTTTCGCTTTATCTTTCACTCCAAATCTTTAATTAATCACCAAAATCTTTGGCCCAATCTTTCTTATCGATCCAAAACCTGTAGCAAAAAGATAAATATCCAAAAACGTAAAATAAAACAAAATAATAAAAATATAAAAATAAAAATAAACCTAAAATGAAAAAACAAAAATAAATTTAAAACTCTAACCTAAAAACAAGTCCCCGGCAGCTGCGTCAAAAACTTGGTCGGTTCAGAAAAGTGGTAAAAATAGTTCGTTCGCTAGGACTTGTAAGAATTTTTTTTAGAATTAATTTAAATATTAAAATAGAAAACTCAATTAAAAGTTGATTCAAAAATATAAGGAAAACTAAGGCTAAGGATTCCACCATTAACCAATCTTTAAGTTATTCAATTAATACCAATAATCATGCAACTCACACATTCAATTTGATTCTAAAATATTGCCAAAAAGTATATTTTCAAAATAATAGTTGTAAATCACAACATGGAACATCAAGAGCCCTAAACTAAGCATGAACCATCAAACGATAGCACAACTAGTTAATAAAAATCATATAACCGATTTTAATCCAATGCAAATAATCATAAAAGACTTGTAAAAATTATTTAAATAGAAATTATCACTCTATTATTGGAAAAATTACTTTCTCCGTCGCCTTATTAATGGGGTTCATCTCCTCATGTTGAAACACTCTAAAAATAATTATTCATAGCTCAAAAAGTGTTTACAAATACACAGAATATTTGATACGATTATAAATATTATAAACTTTGTCCTCTGCGGTGGTAAAAGATGAAAAGCTACTAACGAATTTACGAGGTTCTTGGCGCAGTTGAGAACAGAGAATAGGTAACGGGTTCAACAACAGTTCGTTACTGTGGTATCTTCTTCTTCTCCACCTCTCTTTGCTGAAGCTTTTTTTTCTTTCCGAATTTTTCTCCACCTCCCAGATGATTTTTTCTTCAATATCTTTGCTATTTATAGGTGTAGTAATCCCTAAAAACCTTTTCTACATCAATAAGGACTCAAATATCTTCCTAAAACAAACTAGAAATTCTCTTTATCCAAATCAGTGAATGGATCTGTTGTAGGACATCAATTTAGTTTTCCACCATTTTTCTCGGCAAGAAACATTCCAATTGACGTGTTTTGATTGTTACTTCCCTTTTGATATATCAAAACAACTTTTGAATCCCATAAATCTCGTTCAAACTCAACTCAGATACTTCTCTCACGTAAAGAAGTAGTTCCCTCCAATTTCGGATTTTGAACAAAGAAGGTGGGTGCCTTTAACGCTGGGGTACCCTTATCCAAAGTTGGGTGCCTTTATCACTTTTTGAGCCAATTTTTCTATAATAGTTTATTTCCTAAAAATACCTACAAACACATAAAATACCATAATTAGTACAAAATTGAGCACTAACAATATACAAAGTTGAAAACAATTCAGACACAAAAATTTGTCTATCAAGAAGTGATAACAACTTCAGCAGAGGTCGTGAACTAATGACTCGTTTCCAGTAGCTTGAGGCATATGTCCCATTAGTTCTGGGAAGAAGGTGAAGTATGAACACTAATTCATTTGCTTTTGGTTATCTGTGAATTAGAATATATATGAATCTTTTTTAGTTTTAAGTTTTGGTGTGATTTATTTTTCAAGAACTGCATATGATAACTCAAATGATTTTGTTATTTACATGAGTTTATTATTCCATTGTTATCCCAAAATCGGACCATAATTCCACTAATTGGATAATTCATAGTTTTTGAGAATAACATTATGCTTAAAGCTATATTGCCCATCAAATCATTTTGAATTTTTTATTTACTTTCGTTATCCATTGTGGGCCATTTTTCTCTTATCATGAAACATTCAGTAAGTTGATTTTCTTACAGAAGTATATTGTTAGTGAAACGTAGAAACATCAAGGTACGTAGTTATATTGTATGAACATGTGGTGTAATGGTACCACAACCGACTCCATGTCATAAAATACGTGTTCGATTCACGTCAGGTTCACTCATCCCAATATGTTAATTTTGATATCATGTTGGGTTGTTGACACTAGATTTTGGTATCAACTTTGGGTTATTGATACCTAATTATGATGCCAACAACATATTTGTTTTAGAATTTTTAATTTTGTGTCAACTTTCGTTTGTTGACACCAAATTTTGGTGTCAACTTGGTTTGTTGACACCAGATTATGATGTCAACAACATAACTTTTTTTTTCTTCTGAATTTTCAATTTTGGTGTCAACTTTGGTTTGTTGACACCAAATTTTGGTGTCAACTTGTGTTTCTTGATAACAAATTATGATGTCAACAACATAACTTTTTTTCTGAATTTTTAGTTTTGGTGTCAACTTAGGTTGTTGACACCAGATTATGATTTCCATAACATAATTATTTCAGAATTTTCAATTTTGGTGTCAAATTAGGTTGTTGACACCTGATTTTTGGTGTCAACTTAGCTTGTTGACACCATATTTTGGTATCAACTTGGCTTGAGTTGGTGGTGGTGGTGCTAGAGGTGGTAGTAGTGGTGGTGGTGGTGGTGGTGGTAGAATGGAGGTGGTGGTTGTGAAATGGTGGTAGTGGTGGTGTTGGTGGTTGAATTTTAGAGTTGGTGGTGGTAGTGTTTTTTGAGTAGTGGTGTTGTGGTGGTGGAGGTGTTTGTGGAATGCTGGTGGTGGAGGTGTTTGTGGAGTGCTGGTGGTGGCGGCGACGACGTGGGGGTGTTGGAATATTGTTGGTGGTGGATTGGTGGTGGAGGTGGTGGTGTTGGAGGTGGTAGTATTGGTGGTGGAATGGTGGTGGTAGTGGTTGTGTTGGAGGTGGTAGTATTGGTAGTGGAATGGTGGTGGTAGTGGTGGTGGAATGGTGATGGTGGTGGTGGTAGTAGTGGAATGTTAGTTTTGGGGGGGTGTGGTATTGGTGGTGCTGGTGTTGGTGGTGGTGGCGGTGTGGTGTTAGAATGTTGTTGGTGGTGGAACGGTGGTGGTGGTGGTAGTGGTGGTGGTGGAGTTTGAGTTGGTGGTGGTGGTGGTGAAGTGATTTGTTGTTTTTTGAAATGAAGAAAGATGTTATATGTGATAGATAATGAAAAAATTATATAAGTGAGGGTATTAATGTAATCTATTTTTAAGTGGATAAGTTTTCTAGAAGGTAAGGGGTATAATTATAATGTGTAGGGGTATTTGTGAAGTGCTACATTCTAAGGGTATTTAATTAATGTACACTATGTAATACTGGAACACAAGGGTTTTCTCCTCATGATTCTTAGTAGGGAAATTTATTGATAGGTCCTAGGCCCATATAAGATGTTATAGCTAGGTCCAACAGAAAAAAATAGTTATTCTAGGGTCCATATTTGTTTAAAACATGGAAATGACGCAAGAGACCCTTGCACCAAACGTGTGAAACTTATGCAAATAAAAACCACCACGTTTCATTCTCTCCCACGGTCAGAAAAACAAAGAAGTGTTGTTTGATTCAGAGAATTGAGTCAGACAAAACCATAAAAGCAAAATCTAGGGTTTTCACTGTTTTTTTATTCAAGACGAAAATTAAAAAGAGGAAATAGTAACTACCATACGCATTAGTAGAAGGAATGAAGAAGAAAAAGTGATACATGAAGGCAGTACGGCTCCAATGACATAAAAAGAGTCACCATCACCAAAGAAAAAAGTGAAAAAACCTAAATAAGTATCAAAGAAAGGAAAGAAAGGTAATCCACTGAGTTTTTCTCCACTTCTGTTTCTTTTTGTTGTTTCTCACTGGTTTGATTTGGTTGAATTTATAGAGTCTTCACTTATTTTGGCATAAAAATTGATTTTCACAGCATGATCAGTAGTACATATATGTTGTACTAAAAAAAAACTGGTTTATTATGTCTAATTTTTGTTTTTGAAACATTGATCCACCAGTACATAATTTTTATACTTGTGGAAAAGATTGTTTATGATTGAAAAAACCATATCAAGTAACATGTTTTGATTTAGAAAATGAATTTTCTAGTACATATATATGATATACAGAAACTAAACTAGTTTATTTTGCAGATAAGGTTAGGAAAAAAGTTGCTAGGAAGTTATATAGATCTGGTTTAACAACACTACATACTCTTGTAGGCAAGATCAATTAAAAATAGTATTCATTGAGTGATGCCCAGTTGGAAAAGATAAGTGAAGCATCTTATGGAAATCTATTCCTAATGTTCTGGTATACAAACTTCACAGAAGGTCGTTGGGAGAAGTTATAAGAGGGGTCAGGTGAAGCGAGAGGTGAAGTTTAAGTTCATTAGAAGAGTGAACAAACACGTTCTCGTATCAACTCCAGAGGAAATGGCAGTCATTTTTTGGATGCCAAGAATGGAAGGAAGAAAAAGTGAAGATAAATTTCTCATGGGTGGCGATGAATGGAGAAAGAAAGACTTCTACATCAGCCATTTTGGTACTAGTGCTTACTAGACCAATGATACAAGATGCTATTCTGAAGCTGGTTGAGAAAACTCAACCTAAGAAGAAAAAATATGACAATTTAGAATCTGATAGAAGTCAACAAAGTGAAGAAAGTGAAGAAAATGCAGAAAGTGAAGACAGTGAAGAATCTGAAGAGAATCAAGAAAGTGAAAAAACAATAAAAATCGAAGAACAAAATGAAGACTTGGTGAAGCTTATATGCATGTTTATGTGTGTTTGTTTTTCACCACAAAAGATGCACATACCTTGAATGAGAAGTATTTTGGCTTGATTGGCAATCTCAAAAACTCAAAGAATGTATCATGGCCAGACCTGATACAAAATTTATTGGAGAAACAAATCAATGACAAATACTATACTCCAGCATACATTACTGGTTGTGTCGTCTACTTGTTGGTAAGTTTTTGTTACTTAAACTATTTTTAATACATATTTATTGTTGAGTACATATCTACTATACTGAAATTAAGTTTACTATGTTGTTCTTCTTGTTTACATCTTTGGTATGCAAAGCATACTAAATTGGTGGACCCTGTGGCAAGGTCGAACACGAAAGAAATATCTAAAGCATTTTTGGCAGATATAAAATCTTCAAAATACAAGGTAAGTAAAAAAAACAGTACATATTTATTGTACTACATATTGTAACAAAACATATTACTTCACAAAACACATTGTTCTAACATTTAAAAACATATATTCAGTTTTCTCAAGGTTTCGCGAAGGAGTATACTGTTATTGAAAAAGAGGTTTTGAATGAAATTTGTGAAAGGCTCAAATTTGAGGCCAATGCAAGTGAAAGTGAAGAAGAGAAGTATGAGAATTTAAAGTTGACAATCGCTAAGAAGTTGACTGAGTTGTAAAGATTAAAAGAAGACAAAAAACCAATTGATAAATAGAAGCTAGAACAACTCCTAAATGATATATATGTCAAAGCTTACCCACCAAAAGATCATGATACTGATTCTGAAGCTGAAAGTGAAACATAGAGTGATGATTCTGAAGACAAGGTTCATTTGAGTAGTAATTCAGAAGTTCCAACTGCAAGTACTCCGAAAGAAACTGAGGGTGATCAAGAACTTTCAATTGGTCCTGATATATAAAAAGAACAAAATGAAGACGCATCCGGTGAACACGAAATAAATACTTAAACTTCAGCTGATAAAAATCTTACATCGTGCACGATTGAAGTTTCGTAGTTCAAAATTTGGGCTAGAACTGATTTGGACAAAGAGGTACAAAAGATGCAAGAGGAAAAAGTCTGCCGGAACCATCACAGGTAAGTTATATTTCTTCCATTGTTACGTTTATGTGAGTATATATTTACTATACTGAAAATATTTTCAGTACATATTTGTTATACTGAATAGAAAAAATGTTGCTAACAGACTGAAAAAGATGACCTACGAAAAAGCAGCAGTAGAAACAGCGTTGGGTAGTATAGATGCTGCAATTGATTCTCTTAAAGCGATAAAGGTTAGTTTAATTTGAGTTGCACACATTTTATTTTGCATGTGACAGTTTGTTTATCTTTACGTATAATGTTTTCTTTGCAATTTATCGTATGTAGGATAATTCAGTTGGAGAAATGTTGCTGCACATGTAGTTTGTGCCTTTGGTTTCCGAGTTGGTTAACTTTAAAAAAATGCAACCAGTATCAATGGAAAGGCTCATTTAATTGACCATTCACGGAAAAGGGATTTATTCCAACAAGTACAAATCATTTTTCCAAAATGATATTGTGGGAGATTCTCAATTGTAACTTGAAGATCTTGATCTAGAGTACCCATCAACTGGTAGTATGGAAAGCTTGGAAAAACTATATCTCACTCAAACCCTATCGAAGTAATATGCTCGTGATCTGGATCCTCCATCACAAGATTCACGACCAACATTTAATTTGGGTTTAGACCAAACTAATGAAAAGGATGAAGAGATTCGGCAACCTCAAGCTCATGGGACTTCAACACAAAAACCTCAGGATAAGTTATGTACATCTAACATTCAATATATATATGTCATACTAAATTTTTTTTGAGCATATTCGTAAAAAAAAATCTAACAAGATTGAAACAAATGCAAGAACAGACAAAGAGAGAAGTTGAAGGGATTCAACAACCTCAACATGATGATCCTTCAGCACATCAACCTGAAGAAAAGGTATGTACATTTTGACATTCAGTATATATATGCCATACTGAAAAAAACTAACAAGCTTCAAACAAATGCAGGAAAAACCAAATGAGAAAAAATAAAGAGATTAAGCAACATCAAACTCATGAGCCTTCACCACAGTAACCTCAGGAAAAAGTATGTACTTCTTTAGATTTAGTACATATATGCCATACTGAAAAATTATTTTGAGAATGTTATGATAAAATGAAATCTAACAAGCTTCAAACGAAAGTGTAAAAAAAACCAAATGGAAAAGAAAGAGATTAAGAAAACTCAACCAGATGATCTTCGACTACAACAATCTCAAGAAAATATATGTACAGTTTGACATTCAGTACATATATGCCATACTGAAAAAAACCAGAACTAACAAGCTTCAAACAAATGCAGGAACAAAGGAAACCTTGGGAACCTATTCCATTCAAAAAGTAGAGAGGAAGAAAAAAAAGAAGAATGACAGGAAGCAACCCATAGTTCATCATGTAGAAGGAGAAAGTTATGAAGATACGGTGAGTGTTGTGAAAGTATTTGGTACATATATCCCTACATAAACATAATAAAATTATAAAAAAATAGTTGATATGTTGCAAAAACAAACTGCAGGTTTCGGTGGAACAGACTGGTGGTATGTTGTTTGCTGAAAAAGAAGAGGAAGCTCGATTGCAAAAGATAAGGGATGAACTATAAGTCAAAGCGTCTGATGTGGCTCTCAAAGTCCTTTCTAAACAAGAAGAGGTAAAAAAACATTGGTTTATAAGTTAAATATTGAAAAAATATATATGTTATGTATAAAAAAATAATAATTTATTTTCATACAAACTAATCAAACAGTACATATTTGTTGTATTCAAATAAAAACATGAAAAAACAGCTTGCAATTAAATTTTTTACATGATTATTAATTATTAGTACATATAGGCTATACTGAAAAATCTATTTCATTTTAAAAAAATTTCTTTTCATTTAATATAACATGAATTTATGGATTACAAAATGCAGGAAAAGGAATCTCTAAAAAAATTGAAGGCGGCAGAAGTTGGAAAAAGCTAGACGTCAACCGAAGACGACGTACCACTGGCTAAGAGACTGAAAGAGAAAATATCTGACAAAAAGAAGAAATTTATTACAACGAGCAATACAAGCACTAGGCCAGTTACCAGCAACAATCCAGTGAAGAAGTATGATTCCGATTTTGAGAGTGGAAAAGGATTGTTCGGAATAAAAAAAAAGAAAACAAAGAATGAAAGTGGAAGAAAATCAACCAAATAGCAAAGCTCAATATCACAAGTCAATAGTCTGAGCCCCTGTCTAGGGGCATCT
>JAJJMC010010016.1:2151234-2278673 GCA_023531435.1 Papaver californicum | reverse complement strand
AACAGTTAGTGAACCACGTTAAATCCCTGTGTTCTTTATCTGTTTATTGTTCTCGTTTGATCTCTCGTTATAACATGAATGCCTCAATGCAGGCAAGTGGTGCCCTCTATCTTCCCTTAAGGGTGACTTTAGGACTAAATGTGGTCTAGAACTAGACCACATCTCTCTTGGTTATTTGAAGCTCAGCGAATTCATGAGAGCCTTCCCTGGACTATCCACATGAAAACTGTCCCAGTTGATAGATGAGGTTTAGCTACACACATATTTCTGCTCCCAAGCACTCCTCATTTTGTGCATCCAGCCAGATTGCAGAAGGCCAGTACATGTTCCAACCCTCCATCTGTCACTCCTGCCGATAACGATAATGGTGACAACAACAAAGATGAGAAGGTTAATGCTACTTATATTGGTGATAGTAATTTGCTGAAGGGTCTCCATTCATTGTCAGGGGACTTTGTAGAAGGTGATGTTGATGCAGACCAACCGAGGTCAGGTCAGCAGTAACAGCAACCCCAAGAAAATAATGCCTCAAGTAGTAAAAGAGATACCACATCCAATTTTCATCGGAATCCTGATGAGAACTTCCACAAACGACTATTGGTTGACAAGGAATATGGAGATGGAGATGGAGATGAGAACAGAGGTTTAGTGGTAAAGGCTCTGAAAAAGATGAAGGGCTTCTCAATTTTGCAAGGCAATTTGATTTTTACTAGGTGAGTATCTAATTTATGTATATATGAATTTCTTAAGCGTTAATACTAAAAGCCTCAGTAGCCTCAGTCACGGAATTATTTCATATTCAGATGTATTACTATTTGCTTACTATTCATCTTAATTACGCCGTGATACTAAACTAACTGGCCAACTTGTGAATTGATACCTATATGAAGAACTATGAAGAATTCTATTGCACACAAAAATATATGTATAGGTTGCAATGACAAGCCACCAGTTGACAGGAGCAGGGCTGACACGTCTGTAGATACTAAAAACACTTAGTAAAGGCAGCTTAGATAAATGAACTGTGCAAGCACAAATTGTGGTGAATAAAATTTGATGTTAAAATTTAAGTATATATTTGCTATACTGAATAAAATAAATGATTCTTTGAACTTGCAGTTAAAATGCTTGGAAGTGCAAATCGAAGGGTCCTATCTGCATACTTGCTAATACAGTTGAAGACTTGATACAAATAGGAGTTTGGAGACAAACCTGATAAATTACGCTCAGTACAATCTTAAAAAACATTTCAGAATGAACAAGTAGTTGATGGAGAGAAGAAATACATACCAGTATTGCATATTGATCCATCTGCTCGGGTAAGTGTTGTATGTTTAGTTTTTTTTTTCTTTTTAGTTACTTTTTCAGTATATACCAGTAACGTTCATTGTGTTTTTCCCATAAAACTATCATTTACTTTTTCATTTCCTTTTTATCGAATCGAAAGTGGGTAAATGAGTAACTAGCAATGCTATTGTTAAACCAATCATGAGAATGCAGAAAGAAATACAGAAGATTCTTATTCTCATGTTCCATGACAATGTACATTGGACACTCCTTGTGTATGACTGTATGAAAAGGGAATACGTCCACTACAACATATGGAAAGTGCATTCCCTAAAACGGTGTTTTAGCAATGCTAATAAGATGGAAGCATTCTGCTGGATATAGTTAATGATAACTTGGAGAAGCACAAGTCTGCAACAATGGAAAAAGTGAATGTGATTGAATATCCAGTACCACAACAAGGTGAACATCCAGATTGTGCCCTTAATGTCATGCACTTCATGAAAAAACTGTCTAAGAAAGAGTTCAAGGATAGAGTCCACAAGAGTTTGGGAGATGATAAACAACTCAAAGAGAAGACGAAGCAGAAAAGGGTATCTTTAGTTTGCAGGATGCTTTCAGCAACTCCTCCTGAGGAGATTTGGAAACCAAGTGATGAAAATGAGTTTTATCCTAAAATCTGACAGTACACATCAGCTATACTGAAATAACTTGGTCTTATTTTGAATTAGAAATATTTATTAGCATGAATGATCTTATAACACATGGTTAGTTACTAATTATTATTTTTCTTTGTTTTAGTAGTTCTGTTGAATGTGTCGTTCGAACAAATATCTATGAATATATGGTGTTTGTTTCTCTATCTGTGAATGTGCAGTGATTTATGGTGTTTTTTGTGAATGTGCAGGCTGAGAACATAATACTCAACATAAAAAAAGTGAATAATCTATTCACTGAATACAGGTTACTTTGTCCTAGAAAAATGTAAATAGTACATAATATTTGTACCTTAAAAAAACATTACAAAAAAACCTAAAATTAATAGTTTCAAACTTAATAATGCTAAAACCTTAATCTCTTACTATAAATCTAAAAAATAATCTCTTAAACTAAGTACATAGTGCTTTGTTCCTCAATAAAATAAAAGAGTACATAATATTTGTACTTCAAAAAACATAATGCTGGGAGTTAATAGTGCTGAAACTTAATAGTAAACAATATTTGTAGTACTTTGTCACTAAAAGATGGGAATTTTACCACAGAAAGAGTAGTAAAAAAACATGAAAGTTAAGCTTATGGGTATTGAAGAATGACAATGCAAGTAGATTTGTTATGATGAACTTTAACACCAAAGTTTGAACATGTGACATGCTTCCTTGACTTTTCCCATGCAATTTTGATGCGATTTTCCTTTGGTCTACCCGGAGAAACTCGTTGAATAGGAGGTAAAATTGTATCCTCATCAGCATACTCATCATGATTAGGAACAGGTATGAGTGGCAAAAGAATAAAAATGCGGAGAATAAGTACTTTGAAGTAATCATATATATAATCAATGTATCGATCACCCTTTGCTGCAGTAACATGCGAGCATAGAAAACCGTATACACGCTATCTTTGGGAAGTGCAAGTCTACCTTTAACACCACAGTTTGAACATGTGACAGGCTTCTTGGACTTCTCCCATACCCTTTTGATGCGATTTTCATTTGGTCTACCTGGACAAACTCGTTGAATATGAGGTAAAATTGTATCCTCATCAGCATACTCATCATGATTAGGAACAAGTCTAATGGAAAAAGAATAAAACTTCGAAAAATAAGTAACTTTGAAGTAATCATGTATATAATCAATGTATCAATCACCCTTTGCACGAATAGTTGTAGTAGCATGCGAACATGGAAAACCATACACACGCCATCTTTGGCAAGTGCAAGTCTGCCTTAGTAAATCAACACTATGATACCAGCACATAAAAGATGATAAGCACATAGAAAAACAATAGTACATATTTGAAGAACTGAAAAAAACTGGTTTACTTTGACTAATTTTTTTTTTATGAAACAATGATCAACAACTTCTATACTGGTAGAAAATATTGTTTATGTTTCAGAAAAAAACAGTACATATATGCAGTACTGAAAAAAAAACTAGTTTCTTTTGGTCTAAGCACTAAAAAAAAAGTACAAACACATAGTATATTTTGGAATTTTCAGATTATCATAGCAAGAAAATAAAATATTTTCTTCTGCATTTAAAATCAGGATCATCAGTACATATATGCCAAACTAAAAAAATATGGCATATATGATTCATCGGTACATATATACTATATTTTGGAGAATTTAAATTAGACGAAACACTAACCTAGGAAAATGAACTTCATAGACATCACCAAATGACTGACTCACATTCCGAATATGACCAATTTGGATGTGCTCTTTAAACAAAGCTTGATAGATGGGAGTGGGAATTTGAAGGTCTAACACAATGCTTAACCCACGATATTTTGACTTCAATTCCATAACACGTCGCCTATGAAAACAAAACAAAAACATATTTAAAAAACACCAAAAAAGACAAAGTATTTTAAAAAAAAATATACAAAAAAAAAATAAACCAAAAAATAAATAAAAACCCGATCATGTCAACAAGAGCACAATTATGCAACTTCATTTCGAGGAGAATCTAATTATTAAATGACTCAGTAATACTAGATGAAGTCTGACTATATCGGCATCCTATGAAATATGCACTAAACCAATTTTCCTTAGGAGTATTATGGCAATAGGCTGCAACCCATGGTCTACCCATTAATACCATTTCTTTAAGTGATTCTTCATATCTTGCTGGTGAAAGCGCATACGTAGCTTTCTTGAAACATGATTGGACTTGATTATATTTCTCATCAGATTTCTTTGTGGGTAAGTTATACTTCAAGTGGAAGAAACAAAAGTTGTGATGAGCTTCAGGGAAAAAAAGCAGGAATAGACCTCAATAACCCTTCACCATGATCAGTCATAAAAGTAATAAGGCGATGATCTACAACTTTCTTAAGATTGAGCATAAACCAATGCCAATTGTCAACATCTTCCCCAGGAACTAATACAAATGCTAAAATTTAGAAACCTGCAAAAATAAACAGAAAATATAGGCTACATGGTCAGAAAAATAAACAGTGCATAAAAGCTATACTCATATAAAATGAAAAGAAATACTCAGAAAGTTCATATAAAAATCAAGAACTTATAAACTCTGAACATAAAAAGATAGAAACCTGCAAAAATAAACAAAAATATAGGCTACATTGAAAGAAAAATGAACAGTACATAAAACCTATACTCATATAAACTAGAAAAATACTCAGAAAGTTCATGGAAAAAAACAAAATGAAGAACTTATAAACTCTGAACAAAGGGATAAAAAAAAAGAGACAAGAAAATATAAAGAAACAAACACAGTGCAGCAAATACATACTGAAAATTAAAAATACAAGAATTTTTTTAAGAAAAGAACTTGCCTTGATTCCCGTTAAGACAAGTCGCAGCCCTGAGTCCACCTCTGAACCTCCCAGTCAGAAAAGTAGCATCACAAAAGATCGTTGGTCGACAATATTGATAACCTTCAATACAAGCTCCAAAATCGATAAACAACCTTTTAAATCTATGAGTTGCATCATTGAAATGAAAATCCACAAAACTTCCCGGATTGGTTTCCTTCATAGCATTGACAAAACAAATAAGATAGGTATACAACTTTACATCATCACCAAAAATATGTTGGTATGACATATCCAAACCATGGTATGCATGGTGGTATATTAAGTTCACGCCAAGCCCAACTTTGAGGTAATCCTTGATCTCCCGAAGCTTGATCAATGGGTTATGCATCACACAATCGTGAATAAGGTGGTTGATAAGCCTCTTTCTTACAGCAGGACTCCTCAACCTAACTCTAGTGCCACAAGTGTGCATGCCAACATGCTTTTTAATCCTAAAAACATCAAGAGACCCATCAATTGCAACCGCGTGAATCATCTACGAGCAACCATCCTTGCTATATCTCATCTTGTACCTCCCTCGATTATTCTTCACTTTCGTAACCCTATATTAGTTCCTCATACAATACTTCTCACATTCTAAGCGAACGACTTTGACACCACCACGGAATAACTTGTTTGGATCCTCAAATATATGATCCCACTCATCCGAGAGAGGAACTTTGTAAACTTCCTTACCATCAATTTCATAACTAGCTCTAGAAGATCCAATCAGCTCTGAATTGTTATCCATAAACAAAACAAAAACACAAAAATCATCACTAAAAGTTGAAGAACTAGATGCCCCAGACAAATTACTGGGGATTGTAGGGAGAATCCATGGTTAATAATGGGTGATTTCAATTGTATTTTGAGATGACATGAGAAAAAAAGGGGTAAGGTGCCTATTGGTGAAGCGGTTCAAGAGTTTAATGATTGGATAAATGAAAATGAGTTGTTGGAAGCTGATGGTTATGGCAGAAAATTTACTTGGTCTAACAACCAGTCTGGTCTTCGAAGAATTCTGAGTAGACATGACAGAGCTTTTCATAATAATTTGTGGCTGGAAAAGCGCTTAAATTGGAGATATAAAGTTTTACCAAGAGAGCTATATGATCATGCTCCACTCTGTGGCTATAATATCATTAAAGACCGGTTAGAGCTCCTTTTAGGGTTCAGAAAGTGTGGTTTGAACATACTAATTTTATGAGAATGGTGACGCAGTCATGGCAAGAAGAATGTGCTGGTACGGAGGCTTATGTGTTTATGGCTAAGCTAAAGAGATTAAAGGAAGTCATGAAATTATGGAATAGAACTGTTTTTGGTGATGTCAATAAGAGGCTAAAATCTTCCGAGTCTAATTATGAAAAGTGTTTGGAAATCTCGGATGAAGACCCTAGTGATGAGACAAAGTTGGCTAGTTTGACTGAGGTAAAGAACTTGGTTGCTGCAGCAAGGCAAGAGCTGGCAGTGATGCTCAGGAAAAAGTCTCGTGAAACTTGGCTTGATGAGGGAGATAACAACTCTAGTTTCTTCCATAATTCAATCAGGATGAAAGGTAACAAAATAGCCATAGTGGAGTTGGTAAGAAAGGATGGTGTAGTGCTGGTTGAGGAGCAAGCTTTGTGCGAGCATGTGGTTGATTTTTATGAAAGGAAATTTGAAAAAAGAGTGACTCATAATGTGCCTATATTATTTGATAATGATCATGGCAGTATAAATAGTGATGAAGCTGACAGTATGAATGCTATGCCAAGTCATGAAGAAATTAAGTTGGCAGTGTATAGTCTAGGAGAAGAGAGTTCTCCCGGACCTAATGGTTCTCCGGAATTTTTTATAGGCATGTATGGGAGGTTATTGAAGTGATCTATATGCAGCCATCAAGTATTGCTGGAGGGCTAAGAGAATTCGCAATGGTATGAATTCTATTTTATTGTTCTACTGCCAAAGAAACCTGGTGCAACATCTCTTACTGATTTTCGACCCATTGGGTTGAGTAATTTTCTTTTTAAAATCATCACTAAAATTTTGTATACAAGATTGGGAGGTGTTTTAGATAAGCTAGTTTCGGAAGAACAAGTTGCTTTTATGAAGGGAAAGAATATACATGGAAACATTTGTCTAGCTTCTGAGCTAGTGAAGGAGTTGAAGGTAAAAAGAAAGTATGGTAATATGGGTTTGAAGTTGGATATAACACAAGCGTTTGATACAGTGAGTTAGGATTTTATTCTTGAAGTGTTTCGGCAGTATGGGCTCTCGGAGAATTGGTGTGATTGGATTTTTAATATCTTAAACTCAGGAAGAGTGTCTGTGTTAGTTAATGGGAACCCTGAAGGTTTCTTTTAGGTTGGAAGGGATCTTCGTCAAGGGGATCCGCTATCTCCTCTCATTTTTGTACTAATTGAGGATGTTTTGAGTAAAAATATTACTAAATTAGTCAGAATGGGTAAACTGCAAACAATGGTTACTAAAAAGGGTGTTGCTCCATCTCACCTATTTTTTGCGGATGATATTATGGTTTTCTGTAAGGGAAGCATAAATAGTTTGAAGCAGCTTCAAAAATTGTTGGGACAATATCAGTTGGCTTCGGGACAAGAAGTCAGTAAGCCAAAAAGTAAGTTGTACATTGATGGGTGTTTGATGGCAAGGAAAAAACGTATTTCTGTGTTTTTGGATATGACAATAGCTAAGTTTCCTAACAGATATCTTGGGGTTAAATTAATGCCTGGTATGGTACGTATCGATCATGTAAGAGATGTGGTGGAAAAAATAAAAACAAGGCTAGCTGGTTGGTTGGGGTCTATACTCTCTTTTCAAGCGAGAATTGTGTTGATCAAGGGGGTTCTTGCTAGCTTTCCCATTCATAATATGAGTGTTTATAGATGGCCTCTGAGAATTATTTGAGATTGTGAGCGAGCAATTAGTAATTTCCTGTGGTCTGGAGATTCTTTGAAAAGCAAAAAAATGGTTGTTTCGTTTGATAAAATATGTTGTCCGTACAGGGAAGGTTGGTTGGGACTGAGAAGAATGTTGGTTATCAATAAGGCTCTGGTTATGAAACTTTGTTGGAATATTATAAAGTCAGATAAAGTTTGGGCAAGATACATGAGAGCTAAGTTGTTTAAACTGGATGGAAATATTATTGATTATAAGCACAATTTTTCTGTCCTTGGAGGTATTCGTTGGGTCTATGACATAATTACGAAGAATTTAGTTTGGATAGTTGGTGATGGAAATAACATTTATCTTTGGAATGATAATCGGTTGGGTTATGGGTCTTTAGCTAGCTTGATGGAAGATATAGACATTGATGTGGAACCTCGTGATGCAAAGCTTAGCAGTCAGATTGTTGAAGGGGAGTGGTACTTCTCTGATGCATTTCTGAATGTATTGACCTATTGTGGCTTTGAAATGGGGGATATTCCATGCATTGCAGGTGGTTCTGATTTGCGTATTTGGAAGCCGGACAAGTTGGGAGTTTTTAGCGTTAAGTCTTCGGTTGAAGTTATAAGAAACAAACAATCAGCTAGCTTTGTAGGGGTTGGTTTTTTATGGAAGAATAAGGTTCATCCTACTTTAGCTTCAGTGAATTGGAAGGTTTTAAATCCTCAATGTTGTGTTACTCAAAATCGTTTGGTTGAAATTGGAATGGAGTTGACTTGTAGATGTTACGTTTGCAAGAATGAGGCTAAGAGCCTTGATCATATTCTTTCGGGCTGTGTGTTGGCTAAGCAATGCTGGAGTTGGCTTGTGGAAGTTTTCAAAGTCAGGCCTGTAAGAGGGTTCAAGGAAAATTATAAAGTTATACGAGGTAGAAGTAATATGGTTAAGGATTTATGATTAATAGCTAGCATGACCACTCGTGCTGAGCTACGAAAGATGCGAAATTATGTTTACTTTGAAGGGGATAGAGCTGACTTCTTCACGTTAAAAAACAGGATTCATTTATTAGTCTTTGGTTACTCACGAAGGTTGAAGGGATTTATGCATAATGTTTGTGAAGATTTGGTGGTGCTGAATTTGTTTCAGGTTAACCATAGGAAGGTAAGGTCTTTCAGTCCGGTAGAATGTATATGGGTTCCGCCTGAGGAAGATTGTTTAATGTTATGTTGTGATGGTGCGGCTAAAACTAATCCTGGATTAGCGGGAGCTGGGTGTGTGTTGAGAGACCATTTGAGCTCGTGCTTGGGAGCAGCTGCGTTTGGTTTGGGCATTGGGACAAACTATACAGCTGAAATTGAAGCAATTATTATGGGTTTGGAATGGGCATTAGCATGGGTTGTTCGATGGTTAGTAGACAAAGTGGAAGTGGTTTCGGATTCTAAAAGCGTTGTTTTGGTATTTCAAAGTGGCAAATTTCCTTGGTCGGTCTTAGGAAGATGGAACAAGTTGAAGAGCAAATATTCTGTTATTACGTTCAAACATGTTTATCGTGAAATCAATTTTGCAGTAGACTCGGTGTCTAAATATGCAGTTAGGTTGGAACAGGGAGAAGTAGTTGAGTTCGTGGGTAAACCGGGTTTCCTAAAATGTTTAGAGGACCTGGTATTTCATATTTTCGCTTTAAGTAATTTGGGGGCATGATTGGCCCTTTTTGTTTTAGTCATGTTGCTTTTCTCTTATTTTATTCTGTAAGTTTTTGAAGTTTTTTAATTCAACATGACTTAGAAAAAAAAATGTTATCACTATAATGATACAAAAAATAGAAAAAAATATCCAGTATGATACTTACTAGACAAAAATAGAACACATATAAATTCAACTATGTAAAAAGAAACTGAACATCAAAGATATCAAACTCATAGGAATGTAATAAAACATAAAAATAATATAAATAAACATAATGTTACATAAAACTAATCTGAAATTATCAATCGATTCACAATCAACAAAGTAATCAAACAATTAAAAAACAATGAACCTCCGGAAAACAATAAAAAAAACAATGAAAAATTAGCAGAAACATATATACACAAAAAGATATATCTGTGAAACAACTAATAGATACAAAAAAATGATGTTATCTTAGGTACTTCGTATATGTACTGCTGATTCATAAAGTAAAAATCAACTGTATGTAAAAAAATAAAATCTAATTTTTTCCAGTATTCATAATATGTACTGCTAGATCATACAAATTAAATGATTATTTCTATGAATATAACAAAATCTATATAGTTTTTTATCAGTACGCCATATATGTACCAATGGATCATACATGAAAAAACAAAATACATAGTAATTCGAAAAGATAACATATACTGAAAATATGTAAATCAAAACAAAACCTAAATAACAAAGTGATAACAACATGAAAACAAATTTGTTGTTTCATGATTCAGTAGAAAAAAAACACAAAAAATAGCTTAAAAACTAATAAATCAACCAAAAATTAACAAGATAAGAAATAAATCGTACTGAGAAGAACCAAAAACATAAAATCTGGAAAGCTAAAGTAAGAAAAGAAGAAAACATCCATCAAAAATCTTCTGTTCTTCATGATCCAGTTGAAAAACAAACCAAAAAAGAAAAAGAAAATCAAACAAAAGAATCACAGAAGATGATAACGGGACATACCTGAGACACAACAAAGATCTTCGTGAAAAAAAACTAGATCCAAAAACCAGCAGCAGCAGAACGAGAATGGAGCAGAGAGAATTTAGGATCTGAAAAATTTTACCTCGTTTTATTTATGGAAAATAAAAAATCTGTTAATTATATACTAAAACTGTTTGAAGGATATTTTGGAAATTTAGAAAAAACGCTTATTAATTTTACACGTGTAAAGGACCAGAGATTAAAGATTTGGGTCCAAAAACTTTTATTCTTTTTAGTTTAGACCTCTGGTTAATAACTTTTTAATGGGAGGACATGTCATTAAGTAGGCCCATAAGAATAGTACATATAGTTAATTCATACTTCTTAATAACAAGAATCATTCTTATAGGTACTTTGTCTAGGTTGAGTGAGGAAGAAAGAGATGTTTGTAGGCTAACCGCATTAGCAAGCTCCTTTCCCTAATAGTAGGAAGGAATGATTCATGCTCGCAAAGGCCTCACCCTGCTATATACCATAGTTCGTGAGGTGCAAATTCTGACATGACCACAGCCCACTTACTTTTCTCGCTCTGCTCGCTATTGTTTAATTAATAAAAACTACTTCAACGTGAGATCCAAAGTATCATAAGAGCAATGACTATGGAATATAGTATCTCCATCTCAGACAAAGTAAAAAAGGATCGGAAATGCAACTACGGGAAGTCATGGTTTTTAACCATAGATTGCATATTCTCTTTCACCCAAAGTTTTTGTTTGTATTTTTCTTCAAAATCAATTTATAAAGTAATAGCTAAAACTTTAGACGACTGAAAGACTGTCGTCTGCAGTTAAAAATACAAAACATAGACTCAGAAAAATATTTTTTTCAAAAAAAAAGGTGAAGAAAAAAAAAAGAACTAGACGACACTTTGCTTTCTGGAGTCTGGACTTTTCCTTTGTCAATTACTTTAGACCGACTATTTTTTGACCAAACTGAGGATAGAGTTATTTTGTCCCATAACCATTCCTCCAATAAGTTTGATAGTAAAAGACTTCAAATAATAAGGAGTTAGATGGGGATAAAAACCTGAGGATATATTTGGTCTCACACACGCCTAGTCTATATAAATGGCGGATTTTTTAGATTTCCATCTGCGTTCAATCCGTTATCTGGTAAACTTAACATCTACAGATGGGAAGACTGGCTTCCGCTGGATTGGAGGATTTGAATTCAAGCAACAAGTGTGGCTACCAAAGGGATCTATTGGCTAATAGACGATGTCTGTTAGTGGACACCAAAATTCGTGAAAGTCTTGATTCCATATGACCATCCTGGATGCAAGGGGATTCGTGTTTCTAACAAAAAAATTAGTTCCATATTATACATGTATATTATGTTAGAGAAAATGATTTTTAAACAAATGTTTTGTTGGTCTTGGTGTGGTTTGATCTTAGGACCTAAGGGTGTTATGGATGCTCGCTCATTTCCTTGAGTAAATGAAAGTTTTTAGTTTAGTCCCACATTGGATATTCTAGAGAAGGATGTCCATTATAAAACTATTCTCATATGGGTAGTTAGACAAACGTGGGTGGAATGGGTGGATAAAAATACATGGCCAAACCCATGCCAAATGCGTGTATACCATGCACCAAGTCCCTTGTCTACGTAAAATTATTTTTTACGAGCTTTTCTTTGATAATTAATGCTGGACACTTCTTCACGTGTATACCATGCACCAAGTTCCGTTTTGATTTGTTTTACAAGAAACAGAACTTGTTTTCTAAGAAAAACTAAACCTAACTTGATTCGCAAGTAACCTTTCTCCAATAAATACAACTCAAAAATATGTTTCAAGATATCCCGGAAGCGGCTACTATCTTGTCTTCTTTTCACCATCTTCTCGTTCTGTTTTGCGCGTTTGAGTGTTTGTTTTCCTTCCTTCCTTGTTGCTAAGTTCAAGAGTGGGTAGTTTGTATTTTGCTAATACAAGATATGTTGGGATGTCTTATCCTAGACACATCTTCGCACGTTGGGATTTAGCATTTCTCTTCTCGAGTATACCGACGAACTAATGTGTTAAGGATAACTTGTTGAACCTGTGATTCTGCCCTCGTAGTTGTCCATGGTAGAGTTGTTTTCGGTTCAGTTCTTTATATATTATTTTGATACATCTAACGTTGTTGTTCATTGTTGCAAGATTCCAACAATCTTAACACATTATGTTATATCTCGTAACAATGGAAAATAACGATGTTGAAAAACCACAGAAGTTCAACGGAAAGGATTTCAAGAGATGAAAATCCAAGATGTTGTTGATTTTTGAATATTATAAATACTACTGAAGATGATAAAACGTTTTACAAGAGGCAGAATGATGCGTCGAAAAATCAACTATGTTTTACAGCAAGCGCACAGTGTCGAAAGATGTAAACAATAGCAAATACGGTTCATTCCCACGAGGAGTGTGAATCACTTCTACTAACTAATACTAGTAATTTTCGATTCAAGGAAAATTAATAATGATATTTTTCGGATTTTTAAAATAAAGAATTAAACTAATGAATGAATTAAAACTATTTAATAAAGATTGAAATCAAATAGAAAAGCGTTAAGATTTCGGGAATCCATTGTAGATTAGGGTTTACTTGCGTTCATCACAAAGGGTATCTATTTTACTCGTGCAAAATAGTAAATTTAGCTACTCATACACGAAAGATATTTTGTTTAAGAATCGAAGAAAAGAATTGTTGTTCTCAACCTAAGGTAGAATTTCAAAGTACTAGGTATACGTGGCATAAATAGTCAAAGAATGTTCATAAAACGATTATCGTGAAAGGGTCAACGAGTTCTTCTACTAATAAAACAATGAACTATGCATGACATAGAACATGAAAAATCATTGAGAAAGTAAAACACTGAAAGAGAGACAAAACATTAACATTAAGCTTTTATAGTTGAAAACCCTAGTTTTGAAACACAAGTAAATTTATCTCTACAAGTTCATCCTTTCACCCTAACAAAGATATTTAGCTAGACATGGATTTCTTAAAAGCCATTAAAATTGATTAAGATAATTTAATAAATAATTGAATTAAAAAAATAAAACAACTAAACCCTTCGTAGACTTTGTGTGTTCACGGCTTCTCCCAAACTTCTCAGCGTCAAAAGTACTTTGCGTTTTTTTTATGTCTGTAACTTTTAACAGAAGGTGAGTGTAACTTGTGTTGAGAGGAGATGCTTTGGTTTGTGTTGCTCGGTCTTATGTATAACCTTCAATTCCGATAATTTCTACTCTGATAACTTCCACACTAATTCTAGACCTACACAAACACTTAACCTTCTCAATCATCACCGTTAATCAACTAAATCCACGACTTGGATAGTTTCTCTCGACTAACCTCTTGGCTGGACACTTATCCAGTTCTGAATTCTTTCACAAGTTATCGAATTTGATAACAATTCAAACTCCTTCGCCGCCTTGAACAATACTCTCCCTGAATTCTTCTTCAAGTCTTTGCATAATTCGAACAACTCTTCTTCATATTTCATCAATTAATCAAACCATCAATCCGGCCATATTCTCGAATCTATTCCATCTTAACAAAACAGCCACAATAACTCGACTGTTATGAACCACTGCCAACTCGAGTTTCATCAAAACCCATTCTCAAACTCCGATCACAGACTCGCGCCAATAATCTTCATTGATCCATCAACCCACAACACCAATCCATCGATCATAATCAATCAACACTCTTCTCTCGTGCTCAATCAGCTCTAACTGTAGTTCGAGTCGCATCATCAACTCAACAATCACTGTTATCCATGTTTTGCTACTCGAGCTTACAGTCTACAACAATGGTACTTCCATCTCCCTTATCACAACAAATCAATGATTCTTGACATGAACAAAGTTTCTCACTATTAACAGCAATTCATCACTCCCATTGTTGCCAGTAATCACCGAAATCATCTCCAACCTATCACAACCAACTCTAGTTCACTACAGCTTCTGATTAACTCTTTCCTTTCCTAGCTTTGAAATCTCTTTTTCACAGTCCATTAAAAAACTCCATCACCGAAGCCATTAATGGCAGTTGAGCTCTATCACAGACTCTTTGGTTCTGTCACTGCCTCATTAATCGAATACCCCCATCACACCTTCTCTACCATGATCGAAATCACCACAAACTGCTACTCGAATACCAACACCATCACATCATAAATCACCTTCGTCCATTAATGACATTCTCACCATATTCTTCGTTTTCTTGTTTCGAAACACAATCTTAGCTCCGACCCATGCCTTATAACAGCCTCAATAACCCTACTACACCATTCTCGATCTTTAAATCCCTTTACCAAGAATCATCACCATAATCATGATCATCACAGCAGCATCATCGATGTTTATCAGCAACAAGCCTTCTTCTCAACACTCGCTGCTGCCAAGCTTCCTTACTGAGAATATCACTTTTTTCATCCAGTTCATATGAATCCTCCTACTTGCATCAATTGAACAAATCGATGATGGCAGAAGCCCTAGCTGAATATTCCCACATGTTCGAATATTATGAATCAGGGAAAAAGATGATGGTATCCCTTCACCACAATACTGACGCCCTTAGCAAAATTCAAATTTTGAGCAGCCCTTAGAAGCGGCAGCGCCTTTATGGGTTCCTTTGAACATGTTTTCCCCTTAACATACGACAGAGTGTCAATAGTAGTTTCCATTGAAAAGACCGTTTTCCCTTTAGTTCTTGTTTTGCTCATAACTTTCTCATACGAAGTCAGAATGACCTCGTTCTTTCGCAGTTGGCTTCGTAATTCAGTTCTATACAAGATGGAGGGTATAAATCTTGGAATATACTGATTTACACTGGGTATTTAGCAATTCTTCCTTGTAGAGATCAATTTCACTTCTTTCAGAGATGTAACCTAATAAAACACATAAACTACAAAAGTAATAATAAAACACAATAACTCATACAAAATGTAGCAAATAAGTATGAGGAAACGATACTTAAAATATGTAAATTATGCACTTATCACAGAACTATCTGGATAAAAATCATATTATGAACTGTTTGGAAGATGTGATGTATGATTTTTATAATACTAATTTTTTTTTCAATGCTTATGATTTGTGGAATGCGATAGAAGCAAAGTACCAGGCAGAGACTGATGGTAGCAAGAAATTTCTGGTAGCGAAGTTTATGGACTTTAAGATGACGAATGATAAGCTTGTTGTTGATCAATTCCTTGAATTCCAACAAATCATCAACGAGATTCTTGCTGAAGGTATGGTTATTGATGAGACATTCCAAGTATTTGCGGTAATTGAGAAGTTACCATCTTCTTGGTCGGAATACAAAAGAAGATTGAGGCATGAAACTAGTGGGGTCAGTATGGTTGAATTGGGTAAGAAGATTCAGGTTGAAGAACTGTTATGCACCAAAGACAAGAATTTTTCGTTTGCATGAGACATGATAAATACGGCTTATATGACTGAACACAAATATGGAAAAGGTGATAAAAACAAACGCACCTCTAAGCATGGTCCTTACAACAAAGGTATGTTTCGTAAACCTGAATCTTACATTACTAAGATTAAGGATATTTTTTATGTTTGTGGAAATTGTGGACGTATGGTAATTCACTGTAGACAAAGTAAGGACCTTAATAAGAAGAATAATGTTAACTTGGTTGCTGAGAATAAGGACGAGTTTTCTGCTATGGTGTCAGAAGTTAATCTGGTAACAATGTGAGGGACTGATGGGTAGATTATGGAGCTACCAAGCATGTATGTGGAAGCTGAGACTTGTTCACCTCCTATAAGAAGGTAGGGGAAGGCGAGAAACTCTATATGGGTAACGCATCTGCAGCATAGGTTGCAGGAAAAGGGAAGGTCGGGATGAAGCTCACATCTGGCAAAACTCTCACATTGAATGAAGTTCTTCATTTTTCAGACGTATGCAAGAATCTTGTTTCTTGTTCTGTTTTAGATGATAAGGGTTTTAAATTTGTAATTGAGTCTAGAAAAGTTGTAGTAACTAAGGGCAAAGATTTTGTGGGTTAGGGTTATAAGACTAAGGGTCTTTATAAGCTTAATGTAAAATCTGATGGAATAAATATGAATGATTCTTCTGCTTACATGTGTGTGTCTTAGAATGTTTGGAATGGTATACTTGGTCATGTAAACTTTAAATCAATGCATAAATTGGGTAGCGTAGGATGCATACCCAAATTCACGTTTGATAGAGATCATAAGTGTGAGATTTGCGTAGAATCCAAGCAAGATAAGAAATCATTCAGTAAGAACGTCCATAGAAATTCTAAACCCTTAGAATTAATCCATTCAGACCTAGTTGATATGAAATCGGTTCAGACTAGAGGTGGTAAGAAGTGGTTTGTCAATTTTATAGATGATTGTACTAGATATTATCATGTTTACTTGCTTAAGGGTAAGGATGATTCCTTAGAAGCCTTTAAGATGTATAAACTTGAGGTGAAAATCAATTGGATGCTACCATTAAAACTATTAGGTCTGACTGTGGTGAAGAGTATGAAATTGTTGTAGGAGAATTTTGCTTAGAACATGGTATAATACATGAGACGACAGCCCCTTATTCACCTCAATCCAATGGTGTAGCTGATCGTAAGAACTGTATCATTAAGGATATGATGAATGCCATGTTGATTAGTTCAGGATTACCTACAAACTTTTGGGGAGGGAGGCCATCCTCTCAGCTTACTATATCTTGAATAGAGTATTCTTTAAAAGATCAGATAAAACTCCATACGAGTTATGGTAAGGTAGAAAACCATCTTATGCTTACTTCAAAGTATGGGGGTTTTTGGAAAAAGTGGCCATCCCTCAACCTAAGAGAACTAAGATAGGATCCAAAACTGTTGATTGTGTTTTCATAGCGAATCCTGAGAATACTAATGATTATAGGTTTATGGTTGTGAGTTCTGAAATTTCTGACATTGGGTTGCATACATTATGAAGTCTAGGATGTAGAGTTCTTTGAGAATATTTTTCCTTTGAAAATTGGTCTCAAAGAGATGTTTAGATGAACCCCTAGATGTGCCTTCAACCAGTTAGTCATTACCTTTAGAGGAAGATGAACCGGAATTTGAACCTAGAAGAGGTAAAAGGGTTAGAACTGAGAAAACCTATCCTGGTTGGATTATACCTAGCCGAGTCTGAGCCACAAACTTATAGAGAAGCCATGACTTTTTCTGAAGCTCCATGGTGGAAAGAAGCCTCTATTAGTGAGATGAATTCCATCCAACATAATGGTACCTGGGAAAGTGTAGATTTACCTCCACGGTGTAAGGTTATAGGTTGTAAATAAATCTTCAAGAGAAAAAATAAATAGATGGAACTATTGATAAAATAAGGCTAGGTTGGTAGCTAAATGATAAAAACAGAAAGAAGGTATAGATTTCTTTGATACTTATTCACCTATGACTAGAATTACTTTCATTAGGATGTTAATTGCTATAGTTTCTGTCCATAACCTTGAGATATATCAAATAAATGTAAAGACGACGTTTCTAAGTGAATTAGATGAAGAAATTTACATGGAATAACCCGAGGGCTATGTAGTGAAAGGTTATGAAATAAAGTGTGTAAACTGATTAAATCTGTGTATGGTTTGAAACAAGCACCTAAACAATGACATGAAATTTTTTATCATGTGATGATTTCTAGTGGGTTTTGGATTAATGAATCTGACAAGTGTTTTTACACGAAACTTGTTAAGGATACATGTGTGATTGTATGCCTATATGTTGAGGATATGCTTATACTAGGTACAAACATGAACGTTATTAATTCCACTGATAAATTGCTGAATAAGAACTTTAACATGAAAAACTTAGGCCCCGCAGATGTAATATTATGGATGAAGTTTAGAAGAAGTTCTAGTGGATATAGTTTGAGTCAATCTTATTATGTTGAATCCATACTCAAAAAATATAATCAGTTTAACTGTAAACCTGCTTGTACTCCGTATGATTCTTCTTATAATCTGAAGAAGAATAAAGGTGAGGGAGTTAACCAACTTGAATACTCAAGATTCATAGGAAGTCTGATGTATTTGGTGTACTGTAAGAGACCATACATTGCTTATGCAATGAGTAGGTTAAGTAGGTATACTTGTAATTCAGGGAAGATGCATTGGGATGCACTTATTAGAGTGCTTAGATATTTAAAGTACACAATGTACTTCTGTTTTAGTTATGAAGGATACCCTGCCGTACTTGAAGGATTTTGCGATGCAAATTTGATAGCATACTCAGAGGAGTCTAAGTCTATGAGTGGGTATGTATTCACTCTAGCGGGAGCGTCTGTTTCTTATAAATACTCCAAACAGACATGTATAACTCGTTCCACTATAGAATCGGAGTTTATCGCGTTAGATAAAGTAGGAGAGGAAGCCGAATGGCTAACATGCTTTTTAGGAGACATTTTTCTCTAGCATAGGCATGTGCCAGATATATCTATACACTGTGACAGTACATCTGCGATAGCTAGATCTAAGAACAGTGTTTATAACGGGAAGTATATACATATTCGTAGAATATATAATTCTTTGAAACAACTTTTCTCTATTGGCGTTATTACCGTTGACGATGTGAGGTCTAAAGAGAATATCGCAGATCCTTTGACGAAAGCATTGTCTAAAGAGATAATAAGTGCTGCATCGAGGGGGGTGGGACTTAAGCTCATGAAATAAAAATTATCATGAAGGATACTCAACCTTACTGAATGGAGATCCCAAGATGAAGGTTCAATGAGACAACTAATTTGTAGTGATTAAAGGTATGCACTATCAAAAGAATTATATTCTTTGTCCCTCCCTATGGTGTATTGACATGATAGTGTGACTGCATGTGAAGGATAACTTTTAATAAGTCTTAAATGAGTTATATAGGTTCAATTTAAGATTGAAGTGAGGTGTAGCAGTAACACTCTTGATAGAACTCACCTATCTGAATGAGGAAGTGGGACGCTTCCTATGATAATTTGAGCGAATTCTCTAGAGCATTCTGAGAAATGGGATACGTCCAGAGCCAAAATGGACACAATGACAAGAACTTAGCAACTCCAGGAGGATATCATGCGTGGCTGTTATCGTAAATTACATCAAATGCTAGCAGTTCAAGACATCGCGTTCAGTGTCTCTAGCAAGTAGTTTTGGTAACTTCTCATTAAGTAAAGGTTCAACACCTGATGGACACCTTTGCCTATTTGGTATTTTTCATATTCTGATTTTTCGTTTTTTTTACCGAGATTTCATTCATGTGGGGGATTGTTGGAGAAAATGAGTTTTAAATAAATGTTTTATTGGTCTTGGTGTGGTTTGATCTTAGGACCTAAGGGTGCTATTGATGCTCGCTCATTTCCTTGAGTGAATGAAAATCTTTAGTTTACTCCCACATTGGGTATTATAGAGAAGGATGTCCATTATATAACTATTCTCATATGGATAGTTAGACAAACGTGGGTGGAATAGGTGGGCAAACAATACATGGCCAAACCCATGCCAAATGGTGTATACCATGCACCAAGTCCCGTGTCTACTTAAAATTATTTTTTACGAGTTTTTATTTAATAATTAATGCTGGAGACATCTTCACGTATACAAGTTCCGTTTTGATTTGTTTTACAAGAAACAAAACTTGTTTTCTAAGAAAACTTAAACCTAACTTGATTCGCAAGTAACCTTTCTACAATAAATACAACTCAAAAATATATTTCAAGATATCACAAAAGTGACTACTATCCTGTCTTCTTTTAACCATCTTCTCGCTTTGTTTTGCGTGTTTGAGTGTTTGTTTGCCTTCCTTCCATGTTGCTAAGTTCAAGAGTGGGTAGTTTGTATTATGCTAATACAAGAGATGTATCAAGGATAACTTGTTGAACCTGTGATTCTGCCCTCGTAGTTGTCCGTGGTAGAGTTGTTTTTAATTTAGTTCTTTATATGTTATTCTTGTACATCTAATGTTGATGTTCCTCGTTGCAAGATTCCAACATATTAGTGGAAGCCACCTCCATTTGTTTAGTGTTGGTGTAAGGAAATTACATTGGTGGAGGAAATTACTCTGGGTGTATACCGTATAGTGCCAACAATGTATTTTATTCATCTCATTTCAAGTGGGACTCACATTTTCATATGCGGGTGGAGGGTGCGTGTCTAGCGGATTTTAAATATCTCATCTGCACTTAAACTATTAAAATGGAGGATTTTATAAGTTCATCCACGTCCGGTCTACTAATTAATAGATGGATTAGGTATCCACCCACCAAATTACGGATCGGGTTAGATAAATCCATCCGGATGTGTGTTTTTGCTCACCCTTGTTCATAGCCAATGTGGTATGTGCATAATTGTGGGCCGAATTCATAAGTGTGTTGCAGTATATGCATCAAGAGGTCCTACGATATGCAAATGTCCCAATGTAGTTAGATAGGTCAAATATTAGAACAGAGCAGGCAGATTGTCAATACATTAAAGAGTGATTAATAAAGACCAGATTCATATAACCTGTTTCAGCTCTTAGAAAACAACATTGGATGTTGAAGAAAAAGAAAGAAAATCTAGAAATAACAATTTTTAGTCTAAAGAGGTAGTTATGTTACCCATAACTCCATCAAATATTAAGTAGGGCCCGACCTTTACTGCTATATAGAGTTATATGTTTATGTGTATTGTTCACCAATCCTGATCATGTAATCTAAATATTATTATTTGCATCCCACTCTCATACTAAAACAGCAAGTCTCAATTGTAAATGCGTATTAACAACATAAAAATCTTAGTTGTATTATGTGAACACATCGTATACATAGCCCACTGTTTTTTCATCCAGGATAGTCTAGCTAGTTGTTAGATTTAAATTTGATCAAAGATAAATATTATCCTATAAATAATGATGTACATCACACTTAACTTGATATCAACATGTGTGTGGATGTGTGTTTTTTCCATACTTAATATGTCATACAAATCATCCTTTAAATAAGCACTATATGTTTTTTATTTTGTATCACCTTATACACACAATATTAATAACTCCGTTTCTGTTGTTTCTTTCCCATCTCGTGTTCTCTTCAGGATGTACAACACAATTTTGTTTGTATAAGTCAATCGATAAATACAACATATTATACATTTATGGAGTTTTTTGTTTTAAAAGAAAAGGAGCCAAGGAAATAAATCCAAATAAATCAGATCAAAAGGTCGGTACAGTCCAGCACAACCCATTAAAAGGTGAGCCCGTCGTGTTACGTTTCATACTGTGTCATGTCAGAGATTAAGACGTGTCGTGTTTGAGGATGTGTTGTGTCATGTTGTGCTATTCCTTTTATATTTTTTAAAGTTTGGTATTTTTCAGATTTTTAGATATTATATGTGTTGTTATAGAAATAATTCAACATAACGAAGATAAAATATTAAAAATTGGTTAGAATAAACACTCTTTTGTAAAATATATACACAGAATATATTGTATTATACCATATTGTATAGTATTTTATACATATTATGACGTGTTTTCTTAATATGTTGTGTTGTGTTGTGTCACGTATTTATTTATGCCACGTGTTGTGATGTGCCACTGTGCCGATTAACCTGGTCCATTATAGCACATAAAACTGTCGTGTTGTACTATGCTAGGCTTGTGCTGGCACGGCCCTGTAAACTTCCACCCACACTACCTTACGATTTTAATAAGTTTTTGGTGGGACAAAATATCAATGGCAATTTATAGTAGTACGAAAAAAGATGATACGTATAGCAATTGTGAGACGTGGTGTTTCGTCAAGCGACATTGGGCACTCGCACACTAGAAGAATAGCATTGGGGCTTTGGGAATTATTCCAGCACATCCAACCTGCACTTTTCGTGTTTTAATGAACATAATTCAACATATATTGATATACATATAATACTTGCTAATCATGCTTCATCGCATTGGCAATACGATAAAACGTTAAGGATTATGAGATCAGGAGGAGAGTGTGTTGATTAGAAGTTTAGAACATGTTGCCCTTTATTAGTGCAATGTCTTTTTTTTTAACAAATTATTAGTGGAATGTCAGTGAGACGGAAGAGAGCCTAGGAAAAGGTCATTTGCTAAACTAGAATAATAAGCAAATTCCTAATTATGTTTTAGGAGAAATAAGAAAAGATAGGGACCGAAATTTTTCATGTGGACGCATGTGCATTTATGTTCCCACCACTACTACTAGCAGTAGTTAGCTAGCTTGGTTCCAAGGTCCAGCTAATGAGGGTGGGGTTCACTCAGGAACTGTTAGGAGTAGACTTATACACAAAAACCAAACTATATTTCGCTGTCAGTCTGCCACAAGATCCACCACAACCCAATTCTTTTTCATCATCTTATTTCCTCTTCTTCCACTTCTTGACAAGAAACTCCTTTTACTTTCTAGTTGATGAGTTAACATGTCGAACCTCTTTGGGAAAACTTTATCTAGACAGGGTACCATGGACGCATGCGTACGTCCAACTGTAAATAACTGTGCAACATATATAGTCTTCTTGTGGTTCTAAGTTCTAGACCGAAACCGAAGAACCTAAGCCGTTAAATTTGAGTGACTCAACAACCTATATTATCTTTTTATTTTTTTTATTTGAAGCATGTCAACCTATTTGATTGTCGAAACATATGGGTCTCTATACTTTTTCAGCAAAATATACGTTGTATTTTGATATAGTTTTTTCTCTTTCTTTTTCTTTTCCTTTTTTTCTCTTATCTAATAAATCAACAATATTAAACATAAAATAAATTTATCATATTAAAAATTACCCATATATTTAATGTGATCGAAACCCTTTTTCTGATTGATAAATAAATATTAACATGTTTAATTTTAATTGATTGGATCATTAAACTCTTCTTTCTTATTTGTATATATAGACCCCTTTTAAATCAGGTGCAGGGTAAAGTTCAGCTTTAATACACAAGGACCAACTATAAAAATAATTTCAATCGGATCCGGTGCGTAGCATGAGTTTTTCACAGGTTTTTTACTCGTACTGTTAAAGAGTGGAGAACGATATAGATATGATATGAATGCTATTGATGATCGATGAGTTGACAAATAATGTAAATAGGGTGTATGGTTTGGGAGGATAATCGAAGAGGCAAGGTGAAGAGTTATGTTTATCGATCATGTATACACATGGGTATTATTTAATAATTGATGAGATGATGAGGAAGTTTAAATATTTATCCGATACAATGCCGAAATTGACGATTGAACCAATGAAAAGTATACGATTTTTTTTTTTGATCAGCCAAAAAAAATTGATCAAAAAGAAAAGGGTATCAAAGCTTTATACCACCCTAAACCAGCAAACAAAACAAAGAAAACAGAAACTAAATAGTTGTAACAAACTACCAACTACGTAGGGGGTGCAAAGTAAACTTCGTTCCAATTTTTCATGACATATGATAAGTTCGCAGACTCAAAATCCTTTAAAAACTAAAGACCAAGTGAACAAAAAAAATAGTCATGTTCACCACTGATGTTGAAGTTGAAGCCTTATTAAAAAACACACTAGAATTCATTTCCTTCCAAAGACTCCAAATGATTGCGGCTGGAATTAAGTTCCATACATCTGTAGTAGCTTTATTTTTCTGAGTCAGATGTCAACCTCGTAAGGCAGTAGAGATATTTACCGGCATAGAGAAAAACTAGTTGAGTTTTATTTGAAACACAACCCATACTTCATTAGCAACAGTGTAATGAAGAAGAAGATGGTTACTGGTTTCTGAGCATTACAAAAAATCCAGTTCTCAGGGCCATCAATCATTCTCCTTCTCAAAAGATCTCTAGTGTGTAATCTCCCATGCGCAATAAGCCAGAAAAAAAATCCAACTTTAGGGGGATATTTTTGCTTCCACATGAAGGTGAAAATAACATAAGTGGTAAGATTTGCATCATCATTATTCAAAACATCATAAACAGACTTCACTGTAAAATTATTTTTTTCATTTAAAGCCCACTGTATTCGTCTTCCAAATATGTATTAAAAGTAAAGGAATTCGGTCTGCAAGAAGATTACCAATTCATTTCTAGCAGCAGCATTCACTCTTCTTGGAACATTCATTTCCCACTCCACATTGCCATTCACATGAACTCCCAGATCAGCAATAAAGGAAGACTTGGATTATGAAAGAGCATAAATATTTAGATAAAAAGTTTAATAGGAGAATGATATAACCAATTATCATCCCAAAATATCACGTTATTGCCTTTATTTACCTTGAATCTGATATGTTTTAGAAAAATATGATCGTGCTTCACAATAGCTCTCGAGACAGACTTCCCATAAGTATATTTTGGATTCTTTGAAACCAACTTTACTTCAGCTGCACCATACTTTTCAGCAATGATTAATGTAATGACCCGACCCTCCACCGATACTGTCCCCACTTAGCCATGCGGTCATCCGGCAGTGTGGGGCTTTCAACGGGCACCGCTGCAGTCATCCAACATCATCTTCCCAGGAGGTCACCCATCCCTGGATTACCCCCACCCGAGCACACTTAACTATAGAGCTTTTTACCAACTCTGGAGGCAACTTTGCTGAAAAGACCTCGATGTTAGGAAAGGACAATCTATTACTTATATTCCATTCGGCGAATCCTACCTGCCGAACCAGGTTATATGGGCATAATTTATACATATTTACTGCTTAATTTATATTTGCTAGTGCTTGAATTTGTACTGATAATATATTTTTATTGTTTTATTAGGTGGTACACGTAAAATCCGAACTACCAGGTAAACATGGTTAAAAAGGTTGAATTAGTAATGGCGTACAATGATTCTTTTTGAGATACGCATGTTTTGGAATTCTGATGGACCGAGAGAAATAGTGGAACGGAAACAAACGTGAGAGATCAGGATATGGGACAAAAAACGGCTAGGAAAATGGAGCTTCAGTTGAGTTAGTGGATAATGGGATTATCCCAAGGTCACCATTATTATTACCATATCAGGTGTATGAACTTAAGAAGAGAATTTTTCCTTTTGTCAACCGATTAAATGGGATCCATGGTGCTAGCTGCTTACACATTAAGGCGTCATACTTGTTTCTGTTTTTGGGTTTTCAGTGAGCTAGGAAAAGAGGTAGGTAGAGGTATAGACAGCTAGGTTGGAAGACCTAAGAAGAGAGAAGAATGGATAGAAAAGAAAATGATGGAAGACAAGACCTAGGTTGTGTAAGGGTAGCCTAGATGCTAAAGAGAAAAAGTGAAAAATTGCTAGGTTGTAGGTTGTAGCTAGGAGGGGGAGTATGCAAGAAGTGTTGCTTGGTTCGGAAGGAATGCTAGAGAGTTCACGTGCGGTTAAAGAAAAATAAAATAACGTGAAGCAGACAAAAGATTGGGCGGGTTGGTGGGTCAGTTGGTTGTTGGCTAATGAACAAAAGAGAAGCGTGAGAAAGGACTAGCTAGCACGTGAATGAGAAAAGAAAAAGAGAGAATAGGGGCGCAGAGTAGGTGAGGAATAAAAGGGAGAGAGTATATGTTTTCTCTTGGAAACCTAGTATGAAAGAAAGAAAAGAAGAAAGAGAAGTAGAGGGGGGGAGACGGAGACAGTAGAGACGGTCCAGGGTGCGTCAGGTGAAGGTCTGCGTCAGGCGGACGTCTGGGGTATAGAAAGTTGAAGAAATCAATCTCCAATAACACGGTGAAATCTTTATACCTTTCTCTTAATTTATTTTTAATGGATTTTAAAAAATCCATCTCCATGTCACACTAATTTTGTAGCTAGGGTTTATGTTGAAACCACTTAAAGTTTTAGATCAATTAAATCGATTTATTTGATACATACTACTATGATTTGAATAATATTAGTTCCATGATTTTGATTTATTGATTTACTGAAAAATTAGTTGTTGCTTCACCGGTTCTGTACAATACAGTAACCTATGCGCATAATTAATAGGATAGCAAATATGTTTGTCTACTTATTTGATATTTCATGCTTGGGTTAAATCCTTCGATGGGGTATGCTTAGAAGAGATAGATATTATTTGTGAACCTATAATTAGTTTCGTATTATTTTCTCGCTAACGCAATTAGATGGTGTACACATGAGACTTAGAGCTTTTGATGCGTCATGCTTAGGGTGTCCCAATGATATTTGCGACTCTAATACAAATAATAGGTGATGTCAATAGAACGAACAATAGATGAATATTAAGGAGTTATGTTTCACTTCATTAATTAAACAGAAATAGTGGTGGATACTGAAAACCCTGGTTATTGTTTCTCCTCTTTGATTTGTTTTATTAGTTTAGTTTATTTTATTATTTTATTCATAAATCTAAAATTTCAAAAATATTGTTCTTGATCAGTTGGTTAGAGATATTGATTGCAGTATTGTCCCCGCTCCTTGTGGTTTCGACACCGTACTTGTCGTTGTCTGCATTGTAGACACTGTGCGATTGCGGTTATCATATATAGGGTATTCCGAAATCCTATCAATTTTTGGCATCGCTGCCGGGGAGCGGTTGTGGAATATTGTAATTAGTATTGTTGATTTTCTAATTGTAGTTTAGGTTTTTATTTTATTTATTTTTATTTTCTTATATATTTTTATTTTATTTTTAGGATTTTAGTTCTTTTTGACTAGTTTTGTGTCTTAGAATTTTATTTCAGGTACCTTTGGGGTTGTTCCTGGTCGTCTAGCTCAACAAAATTCTTCTGTTGCAAAATACTCATGGGTTTCTTGCTTGTGAGTTATATATTGAACGATTCGGACAGGTTGGACGCTCATTACCTTAAATTGTGAATGTTGATACGAGGTACTAGTACTGCTTTTCGAAGTGGGAAAATACTTAGTTGAGTTCTTTGAACTCTTACGTTCAAATTATAAGTGCAGGAGGAATTATTTATTTTTATTTTATTTTCTTTTGTATATATGGAGTATGTTTGCACGATTCATTCTAGCACTAATAGTGTTAATGATCCATTAGAGGCTCGCTTGACCCATTTTGGAGCCTTCTACGATGAGAATAGGCATTTTGAAGAAGTTAATGCGTTGTTAGATTCTGTACCCGTTTTGGATTATGGAAAATGACAACGTAAACCTGGTAATGATGTATGTGTTAATTCCGAGGAAACTTTATTTAAGTTTAACGACTTAGAGTTTGTTTCTAAACCCCTAGACTTCCAAAAGTTACCTAATATAGGGTTAGAATTGTGTGCTTCTCAAGTTTTGTTGGATCAATTTGCATCCAAATTCCCAGAGGACTTGTCTATTCCTAAAACTGCGCATGAACCAATCAATACTTCCCCAATATTATTCCCATATTTTGTTCTTTACGCACTTCCAAGTGTAGTAAAAACTTGGGTTGGGGGTAATCCCTTGTTTTTGATAGTTTGAGTGTCTCCGTGTTGCCATAATATATGTGTGAAATTGTCATTTGTATATATTGTATTTTGGGTTGATCCCCAAGTTTTCAGGTTGTTCATGTATGGGGATCCTTTCTATACATATATAGTAGGTAGATTTTTATTTTCTTATTTTCTTTCTAGATTTTTGTTTATTTTTATTTTTGGTGTTCTTTGTTATTACTATTGTTTGATATGTGTTACAGAGAATACTTCTTTTCTTGCGTCAATCAGGTGAGACGTTCCAATCCCTTATCTTTGATTTACATTTGTTTCTCGTATTTATATTTATTGCATACCATTCTAGGTTCCAAGGTTTGAAACATTGAGGACAATGTTAAATTTAGGTTTGGGGGTAGAGTTTCCGAAAATTGATGCCAATAAAGAAACTCCGAAATTTTGAAACTTGTGAATTATTCATGATGACACTAACCATTTTAGGTAGATGGAAACATAGCTCTTATCTATAGGAATTGGTGTGCCCAGCTAAATGATCTATTCATATCTGAATGCACTCAGGTGTTAGAAATAACATGATAATCATTGAACAAGCATATCTCGGAATCATCATAATCATTTCACTTTCTGTTTTTATTGTTGCAATTTTATGTTTCTCTAAGTGATTTGGTGGGGCCCTAGTATTTCCATGAGGTCGTAGCTCGGATGTATTAGAATTTTAATTTTGTTAAAAAAAATAAAAAAAATAAAAAAATTGACACTTTGATAGCAATATGTGTGTGTTTTCCCTGTCTCCATCGCCTAAGCAAGTGTGGAATGCAGGATCCATGGGAACTATCATGTAATCTACTGAAAAGGAGCATGCGCTTAGATTCAAAAGATCTAACCATGTAGTCGCAAAAAAAAAAAAAAATTATGTATATAAATAATAATAAAAATAGGAGCATCCGAGACGGACTTTAAACTAATATTTTTTGAAACACCGTTCACCTTAGTCAACATATGCATCATTCATCATTTCTATATTCATCTTCTAATCTATCCTTGGTTTGAATTTGATTGATTTCGAGCAATGTGAATTATATCCAGTTTTGGATGTTCAATGATTATTTGAGTAGAGATTTGCATTCTTATATGAATTTTAGTACGCTGAGTGCAAACTCGTGTACAACAATTGGATTCATACAGGGCAATGATTCTTATAGTCGGAGAAATTAGTACGCCAACTAAATAGCTTGTTTAGTGTCTATCCTCGATAGTTCACAGGTAGCTAAAAATTGGAGTAAAGGTTTTGTGGGTATATCTCTTGTAAGCCCTCACGAGATAAAACTCGTCTGTTAAGGCCACTTAGGGGTTTTAAGGCTTATTACATATGCCAAATGTAGTCGCGATTCATGCGAAAGTGAGTTGGGATTTTATTTTATTTTATTTTTAGATTAGTTTGCTCAAGGACTAGCAAAATATAGGTTTGGAGGTATTTGATATGGGCATAATATATACATATTTACTACTTAATTTATATTTGCTAGTGCTTGAATTTGTACTAATAATATATTTTTATTGTTTTATTAGGTGGTACACGTAAAATCCGAACTACCAGGTAAACATGGTTAAAAAGGTTGAATTAGTAATGGCGTACAATGATTCTTTTTGAGATACGCATGTTTTAGAATTCTGATGGACCGAGAGAAATAGTGGAACGGAAACAAACGTGAGAGATTAGGATATGGGACAAAAAACGGCTAGGAAAATGGAGCTTCAGTTGAGTTAGTGGATGATGGGATTATCCCAAGGTCACCACTATTATTACCATATCAGGTGTATGAACTTAAGAAGAAAAGTTTCCCTTTTGTCAACCGATTAAATGGGATCCATGGTGCTAGCTGCTTACACATTAAGGCGTCAGACTTGTTTCTGTTTTTGGGTTTTCAGTGAGCTAGGAAAAGAGGTAGGTAGAGGTATAGACAACTAGGTTGGAAGACCTAAGAAGAGAGAAGAAGGGATATAAAAGCAAAGGATGGAGAGACAAGACCTAGGTTGTGTAAGGGTAGTAGCCTAGATGCTAAAGAGAAAAAAATGAAAAGTGGCTAGGTTGTAGGCTGTAGCTAGGAGGGGGCGTAGGCAAGAAGTGTTGCTGGGTTCGGAAGGAATGCTAGAGAGTTCACGTGCGGCTAAAGAAAAAGAAAAGGACGTGAAGCAGACAGAAGATAGGGCAGGTTTGTGGGTCAGTTGGTTGTTGGCTAATGAACAAAAGAGAACCGTGAGAAAGGACTAGATAGCACGTGAATGAGAAAAGAAAAAGAGAGAATAGGGGCGCAGAGTAGGTGAGGAATAAAAGGGAGAGAATACATGTTTTCTCTTGGAAACCTAGTATGAAAGAAAGAAAAGAAGAAAGAGAAGTAGAGGGGGGCAGACGGAGACAGTTGAGACGGTTCAGGGTGCGTCAGGTGAAGGTCTGCGGCAGACGGACGTCTGGGGTATAGAAAGTTGAAGAAATCAATCTCCAATAACACAGTGAAATCTCTATACCTTCCTCTTAATTTATTTTTAATGGATTTTAAAAAATCCATCTCCATGTCACACTAATTTTGTAGCTAGGGTTTATGTTGAAACCACTTAAAGTTTTAGATCAATTAAATCGATTTATTTGATACAGACTATTATGATTTGAATAAGATTAGTTCCATGATTTTGATTTATTGATTTAATGAAAAATTAGTTGTTGCTTCACCGGTTCTGTACAATACAGTAACCTATGCGCAGAGTTAAATCCTTAGATGGGGTATGCTTAGAAGAGACGAATATTATTTGTGAACCTATAATTAGTTTCGTATTATTTTCTCGCTAACGCAATTAGATGGTGTACGCATGAGACTTAGAGCTTTTGATGGGTCATGCTTAGGGTGTCCCGGTGATATTTGCGACTCTAATACATATAATTGGTGATGTCGATAGAACGAACAATAGATGAATATTCAGGAGTTATGTTTCACTTCAGTAATTAAACAGAAATAGTGGTGGATACTGAAAACCCTGGTTATTGTTTCTCCAATTTGATTTATTTTATTAGTTTAGTTTGTTTTATTATTTTATTCATAAATCTAAAATTTCAAAAATATTATTCTTGATTAGTTGATTAGAGATATTGTTTACAGTATTGTTCCCGTTCCCTGTGGGTTCGACCTGTACTTGTCGTTGTCTGCATTGTAGTCACCGTGAAATTGCGGTTATTATATATAGGGTATTCTGAAATCCTATCATCAGGATATTACAATTACTCTCCACAAAGAATCCTCGTCATTGGAAAATCTCCCGGACCATTTAGGCAATAAAGCTTGATTCATGTTCTTCAATTCTTAATCCCTAAACCTCCCCATTTTTTTCCTTTTACATAAAGCATTCAATTTAACCAAATGAAGTTTTTTACCTCCTTTGTTGTAACTCCAAAGAAAATGCCTCATTATTCTCTCTAGCCTCTTTAAAACAAACATTGGAATTTTATAAATAAACATATAATAGATTGGCAAGCTACTCAGCACACAATTGACTAAAGTGATTTTGCAATCTTTGGAGAGAGTAGAGGTTTCTTCCAACCTGCTAATTTAGATATGAATCTATCTATCACCTTGTCCCACTTAGCAGTACCACCCAATGTAGTTAATTTCGTCCGAAACAGCCGAAATTTTGAGTTTCGGGGTGAAACCGAAACGAATCATGTCATACCGGTGGAACAATATTCGACCGAAAATATCGGCCGAATGTACAAAAACCGGTTTTCCCGATATTTCCAATATTTGTTTTTGTCCGTTAGATTAGAAAAAAAAATTAAATCCAACGATATAGATTCGTTAGAGAGAAATAAACCCTAGTTTTTCTCTTCAGTCTTCATTTCTCCATCGAGGTTTCTCTCTTCATCTCCATCGTTTCAACTTCAGTTCAATTGCAATACTCGTTTGGATCTGGTAAGAGTTCTAGTTTAATTTTGCTTTATTGATTGATAGATAAAGTCATTTACGGTGGATTCTTTTTTTTTTCACCCATGATATTGCAGTTTGGGGCAAATGATGATCTTTTCAGTGTGAATGCTCATATGTTGGGATTTTGTGATATTAATTGAATATGAAGATCTGATGCCTCTCTATAGAATCACTATCGTCTCTATCTGTGTGTATGTATGTTTAGGGTTTCTTACAATATTGAGAATGATGATAATATGAAATTTACGGTTGAAAATTTTATCTTGGTGTACTAGTTTGTGGATGAATTAAGAGGAATGATGGTTGACTTAGAGTTAGAAAGTATTAGGAATAATGGGTTGGAATTGTATTTAAGTTTAGTGTACAGAAATCAAAGAATTGGTACTAATTTCTGCTTGCTCTGGAAACGTACCTACATTGTTCCTTTTTGTTACGTGAAAGAATTGATTCCATGATGTTTTCACTGATGAACTGTATGGGTGATTAAATCTTGATTTTATTTTTCAGAAGTTTGATCATATTGTAGTTGTATAAACCATAACCTGATCATATTGTATCTCTCTGTGACTCTTCCACTCTTTTGATTCCGAGCATATCTTCATATAAATAAAGTAGTGTTTCTGTAGTACTTGAAACGGTAACATATTTCACTTCTGAAATGTTGGTCAAAGACGTCAAATGATAGGTAGAATAAGTTTAGGTACATGTATTCTTGTGATGAGTAAGTAAAAAGTTAAATTTGGATTATTCTATTATGTGAACCAAATATCTGGAAATGCATTTGTTAGACTTCCTTTAGGTACTTGTGTGTACCCGTACTAGTAGTCTTTAAATACAGTTATTCTTAAGCTTTATCTACGTACTCGTTAATCTATGACGGTGTTTTTATGGATTGTTCATCATTGTTTTGTAGTTGCTCAACTAACAACAAAATCAAGCATCTATCATCTGTTTTACATAAAAAGGTAATTTTCTGTTCACGGTTATCCTTGTGTTTCATGGGTATATCGTTCCTTTATTATTATATTCCTCTTCGCCATGTTGGAAACATGCTTAATTTGTTGTTCAGTGTTTAGTATCATAATAATATAGATGATCTCCATAGTAATTGACTTCTTTTCATACTCTATTTTTCACTGTACTGCTCTTTTCAATTCAAAAACCTGTTTTTGTAACAAAGAAATGTAATACTTAAACAAGAAGCAATTTGATTTCCCCCTATTTCCTGTCTAGATTGTCAGAAACGTTCTTCAACCATGAATCTTCTCTAGCTTCTTCAACTTCCTACTTGTCAATGTATGTCCAGTCTGAATGTCCCTTCCTATGCATATGTTTTCACAGAATTGTACCTGGAAAGGGGATGTTGAGATAAGTGTTTGTAATATATGGTTGTAGAGACTTTTGGTCCAGGTTCTAAACTTTTCAAAAAAGTGTTTGCCATCTTGGAACTACCCTATGATATATTGGTTATGAAGTGATGGATGAGAAAAGGAATAATATTTTCAGAGATTTCTTCGAAGGCATTATAGGTTGTTCTTAAGAGTTGTTTCTGTTTTTTTTTTGTATCATCGCATTCACTTTACTCATTTTGGTATATCTTTAAAACACATCTTATAAGAAACAGTGATGACTCCTTCATTTCCAATCCTAAGAGCTAGATTGATATGCAGTTGCACTCCATTTTATGTGTTACTCCCTCACATGAGAGCTGTAGATTGATAGTTGATAGAGGACTACTTGGTGATGACTGGGATAGAGTTAATACATGTGATGATATCTATAATAAGTCTAATGATCTTGATTAGAATTGTAATATCCTTGTTTGATTAGCATTTTAGACGGTGAAGTTGTTCTTGTTTCTCTTGTGTTTCCAGTTTGAACTTTGTATGGATCTATATATTTTGGATGAGTACTTGTTTTTATTTCTAAACTTTGTGAAAAAACGTTTGATATAACGTGTTAAAATTTATTTATAGTTATAAAATGTGAACTAGTATTTTTTTAATAAAATTATAGGTATAAAATGTGTGAACCGATATTTCGCCGATATTTGGAACCGAAATATCCCCGATACAACGGTGTACCAGTGTATCGCTCTCGACCGATACCGACCGAAATCCAATATTAACTACATTGGTACCACCACACTTATCATCTAGTGGAAGATCAAGATAAATAGTAGGCAGAACATTATAAACTTTTAATAGGGGACAAATCTTGACGTGTGCATGTGGGATAAATAGTAACATGTCATTTGTCCTAAATTTCTCCATGTTTACCTAAAAACAATAACAACCCTAAATTAACGTTAATATATATGGAATTAAAAATAAAAACTTGAAATGCTAACAATCCTAAAATACGATCTCAAATGAATAATACTCCTATCGGCAAACACGATCTTAATTTTTTCTAGTTGCAGACACGATCTTAATTTTTTTTTTAATATTTATCATTCCTATATGCTCCGTCAGTTAAAGTTCTTCAAGTTCAAGCGTGACTACTGCAAATCCAAAACCAAATCCATTCAGTGCTGAACGGGACTCCCCTATTGGAAATCAAAATCTGTAGTTTATCATCAATTTACTCCTAATGGGAAATCAATCAATAATATTAATGAAAATTCTAGATATTCTAACGACCAGGCTATCATGACCACTTAGAAACACTAATGACGCCATGACGGTGATTAAAAACCTGAATTCATGAATCATCGTGGTTACTGAATTTGAAGGAAAGCATAATTCAGTTTCCTTCAATAACAGCTGGAAAATAAAAATAAAAAATCACCTAGTAAAAAACGGTAAAAATCTAGGACAAATGGTATGTTACAATTTATCCCGTATACTACACATCAAGATTTATCCCCCATCAAAAATTTATGCTAATATGACACCCAAAAATTACAGCAAAATAAGACAAATTTTCAAAATATCCCACACTTTAGAAAAATCTAACCAATAAGCATTTCAAAAGATAAAAGAATAAGTCTAAGACTTTACACTTGTTCCACCCAGCATCAAGGAAAATGAGAATGTCACCTGCAAATTGCAAATGATTAATTAGATGCCCATCATCTTTGACTTGGAAACCAGAAAGAAGGTCATGTTGTTGAGATTGCTTGATCATATAAGTTAAGGCTTCACCAAATAACAGAAAAAGAAAGAGAGTGTTTTTACCTAAAAATTACTCATAGGCAAAACAATATACTGTTGAAGTATTTTTTGTAGGTTCGAGGATCAAAATCGTACAAAACAAATTAGATAAGTAGGATGTCTGTCTTTGTTCTGCTTCGGTTACAAAGAAAGGAGATGGGTTGATCTTAGGGGAGGGAAGCAAAGAAAGTCGAAGGAAACGAATGTATTGTATTGTGTATAGAGTTGTAAAACTACTGAGAAAAGTAACAGAGCTTGAGAGATTCGTAAGCTTGTTATCTTATCCAAATGGGCTGAATAGCCTATTTATAATAGTAAAGAGCTCATACGTTTCCATATAAAGTTGTGAAGATAGTGAAGAGGTGGAGAAGTGAAAGTCGTGGGGTAATGGTTTAACCGCCTTGGACTCTTCGAGAAACCATTATTTCACTATCCATTAAATGCTTCACACTTACCACGACTTTGTAACTTACTTATCATGGGATATCGTTGTGCCCATGTTGCTATAACCGCCAGACCAAAACCCCATGTTTTATTACCCCATGTGATATAATTTGATTCCTGGTAGAGTTAGTGGATTCATGGAATCAAAACACGTGAATATTTTGTTGTAAGATAAAGTCATTGATGAGCTTGTGTCAACACATCAAGATTTTGGCTAAGTATTGGTGCAGATAGCACAAGCAAGTGTGAAGGGCTAAAATTCGTGCTTAGGGAGAAGAGGAAATTGGTCTTAGTATTGCTAACGACAGCGCTAAATCCTTAGCATCTTTTCTAGCATGGATGCTAGCGCCACTGGCAGCCTAAGTCCTCAGCGCCTATGCTAGCATATGCATCAGTGTTGCTGATACCGTAATTCTTTAGTGTTGGCACTAGCACTGCTGGTGCTAGCCCATTTCTTCCCTGGTGCTCGTTTGGCGCATTGACTTTAGTATCATTGCTAGCTTTTTGGCATTTTTCTGGCTTTTGGCACATGTATGTGCTACTTTATTTTTGTTGGGAATGTAGCTAGGACTCGCCAAACATAGAACTTGTTAGTGCCATGGTTATTGCCTATGCACCACTAGCGTTGACATTGACTAATGCTATAACCATCACTATGGCCTATTTAGGGTTTCTCAGTCTTGTGAGATTTTATTGTTGGCATTTATGCCTAACTTTTGTACAGTGCATACAAAACACCTTCAAGAGATTCATCTGCGGAAGTTTGCAATCTTGAAATTATGGTTGATGCAACTATACAATTTAGATGGTATGCATCTAATTAGCGTTTTCATCCAGATATGGCATCGCCTCTAGTTTATCCAGGAGATGAGTATGCATTCTTAATTCTTTAGCAGAATATAAGATAGAGTTAATGTTCATAATTCTGATGCTCGTCAGAAATTAATGTATATTTATTTCATGCTTTTGCAGCTAAGAAAAAAGCATCATTTTAAGAGAAGTATTAGAATTTTCTCCCTTGTTTAAAATCCACATCAACATTAAGCCCCTTCTTAGCGTGGAATGAGTAATATTGCGTGGTAACCACTAGATGGTGTAATATTGCGTGGTAACCACTAGATGGTGGTCTGCTAGACGAAGTAAAAATGTCTTTTTTATTGTTTAATGGTTGGATATCACTAGAAGAGTAGCAGTTTTCTGAGCAAGTTTTTCTCTTTCTGTGATTGTACTCTTAGATATATGGAGAACTCTTCTTCTGCCGTAATATAAACATGAAGGTATTTGGAACATTAGTTGGTTGTAGAGAGTGTTGAGGCAGTGTTTCCGTTAAAACACTAAGATGGGTGTTGAGGCATTGCTGCCGTCAAAACACCAAAATGAGCGTAGAGGCAGTGATTCTGCCATTAGACACGTAGCCATGAAAACTAAGATGAATGTTAGCTGTGAACACTAAGATGATTAGAATTTGAGCTTTGATATATATGAAACAAGTTCAAGGAATCCAGCCATGGAATTTCTGCGACTTGAGGAAAGTTCAATCGTGACGTGAAGTGTTTAACTTTTATGTAGTGCATACGGAACATATTCAAGAGATTCAGCCATGGAAGTTGGCAACTTTAAATTATGCTCGACGCGACTATACAATTAGATGGTATGCATCTGATTAGTGTTTTCATTCAGCTATGGCATCACCTCTATTCTGAATGTTTACAATTTTGTATAACCAGTGCTCTATTTTATACAAGTAGTTCGTAATTTTGTATAACCAGTGTTCTATTTTATACAAGTAGTTTGCATGGATGCACAGGAAATTACGAGGGTTCAGCCGGGTAAATCCCTGAAATTTACGGATGCATATATATAAAAGATATGTGGAACGAATATAAGCAATTCAATCGTGGAATAATTACAACTTATAAATCGTTCAGTGCTATGTATAGTCAGAGATCTTCTGGACATGAATAACAGTTATCACCAGTGACATTCTGAAGACGTTATCGCTCTATAATAGTGGTCATGCTAGGAGCCGTCCAATCGTTCTTGATTCTCTACGAAAGTGGATACTGAGTGGTATAGTCTAATATATATAATAGTTAAAGCTCAAAGCTGAGAGACTCTAATATTTCCGTTGTATATTTTGTTTGAAGAAATTAGCCGAAATTTCCTGTAGCAAGGATTTCACTCTAAAATATAAAATATGGATTTCAAAAATTTAGTTTAAGGGTAGTTACTTAACTCTATTTTCTTCAGGCATGTCCTTTACGCATATTGGGCTTTGGGTATATTAGACTCTGCCATGAATAAGCAGTAGACATTAGCACTTGAAGTTTGAGTACTTTTTTTGTGAAGGATACATTGTCCCGTTCTCCACCTATTGTCGCTAATTTCTGAGTTTACAGGAAGCCTGTGTAACTGTAGGAGCGACGACAGAAATAGAAGAGCTTGTGGCGGTAGGTGGTGGCACCGTGGGGATATGAGCTTCTTGAAAACGCTAGTTCTGTAAACGATGTCCTAAACCCATATAAAATCCTACTTCCATGGAATATCACTCGTCCTGCTAGACTATCCTTCGTTCTTTAGGGGTGAGGCTAGCGCTGGAGGTATTGACGTTGTGAGTATGTTGGCATTGTGATATCTCTAACAAGATGTAACGTAAGTTATGACCTTAGTAGAAGTTAGGACTACATGGAAAGTGATATATTGTGACAGACTTCCTGGTTTGGCGTTTCTTATATTTCAGAACGCTTCTGACTCGTGTGGGATGTTGACTCATCATAGCCATATTTCCTGGAGAAGATGAATTCCTGACAGCAGTTTGTAAGCCATATGCCAGATGTTGAGACGAGAAGCATGAATATGAAGTCATCAGGCCTATCGAGTGTTTATTTTTCTTGAGATAGTCGTGGATGCCTCATTACCAGTGATAGTTGATCTTATGATCATGAATATCGTCTGCTTGGGGCTTCCTTGAAGCATGAGGGGAATTGATGATGTAATCTTGAGAATTTCGAATTCACAGTGTCTTCCATTGTTGACCAGTGTGGTTGAGATCAGCAACTGCAGAAACAGAGGTGAAGTCTTCATGCTATGGACGTGATCAGGTTAGGAGAGGAAGCTTACGAGCTGTGGAGGTACTGACGTACAGATGCTTTCGCTAGGATGATGCAAGTGAGGGGTCTTGTTGCTAATACCGTTGTTGATTAAATATCTCATCGGATGAGGTGACTGCGTTAAATTTCTGAAACTGAAGAATGCTTCAGTCCCCAGGTGTAGCTACCTTGGTCTGCTACTCGATGATGAATGATTTAATAGTATCATCATGAGTCCATTCCTCTAGGGTATGATCAGGCAAGGGAATCCAGGAGTGTTGATATTTCTTATTGTTGTTGTCTTTGTCGCGCCAAGACTGGAGCGAGAACTTGAAATGAATTCGGAGCCCTGCATCGGTGCCTGGGATGTTGAGTCACAACTGGGATATTTTTTTGTAAGCATTGACTGAATGAAATTGTATCTTATCCTGACCCTTTTGGATCATAAGATTATTTTAACCTTCTAGATGTGATGATGGTATTCTTATATAGGCGAAGTCCTCTGAAGACGTCGAGGGTGAAGAGGTTCAGCTGAAATATATCTTATTTCCAACGTAGTGTTGCAGGTGTCTTCAAAGAATATGTTCCAAGAGGCGTATCTTGAGCCATCTTCTGAATTCTTGATTGTTATGAGATGTGTTGCGATGAGCAGTCCCCTATCACACTTCTCTTTGATTTATGAAGTTATATTTTCAAGAGTAGGCTCGTGATGCGTCTCTGCCTCGTCAGGGCTTGCAGACGCCAATCAGATCTGACGACGTAGTTGGGAGAGGTGAAGATACCTTTGCGGCATGTCTTTGGAGATTAAAGGGTCTTGTCAAGGTTGTGCCTCTCTGGTTGACCATCCCTTATAGGCTGGAGAGGTTCTTGACAGCGAAGGGATCTTGTGCAAATCTTCAATCCCCAAGTGTGGTTCTTGCAATCCTTTGGATGCAGTTTGTTGAAGTTCGTGCTCCAAGTGGTGTCGTTGCGTAAGATGTCAATGCAATAAAAACTGCACCAATTGAGTACCCGAACGTTAGAGTTGACTTCGACTTTGAGTTTGACAGGAGCCGACTCTTGGAGGAAGCTGAGACAGCTAAGCTTGTTGTAGGATGGCTTTATCGTCATATGTGAGCCATTTAGGAGAACTTGAAGGAAGTATGTGCATCTTCGTCTTAGAAGTGATTACCAAGGCTAGAGATGATGCTGAAAGACTATCCTGAGAGTTGAGGCTTGAAACTCAAACCCTTGAACAGGTGGAAAGATCATGTACTTATGGTGTTGAACCAGGCCACAGAGATCTTTTCTAAATAGTAGGTTTGGGAGTTTTTATCTGTTTCTGAGATACCCGATTTTTGTGGTTTTATTTTGGGATTTTGAGTAGGTAGATTTTGAATGGTTTGCAAAGGATTTTTCTAGATAGAAAAACAATGCATTCTTCAAGTGAAATCCTAAGTATGGATGCAAGGTGCTGCAATTATTTTAGAAGAATTGCAAAAAAAAGAAAAATATTGCTAAGGGGTGGCGAAGTGCTTAAGACTTTACAACCTTGTCAGGGCTGCTGGGGTGTTTAAGACTTGACAGCTTTAAGCTTCGTGCCTTGTATGATTACCCCTATTGGCTTATTGGTGTTGACAAGTTTGTAGCATTCACCTAATATAGTTTTAAGGACCATATGTGGCTTTTCTCTAGGAGAGGCAGTAGCGTCTCTGATTTAGAAAGGGTTGGGTTTCGGTATCTCAGGTTGATAACATATTTCAGAATGATTGGGTTATTGGTTTTAATATTCTCAGCAGAGATGGCTTTATCCATTTGATAAACTTTTGAAAGGATCATATTTCTCTTCAAGCCTTCAAGTCATGGTGGGGTTGACACTCGTGTCAATATCCAAGACTTGATGGGACACAAGACAACTAATTGTAAAGATATTTGCTAAACAAGACTTACTTATAGGCGAGATCCATGGGTGTATGATATTATCTCTACTTTATGCAATTGTTTAGCATCCAGATCCGTTGTTTGCTAATGTTCTGGAGATGAGAAATTCTTAGGGTATGTTGGTTTTTTGGCGCCTACAGGCGGGCTCCTTGGTGATGGTTTCTCCAGAGATGTGTTGAACTTTTGTCTTGTTTACGGACTTGTTTTCAGAATCTTTGATTATGGTTGGCGAGTGCGTGGTTTCGCGCCTGGAAATTCTCGCGGCTCTTACAGTCTTGATAGTAATGATATTGACATCGATGCCTGCATCAATTAGCGTTGCTCCAACTCGGTTTCCTTGAGGCAAGCAACAATGAGAAGTTCCCATCTAGGCTTCTCCTGAGTCGATATTTTTTCTGAATGTGTGTCTCAAGCCATTGCATTCTCTATTGGGATGATTGACGAATCTATAAAAGTGCTAGTACTTTGGATTTGACATGTCCTCTTCGGTAGGGAGCTGACGCACAGGTGGTAACTTAATAGCTCCATTTTGTACCCACAATTCCAGCAGTTCGAGGACCTCCTCATAGGAAAGGGGAAATCTGGTATTGTCAGATCCTTCTTGATTTGTTGTGTTTGACGCGGAGCCTTGACTAAGTTTTTCCATTGAGTTGGCGTTGTTGTTGTTACCGGTGTCAGTGTGGTGCGTTTAACCTGTGACGCCAACGTAGGTTTTACTTTTCTCTTGGCCCATTCATTAGCGACAATACATATAAAGTGTTTGGTTTAGTATTTCTTGTTCACCAGACACTTATTCCCGTAAATGTTTCCATGAATTTCTTCTATAACAGGCTTTTTTCTCTCCGTTGGGGTAAGAGTTGTCATCGTTAATTGTTGAGCGACCTCCTTGGGTTCAGCAATGGTTTGTAAATACCAATTTTCTAACAAGCCTATGCAGACTGGCGTCATGCTCTCGTCGTAATGCTATTGATTGCAATGAGATAAATTCGGCGAAACTTTTGTTTGAACTTGAGTCTTTCCAGGCAACAAAGTTAGGTTGATGACTCCTTTCTGGTTCTCGTTCAGCAGGAGCATGGACTTTATTTGTTGATTTTCTTAACAACTGATTTGTAAGAACTTTCAAAAGTGAGAACAAATCGTTCTGGCTCTTGCTGATGTCGACTTGATTTGTTAATACATCATTTAGGATTTGCTTCAGATCGATTATAGTGGTTGGTTGCCAAGCGTATACGGCTTCATATGAGATTTGATCGGGTGAGACGAATGCTGGAGTAATAGAAGGGATCCCTTCGGGGATGGAAGATATGAGATTAAGATTGAATGCTTCTGAACTCCCCATAGAGTAAGATTTATTGAAAATTGAAGAATGAATTTTTATAACCGAGAGGTTGATCTCCCACTGTGGTCGCCAATTATTTTTACCTAAAAATTACTCCTAGGCAAAACAATGTATTGTTGAAGTACTTTTTGTAGGTTCGAATATCAAAATCGTACAAAACAAATAAGATAAGTGATAAGTGCATAATTTATACATTTTAAGTATCATTTCCTTATTCTTATTTGCTATATTTTGTGTGAATTACCGTGTGTTAGTATTACTTTTGTAGTTTATGTGTTTTATTAGGTTACATCTCTGAAACAAGTGAAATGGAGCTTTACAAGAGAAGAATTGCTAAAGACCCAGTGGATCTCAGTCTATTCCAGGATTTCTACCCTTCATCTTGTAGAGAATTGCAGTACGAAGCCAACGGCGAAAGAACGAGGTCATTCTGACTTCGTATGAGAAAGTTATGGGCAAAACAAGAACTAAGGGCAAATTAGACATTTCCAGAATAACTGTTATTGACAACCTGTTATGTGCTAAGGGAAAGCTGAACATATATATTATATGGCACCAGCCATTCCGTTAAGGGCTACCAATATTTGAACACAACTAAAGGCGACTGAGGTTTTTCTTAGGGCAGCCATGTCTTTAACAAATTCAAATTAAAACTAGGATTCTTAGTTAATGGCTATCGGTGATGATTGATTTCGACTTTTAATGGGTTCGAGATATAGATATGGTAGTAATGATGCATCAATGGTTGTTTTGATGGTAGATATGATCGATGAGGCAGTAAAGGCAGTGAACTTGAGTATGGAAGTTGATGGCAGGTGGAAGTGATCTGTGATGATCATGGAAGTGAAGAACAGAACCTGATGTGATCATCTCGAGTCTGCATCTGCTGGTGATGGTGGTTTGATCTCAGTTCTGATTTTGCTGTTGATGGAAGGTTAATGGCAGCAATGATGAATGATGTATATGATGGCAGAGAGGTAGTTGATGGAGCGGGTTTTTCATGTGTTTGTGATGGCATCAAAGAACTCGTTGATCAGAGAATTTGGTGATGGATAAGATTAATTGATGGCGTGAAATGGGTTTTAATGGAACTTCCATTGATGAAGACTATGAAGTTTGAATGCTTATTAGAGAAGTGAACCTGTGGGTTATTAAGATGAACCTGTGACGATGAGATGATGAAGTTGCTGGCACTGAATGGAAGGTAAAGTTGAGCCGTTCTCTGTTGATAGTATTGGTGATGACTGATGTTGATGCCCGAGAACTTGTTGTGGTCTTGGATGTTGTTGCGACAAAGGTGAGAATTAATGATGGCTGAGATGCTGGTGGTGTTTGTGATAGTGGTTCATGGCAGTTGAGTTGAGCTTGTAGTGGTTCTGGATTGTGCTCGAGTCTGTAGGAGAAGGTGTACATGCATAGGTTCATTAGCTAAGAAGAGAAGGTGTGGAAAGGCATAGGAAACCTTATACAAGAAGAATAGAAAAGAAGTGAATAAAGACGTGATGTACAAGAAAAAAAAAAGAGGAAGTCATCCGTGTATGACATGGATTCGTCTTGAAGAAGGATTTGTGGCTATATATAGCCTTGTGCTGCAGAGAATTAGGGAGACCTATACAGAAACCTCCCGGGACAAAAACGAGGGAGCAGAGTACTTTTGACGCTGGGATTCAAGCTTCGACATACAGACGAACAAGGTTTAGTTTGTGTTTTCTTTTTAATCAATTTGTATGGCTTTTGAGAAAGCCATGTTAGGTTAATTCCCTTGTTAGGGCGAAAGGATGAACTTGTAAAGATGGTTTTATTTGTGTTTCAAAACTAGGGTTTTCAATTATATGAACTAAATATCATTAATTTGTCTCTCTCTCAACGTTTTACCGTCTCGATGATTTTTCATGTTCTATGCCACGTATAGTTCATTTTTTGATTAGTAGAAGGACTCGTTGAAACCTTGTATGAAATTGTTTTATGAATATTCTTTGACTCTTTATGCCCCCTATACTTAGTACTTCGAAATTCTACTTTTGGTTGAGAACAAACAATTCTTTTTGAAATCGAAACCCTATGTGACGAACGCAATTAAACCCTAATCTACAACGGATTCCCGGAACCTTAACGTTTTCCTCTTATTGTTTTCAAACTTTACTAAATAGTTTTAAATCACTAGTTAATTTAATTCTTTATAAATAAAACCTAAAAAAAATATTTTAATCCAAACTCCTCGTGGGGACGAACCGTATTTGCTCTTGTCTACATCTTTCGACACTGTGCGCTTGCGGTAAAACAAAGTCGGTTTTCCGACGCATGAATAAGTAGGATGTCTGTCTTTGTTCTGCTTTGGTTACAAAGAGAGGAGATATGTTGATCTTAGGGGAGGGAAGCAAAGAAAGTTGAAGGAAACGAATGTATTGTATTGTGTGTAAAGTTGTAGAACTACAGAGAAAAGTAACATAGCTGTAGAGATTCGTAAGCTTGTTATCTTTTCCAAATGGGATGACTAGTCTATTTATAATAGTAAAGAGCTCACACGTTTCCTTGTAAAGTTGTGGAGATAGTGAAGAGGTATAGAAGTGAAAGTCCTGGGGTTAATGGCTTAACCGCCAGACCAAAACCCCATGTTTTATCCCCCCATGTGATATGATTTGATTTCTGGTATAGTTGGTGGAGTGATGGACTCAAAACACGTGAATAGTTTGTTGTAAGATAAAGCCATTCATGAGCTTGTGTCAACACATCATGATTTTGGCTAAGTATTGGTGCCAATAGCACAAGCAAGTGTGAAGGGCTTATCGCCTGTGCTAGCATATGCTAGCGCTGCTGGCAGCGCTAATGCATTAGCGCATGTGTTAACATATGCATCAGTGCTGCTAATCGCTAAGTCCTTAGCATGGGCACTAGCACTTCTATCCCGTTTTTTCCTTGGTGCTCATTTGGCGCATTGACTTTATTATCTTTGCTAGCTTTTTTGCCCTTTTCTGGCTTTTGGCACATGTGTGTGCTACTTTATTTGTGTTGGGACTGTGGCTAGGACTCGCCAAGGCTAGCACGTGTTAGTGCCATGGTTATTGCCTATGCACTACTAGCTTTGACATTGACTAATGTTATGACCATGACTATGGCCCATTTATGATTTCTCAGTCTTGTAAGATTTTATTGTTGGCATTTATGCCTAACTTTTGTGCAATGCATGTATCTCGACCTAGCCCCTATTAGGTTAAATGAGAACAGTCTTTAGGCACCCTTTTCAGTAAAATTTGCATTGAGGGTGATTATGGTAAAAACAATAAAATTTATATCTCTCCTCCTTGCCTTAATAATTGTCCAAACTTGAAATAACTCAACTTATGAGGAACAGATGGAGCAATAAATAAAATACATGAAATAAGAATAGAAATAAACTTTTAGAAGATTATTGAATTTACGTAAAATTCATCGTGACAAACTCCACCAAATTTATCAAAAAGAACCAGAGTATAAGCAAATTTATTAGTATGCTTGTGAAATGTTGCATCAAAGAAAATGTAGTGAGTAAATGTTTTTGAAGAAGGAATAAAAGTATGAGATGTGCATAAACCTGGATGCTAGACATCGTATATAGCAGGGGGCATTGGATGGTGCTCTAGTACATTGGAGGCAGAGTCAAGAGCATGCAGAGCAGCAGTAAAATGGACAGGAAAATTAGGAAGTAGATCAATGAAGTTTTACAATGATAACATCTCAGTTATAAAGGCTATGCAACTAGCCAATTTTACAGTTGAATGGAGATCACTTAATATTTTTCTTCACACTAAGCATCTCTGTATAAAATTTTGCTCCCTCCTTTTTTTTCTATGTTAATAGATATTGTCACAAACTAGTGGATATGATTGCTAAGTATTGTATTAGACATGCTAGAATATCTTTTAGTATTGTGCCAATAAATTTTGCTTAGAGGCAAGACTTATGCTACATATATGTAAATATAACAACTATTTTTATGTATTTTCCTACTTCGACTAGTCTTTATATATATATCATTATATTAAAAGAAAAAAACATTAATCCTTGTTATCAAGCAAATAAACTTCCTGTTCTCGGCTTGGTATATGTCTCACATGAAGAGTATATAACTTACATATAGTACATCCACAACATATTGCTTAATCTAAGAGATAGGTTAACTGAGACTAAAAAATTAATTAAGATACAATTTGTTTTTATTTGTGCATACACGTCTAGTCCTGAGCTTGATTGAGCAATATAAATAATTAATTATTTATTTATTTTGATCGATATGTAAACAGTTAATTATCACATTTGTGATTTTGTAATATACGACTACTAGTTATCGTGAAAGGTTATGTTCGAAAGGTTTTAAGAATTATTTTCTAAATTTTGATACTTTTATTTAGAGATAAATTAATACTTCTTCCGTTCCAGTAAAATAAATACTATTACTTTTTTATTTTAATCTAAAAATAAATTAAAATAAAAAAATAAAAAAATCTTTACTACCGAACACTGTTTGATATAACATTTGATATTTTAATACAATGTCAATCTGGTCCACTGTTCTCCTTTTCAAATTAGACTTTAAACATTTTCTTTTCTTTTTTTTATTTTTGTCGCTAACAAATTTTGGTACGAGTTTCGAACTCTGGTTTTAGGGGTCATCACCAAGCAACTTTCACTGTGCTATATTAATATCGGCAACTCTAGACATCTTTTACTGTAAGTGGCTAGTTTAATATATTATAACTAAGTCAAATCTTGTTCTCGTGCACGGTAATGGAGCATGTCTAGTAATTATGATCACTAATTTGAACTAGCAATTATTATCACCCATTGTCCGGGTTTTTCTGCTACAATACCTTGTTAACAAGATGGATATTAGGAAGGAGATTACTCATTGTACAAAAGTCACCATTATTTTATGGTGTTCTAGTTTAGATATCTTGAAACGTGCAAAGTATAATATCTGGATGAAAATCTCTGATTTTTGGGGCTTGTAATTACTATTGATTTCTTTTTTCAATATATTAATATAGTTTTTCAAAAATAAATAAAAATAGATACAAAAGAGACTGTCACGATGCATTTTTGTGAAATGTGTCAAGGCTACTCACCAGTGCTTACTAGATGGGCTACTGCTTTATTATTATCTGGTTACTGCCTACTGGCATTGTTTTCATATAGCATCTTAGTTTATCCGCAGCATATATAGCTGAGTTAATTAACTACAGTAGTAACTGTATTGGTACTAACCAATGTTTCGAGACCCAGCCCGGACCGGACGATACCCGGCCACTTTTTGGGTTGTTTATATTGGTACTAACTATTAAGTATTAGAAGCTTTATATAAGGGCCTATGATATTATAAAAGGACTTTTCATATGAGGAAAAAATAAGATTATTAGTTAGTAAATTAAAAAAATTTATATCTTTATATTTTTATAATGGCTAAACAACTCTCATTTTATTAACATCAATCTAGTATTAGTTATTAGATTAGATTAATGATTTGTAGTTAGAGATAGAAAGTTAGAGTTAGTGATTTGGTTTTTGGAGGGAAGAGAAGTAGATGGAAGAATAATTTTTTTTGAAAACCTTAGATTTTGATTCATCCAACCAAATTGAGTGATTCCAGTGAGAAATTTGAGGTGGGTGAATCTTTAAATAATATAGAAACCTAATTTTACATAACTCATGATGGAAATCGTGATTTACCCAACCAAAGATTGATTTTTCTAGCTTTTCAGACATATTTACGGTTGGGTTTTTCCCTTTGTAGCCAACCGTAAGACTAATTTACGGTTAGGAAATGATGAATTTCTAACCGTAACTAGTATTTAGGTTTTCCCAATTTTAAACCAGTTACGGTTGGGTTCGATATCCAAAACCCAACCGTAAAAAACTCCTTCAAAAAAAATATGTCTGGGTTTCACCTAAATACAACCGTAAAAAGCTCTTTGGGTTTTATCAAAACCCAACGTAAAAAGCTCCTTAAAAAAATATATTACGGTTGGGTTTTACCAAAAGCCAACCGTAATATTTTCTGGATATGCATTATATATTTTTATAATTACGGTTGGATTTTTGAACAAAACTTAACCGTAAATTACAAGGAAAACTTAATTTTTACTAAAAATTCAATCAATCAAACCTTATTTTTTCTTGGATTTTTTGATTAGATTGTTGTTGATGTTTAATTTTTTGGTTGGGTTGTTGTTGATGATGTTCAAGAAAAAAAAATGGATAGATTTTAATTAAAATAGGGTTTTGATTTAATTATTGGATTTTAATTTTAGAAAAAAAATAATTTAGACATTTTACTATTATTTAGAACATCCCCTACCTAACTATTTAGATACCTACAATCCTAAAAAAAACCAATGTATTGAAATCATAAACCTCTACACGAGACTTTAAGTATTAACAAAGTAACAAGTTACATTGAAATATCATACTAAGAAAAAGGAAATCATGATAGCTTCCAAGAATATATTAGGCGCTGTGTTACGTAGATCTGAATTAAATGTTGCTGGTCCTAAAACGGAAAATCGAATTAAATAATTAACAACCAGAAATAGATAAGAAGTTGTAGTTAATATTTAGCAGGTGGCCGCGTATAGTTGAACTATTTAAACTTTGTTAGAGTATAAGAGTCTTGGTCAAATAATAGTCAACTTTGTTTGACAAAAGTCTTATAAGAACTCTATTATTGCTTTTATTGAGCTATTTTTTAAACTATGCTTTTATTAAGAACTCTACTACTGCTTTTATTGTCACTATAGGTTTGAGGGGATGTTAGAGTGTAGGAGAGTCTTGGTCAAATAATAGTCAACTGTGTTTGACAAAAGTCTTGTTTGTATCGTTGGATGTACGTGACTAACTGTGTATCTGCTAAGTCTTTAAATATGTCTAAACAAGTCTGAGTCCTGTAATGTTCGTCTATTATTCATTCAATACAATTTCTATCTTCTATAGTTTTCTCAAACTTCAAATTGTTCTACATAAATAAATAGATTATGGAAATTATAAAATATAAAATTTAATTAACTCAGATTGAAAATTATATTTGAAATATCCCGAAGGGTCTGCATTGGTGGAGTTTAAGAATGTTGATGCAAATAGCAGCGTAGCCCGCCACTTGATCAGGATGTATGATCCACGTATTAAAAAATTGTTTTTTTGTTAGCAAATCAATAACTGACTGAACCACCACGAGGTGATGAAAATAATGAAACCGAGTATTTTTAATATTTTTTCCATCCAAATTATATAGGTGAAAAACAAAATATTAAATTAAGAAAAAATATAAAAGTTTTTTTTTTATATTATCCCTTCCTTTTTAATAAAAAACTGAAACATTTTTATTTTAGTATAATACTAATATAATTAATCAGGGTATATATGAAAAAACTATCTAAAAATTAGAACTATGCCTATATAGATGGATAACCAAAAATAAGAATTCTGTCTTTATAACTTGGAAGTGAAAAAATGGATTTGAGAAGTGAAGAAAGTGGGGTGGAATTAAATTTTTTTTTTACACATGATAGAATTAACTAAGTGATTTCCCTATTTTAACCATATTTTTAATATAAACTTATTTTCGGGCAACTTGATCCTTATATTAACCTGGCTATATTGAGACCTACGAGATTTATTTTGGCCTTACCGCTAAAAGTTAAAATATTATCATTATGAAAAAAAAACCCTTATTCAACTAGTTATGTAATTAACTAATAAGATTGATTAGTATTAATTAATTCAAATATTAGTTAAACTTAGTTAGTGATTAAAACTAGATTATAGTTAGTGTTAGATTGTAAGAATTAGAGTAGAGTTGTTTTCAAAGTTTATAGAAAAAGGAGAAAAAGTTGGGGAAAACTAGGGTTTGGTGATTTGGTAGTAAAGATGAAAATTTATAGTGACGATGTGGATTCTAGTGGTGATGATGAAGTGGGTGCATCTACGTATGACCAATCAGACTACGAAAGAAAGTTCGATCCTACCAATTTGGATTATTTGTTGGATGAACAAGAATGTGTGAACCAAAACATATTTGATGAATTTACTCAATAAAATGAAGGTCTTAATGCTTCCAATGGTCAGGTATACGTTATTAGGATCTCCAAACATGTTTTTCAGCCTTATAACCGTCCAAAAGTAGATTTTTTACAAAATTTTGAGCTGTTTTCTGGGATATGTTTTACCCAGAATCGTTGGATAAGATAACATCGTATCCAACTATTATATATCTCCTGGAGAATATGAACCGGAATCAGTGGATGTGGTCATGAACAACGACTGATTCTGGTATTTATTTTGGCGGGATTAGTAGGTCAAATAATCGACATTTATGGATTCATTTATCGAACGATTTCATCCCTTGAAGATTTTCCCAAAATTCACCAAAAACAGAATCGCTCGATAGGTGTTGCTCTATGCGCCGATTCTAATTGAAAATTTGTCCAGAGAGTTCCACTTTGCTGAATGTTAGAATCGACACACAAGTCGGTTCACGTGTGCCGATTCCAACCTTGGTGGATTTTTTTCAAAAATGTAGACAAGGAAAAATTGGTCGATATGGGAGGACACAAAGGACGATTCTTTGGAATCGTTCGCACGATTGTCCCATGTTCACCGATTATGTTAGGATAATTTTCTCGATATGTATTGTAGATTGTTGAAACACTCGGCAGCGATCAACCTGAACCCGTGTCTCAGATGGGGCCTGATACTTCTGACCACTACTACACTGATTTGGTGTGGGGAAAAAGAGACATTGCAAAGCAATGGTTTATGGACAAAGGGATAGAGATCAAACAAACATTAGTCTTAGAGTCTACATTACTAATGCAAAGCAATGGTTTATGGAAAAACCGTATGCGAAGAAGACGCAGAGGGTCTACATTACTAAATCAAAGAAGTATGAATGTCCGTTTAAGATTATAGTACATAGACGTGATAAACACATTTTTTGTCTGATTTGTCTCAATTCTACATATTGTTAGTACTCATTTTTGTACTAATTGTGTTATTTTATGTGTTTGTATATATTCTTGGAAAAATAATAATTGCGGAAAAGATGGCTTGAAAAGTGTCAAAAACCACCCTACAAAAGTGTTAAAGGCACCCGTAAAATTAATAAAGGCACCCATAAAGTTTGTTAAGGGCACCCAAACGAAGTGATAAGGGCACCCACCTTCCAAATTTGAAATACAAAGAAAGGCGAAAATTTTGTTCTCTCTTGTTGCGTGATTTGGAATTTGAGATTTAGGAGATTTTTAGAAGTTTAAGGCAAGAATATTCTTGACTTAATAAAATGATACATACACAGTTTGAAAATAGAAGATAACCAAAGTAATCTCGACATTATTTCACACAGTCAAATATTCTCGTGAAAAATGAGATTTCTTCCCTACTTAACCGAATCTTGTCCCTTTCTATTTGGGAAAATAAGGAAACACAAAATCATAGAAAGGAACCAAAATCAACAGATCGTCGAGAGAATAAATAAATCAGGTCGTGAACCTTCTTATATTTTATTTTCATTGAACCAAATATTCTCGATGATTTGGTGAAGATTTGGAGTTGTATGGATGTGCTAGTATAAACACAGAAGTGGGAGAGCATTCAGGGAGAGGCTGGCTCTGCCAGATTTGTGTAAAGAAAAATCAGTAAAAAGAAAAGTATTCTGCTGCTGCTCGAGGAGAAGAAGAAGAAAGATAAGAAAAACTACACATTAGAAAAGTTGATGAAACTGTCGTTATTAACCGTGATTTTTACCTTTAATTTCAATACCTTTTGCAACGGTTTTAGCTACAGTTTCAGCGACAGAGGTGGGTTTAAGGCATATGAAAGCAGCCGTTGATTCATTAAATAATTTCAATTTGTCTGCTATGCTCATGGTCAGTTCTTCTTTGTAAATTCCAGTAAATTGATGAATAAAATGGGTTTTTCTTTGATTCTTTTTCTCCATGAGTAGATAAGAAATCTAGGGTATAGGAGGAAGTTACTCTTGTTGTGTACTCTTAATATTTATGTATTTTTCTCACATGATTACTCTTTAATTGTGCCAGTTCATGGCTATTAATATCTCTTCTAACATGCTTCAATATAATTGTTTTGAATGGTTTTAAAACTGTTGATCTTTTATAAGTGAAGGAAATTATAAATTTGCGAAACGACATAAGTTGTAATAGTATATTTAAAAACGTTTTACCTTCCAAGACATGAGATTGGGTTCGAAACTGTCTTGAGTATTAATTTACGAGTAATTATTTAAGATAATAAATTATTAATTGTACAAACTATAAAAGTAGTAGAATCCAAAACCCTAGACCTTTATCTTCCTAGTTAATTAATTTGTATAGTTATTCTATCTTTTTATTTTAGAATTAAATTATAAAAATCAATTTGTCATTAGCACATAAGTTAATTAAAAACTAGAAATTACAATTCTGAAATCTTTGTGGAACAAACCGTGCTTGCATACTGTCTCATCGACAACCGTGCTCTTGCGGATACATTTAAAATAACACATCAAGACGCGATGGTGTATACAAGCTATGTAGAGTGTTGAATTGTTGTCACAATCATGATGATCTGGCATCTCTTATTGGACACGCTTCCGTTTGTGGGTTAAAAAAACATCAAAAAACAACGGTAAAGTCGATGAAGGCAACTACACCAAGTAATATCCTTAGGAATATCAAGGAGGATGATCTTAAAAACTTGTCCACTTTGAGGCAAATCTACGCGGAAAGGGCAAGCATCAGGAGGACGAAATGGGGTGGTAGAGCGGTTATGAAACAATCTCAGTGATTAGCCGAGCAACATAACTACACAATGAAGAAGCAGGTAGTGGATGACAAAGTGACTCGTATTTTCTTGGCGCATCCGAAGATGAGCAAATTGGTTCAATGCTTCTATCAAGTTTTGTTGATAGATTGCACTTAAAAGAAAAACAAGTACAACATGTTGTTGCGAAACATATGTGGTTACACTTAGGACAAACAAACTTTCTCGGTGGCATGGGGTTTTATGGATCGGGAGAATGAGGTGAGTTTTATTTGGATGTTGGAAACCTTGAAAGAGATTTACCGTAGAAATCAAATTCCTAGGATTATAGTGACAAATGAGGATCATGCACTAATGAATGCAATAGAGGTGGTTTTCCCGGATGCCAAACAATTTCTTTGTACATGGCACATACAATGTAACATCAGAGCGAATTACAAGGGCCATATCCAGAGGCCAAAACCACAGAAGGGTATTGCTCGTGAGAAGACTGAGGATGATCGTCTTAGTAAACTAACTCGGTAGGAACGAGAGGAAGATAAGAAGAGAATGGCACAAGATTACGAAGATAATAAAATGAAATGGAAAGTTTTTCAACATCATTGGGATTTGATGGTACATTCGATATCCGAGGTAGAGTACAAATCTAATTTGGAGAGTTTCAAATATGTTTGGACAAAGGTTGCCGAGAAAGCGGTGGTTTATTGCGTGAAGCAATTGTTGGAGCCGCACAAAGAAATTTTTATGTACGCATATACTTACTAATATATGCATTACAAGAATGAGGCGACAAGTATAGCGGAAGGGTCTAATGGACGATTGAAAAAACTACTTCGGGGGAATCAAAATAATGTGGTTACATTACAAGAAGCTATCCATCAATACACCATGAAGGATATCAACAAGATCAGATCCAAATGGAAGAGAGTAGGATGAAATTTATGACCACGTACTCCGATGATTACGGTACATTGCTAAGGGGTATTTCTTATAGGGAGTCGCATTGGGCTATCCTTTATATGATAAATGATTATAAGTATTTTGAGGATAACGAGCACAGGAGAAAGAAGATTGTTTGTTATTGTAAGACGGTGACGGCCATGAGGCTCCCATGTCGTTACGTAATTGCTAGTAACCCTCAAGGGATTCCGTTTGAGATCATCGATCGGTTTTGGAAGCAACTTACTTTTACACCAAGCCCGTAGAAGATGCAAGTCAATCATTTATTGACACGGATCCTGGGAGAAAAATAATCGAGGGATACTCCAACAAGAACAATTTACAACGACAAATGTTGATGGATAACTTGGTCATTGTTGTTCACCCACATATGCAACCGGTTGAAGAACAAACTAAGCTACCACCGACGGGTAGACCACCTACCAAATTGGATAGGAAGCAAGAAAGGAAAGAGTAAAGGCGGCGATGAGTAACCAAATAGACCCTTACTATATGAGCATATCGATAATATGTATGAAGAAGCTCCCGCTCGAAAGAAAAATGGTCGCTCGAAGAAGCAAGAAAGTGGACCAAGTGGGCAAGAGAATACCGAGGCTATGTATGAAAACGCCCCCCCTCCAAAGAAAAGGGGTCTCCCGAAGAAGCAAGAAAGTGGACCAAGTGGGCAACAAGCCAAGTCAAAAGATCAAAGGGATCCCATCATTCTCATCGTTCCAACGCAAGAAAATCAAGCGAGTGCAACACAAGAAAAGGAAAAGGTTCTCATCGTACCTTCGTAAGAAAGTCAAGCGAGTACAAGACGAGTACGACTAAAAGGGGAAGCAAGGAAAAAGGTATCCATGAATTCCCCGCAAGAGACGTTGACTATAAAATAGGAAATTGGTTATCAAGTTACACCTAGGTATGTGTGGGGTAGACGACATCGAACGTGGTATATGATATTCCATGAGTATCTTACGAAACTCCCTTCAATCATTCATCCGTACGTATTATCTATTGACGACATGGATGGGTATGGAAATTGTGGATTTCACGTTGCGTCCGAACAACTAGGCCATTTAAGTTTGGCGGATGATGAGAACCTAACTTAACGTCAATATTTTAGAAAGACGATGGCCTTACGACTACAAGAATACAAAGAATTTTACATCTCGATGATGAGGGAAGGTACAATGGAATATAAAGAAGTTGAGTTTGACGAATTGGTTGCTCGTGTTCAAGGGACAAAGGGGGATGAACCAATTACAATTAAGCATTGATGACAATGCCTCAATGTGGCCATCTCTTGGTGGATACGTGGAGTTGGGTTTTTCATCATTTTGGTCAGGGAGCATCTCTTACCTTCACACCAAAGAGAACAAAGTGTGATGAATCGCATAAGGATCGAAGAACTGTTATAGTCAACATTAGCAACATACATTTTATTTTTCTTAGGCTACACGAAGATTGTCCATTACCTCCACTGTGTAGGTTCACTTATTTTCTAGGTTTCACCAACAACACCTCTAAGGATAGCTTAAAAAATACGAGCCCAACATGAAACTTTGGGATGAATTGGTCGATATATAAAAAATCAAGGGTACAATCGTGTTGAATTAAGTATTTGTCTTTTGTTAACAAATGAACTATCAGATTTCCATGGTTTGTAGCTTTCATATATTGAACAACCACTCTTAATGAATGAAATGGATTTCCTTTTTGGTTACTTTGAATTGTTGTTGGAATTTTTTTTAAACAAAAGCAGTTGCAGGAAAAATTAAAAATGAGTTACTCAGAATCGGTGGATACGACACATACGTATCGACCGATTCTGATTCACATTTACCAAAGAGTTAGTCAGAATAGTTGGATACATAAGTGTTTTATCCACCGATTCTAAATCTATTGCAAAAACCTGCAATTGTCGCAACAGGTCCAAGTGGAATCGGTGGACAGTTTGTGCATTGTCCACCGATTCTGGATCACAATTGTAAAAATTTGATATTCTTTACCACCAATCATTGAAACTAACAAAGAATAACGAACTTCAAACCATTCATATAACGTTATTAAACCATAAGTTCATCCATCCATCCACAAAGAAAATAAAAATAATTATACGAATAAAACAACACAAACTAGTTAACACAACAAGTCTTAGTTTAGGATAACCAACAAGTATTAAAACATTGATTATGTCTTAGCCGCAGGAGGAGCGGCACCATCAGCAGCAGCAGTGGCAGCAGCATCTTCAGCAACAACCTCTTCAAGTATTGCATCTTGGGTTTTCCAATTAGCAATATCCTCTCTTAAGTTAGATGCCACTTCAATCATCTCCTCAAGCTCCTCCATTGCCAGCTAATGCAAGAGTTCCAGGACTTCATCCAATTTGGTCTGGATAGGGCATCAGAGGTCGCGGCTAACCTTTTTCTTTAGCATCTTATCAATGTCACATTGTTTGGTTGGACCATAACCTCTTTTGCGACCGTCCATAATGACTATACAATAAACAAATTGAACTAAAAAAAATCAATCAATAATCTCTAGTTCAAGCAATCAATAATCAACAAAAAATACAATATCACACAACTACTAGTAGTTCAAGCAATCAATAATCTCTATTTCAATCACCAGCAAAATATTATGTATAAAATGAACAGAATATAATCGTTGGATAAGACCATCTTTATCCACCGATTCTAATTGTTAAATCTATCAGAAAACATCAATTTAGAATCGTTGGTCACGTAGCATGGCTAGATAACGATTCCTCTTACTGATAAAAAAAAATCATATCCAGAATCGTTAGATATGGTCTATCATATCCAACTATTCTCATCAGGTAGTGGTAAAACACATGAAAGTAAGGGAATCGGTGGATAATCAGGTGCTTATCCAACGATTCCAATATAGAAAAAGTAAAAAAAATAAAAGACCATAATCGATGGATAATAAGGTGTCCTATCCAATAATTCCAGTATAAAAAAAGTAAAAAAAAAAAGAAGAAGGTAGAATCGTTGGATAAGGACTGTCGTATCCAACGATTCTGGCAATGGTAACTTTGTATGAAGAATATGAAATAAAAATCGTTCGATATGGATCCATCGTGTCCAACGATTCTACTGCATGTTCTTCATGATCCATATTGAACGATTTTTGAAAAAATCAGGACTTCGATTCACGAAAATGAAGATTTCTACACATGAATCTATCAAAATGCTATTATATATAAGGGTTTATAGAGATTTACCTTTTAGTTTGCTCCGGATGATGGGATTTTGTTTTTGGAAAAGTTAGGGTTAGAGTTTTTAGATTTTTGAATGAGAGGAAATGGAAAGTTTTGTTTTGTTTTGTTTTTTTGTTTTAGATTTTATTTAATTTGAATGTAATGAAATTAAGAAAGTTTTTGTATTTATATTTTGATTTAAGTATTAGGGTAATTAATGAGTAGAGAGTAGCTTAGTAAATTTATAATAGCTAACTAGACACCCCTTATCCCACACTCTAGTTGGGAGAAAAATTTAGTATGGCCAAAATAAATCTCGTAGGCTCCAATATAAACAGGTATGTTAAACTCTTTTTTTTATCCGCCTTGAAGATTGTACGATCAACAACCATTTAAAAAACAAAAATTATGGGGTAAAAGTTGCAATGTGATGAACTTATTCCTCCATACCAAGAAACCTGCCGATAATTATAAATCTTGATGTTGACAATCTATCTCCTAAATTGAGTTTTCCTGGTTCTCAAAATTTAAGAGTCTTCTTCCTTCCAGAATACAATTGTTAAAATTACATTCACATGCAATTTCAGAATTTCTATATTAATTATCAAGGGTTTTGATAGTGACATTTTAACGTGATCTATAATTGTCTAATAAAGACTCATCTTTATTGTTAGAAACGTGAATTTTCAAATTGCTAAACTAGTATTTTTAATTATAAAAAATCTTTCAAATTTATTTCCACCCACATGTCTTCCCTCCTATGAAAAACACTCATGAAACCCGTTGACGTTTTCATACGTTAGAGAAATTAAGAATATAATTATAATAATAGGTATTATACTTATGACTATCTGTATATCTATATGTGTGTTTCATCCAGCTGAACTCAAGAATTATATATATATAGGAACATTTGTTACTTGACTCAGTATCCATCTCCGTATAAATTCTTAGAATATTGGTGGTGCTTGCTGCAATACTCCCAGATATTCTCTAATTTTTATATAATAAATCTCATCTCCTAGATGGATTACCCACTATGTAGATCAACTTGAATCTTTTCTAATGCTATATTTCACAGCTGGATTACTAGAAATTATTTTATATCAATATATTTATACTCTGTTAAGTAATATTGATTGTACTTGTGCAAATTTATTATGTACAAAGAAAATACACTTGATAAGTCGCGCATGAATACACAAGGATGTAACATCACATAAGTGTTTTCATACCAAGTTTACCAACTTAGCTTGTACAACCAAGGCATGCTCCTTGTGCAAATCCAAAAATCCAAATACCCATGGCTAGCTAAGGATATGCCGGTGTGCCCGTGTCAAAAATCTTTCCACGACCAACCATGCTTTCACCTATATCAGTGATTAAGTACTATGCCAAGCTCCCCACATTGGCCGAGCAAATAGCTCCCTACGTTAGCTGAGGAAAACTCCCCATGATTGGCCGAGCAAATTGTTCATAGTTGGACGAACAAGCTTCTCCACTTCTGGATAATTCCGGCCAGGTTTGGCTAAGTTTCCTCCCAAGTTTTGCATAATGGGACAAAATCCTATTATGCCAAGCATGACTAAATTTTCCTCCAACATTGGCTAATTTTGTGCCCGTGTGCGTGTCCGTATGAAGTATTCCCAAGGCCAAGCTTACCGATGATTGACCAAACACTGTGCCTCTAGCCAAGATATACTACTCTTCTTAGTTACATCCAAAATTTAATAATCCATGTTTGTCTTAGCACATGTTTTTGAAGTATGTGACTTAACATATGTGACCGTCCACATGTGACTTAACATATGTGACTTCCATAATAAGTCTGATTGGGCTTCCACAATAAACCACAATTGGTTTGTATACTACAGGCTTTCCATAATAATCAGGTTTTTGGCTTCCACAATAAGCCATAATTGTGTATCTAAGAAAAACCATGTAATTGAACAATTTTTTTTTTTTTTTGCTTTTCTTTATTAGTAAACTTTGAAAATACTTCTTTCATAAGTATATGCATGGTGTGCTCTCAATTCTGATTAGAAAGAAGGTCGAGTGTTGGTTGTCCTCCAGTACTTGAAGACTATAAACCAAATTGTATATGTGTATTGCGTCTGTCTTTCCCAAAGAAACATCCTCTACACATTTTGCGATGTAGTTTATCGTAGCTAATAAGTATTTGACGCCCCCCAGGTGCAGCAGGAAAAGAACCTATAATATCCATTCCCCACTTGCTGAAAGGCTACTGACTAACCGGATGACGTTCGCCTACTGGTTTCTTTAGAAGAGGGCCTTGTAGCTGAAAAGCCATGCATTTATTTGTATACTCTTTTGCGTCATTTAGCATATAAGGCAAAAATTCATCTTTGATATAAAATCCAATGTGCAAATCTCCTACAACGCCCTTCATATGCCTCAACGAGAAATTGCTTTCCGACGTCTTGAGACCAAAGAGATGTACGGTTCCATTGCAGTTGGTTTGAAATTGCTTTCCGACGTCTTGAGACCAAAAAGATGTACGGTTCCATTGCAGTTGGTTTACTTTTGAATTCATCCTCAATTAAAGTGTATATCCATACAAGTTTTACTATTTTTCATGTCAGGTACTTATCATCTAGAAGTTCCTGAGTTTGAAGGCAACAGACGTATCATTGTCTCCATTTTTTAGACTGATTGTTAATTTCTTAATATCCATCAGATTGTGATGATCTTGGGATGAACCACCTTCATCTCCGTTAGCGGAAATGCGATGTGTTACGGCAATTGTATCGTGGATACGAAGGAAATCTTGGAAACCAACGATGATATATCGTTTTATATCCGACTCCTTTGATGTCGACATGTAAGCATGCCTGTTTTCAAGTCTCGATTTATATTTGATACTGAAATCTTCAAATTCCTTAACTATCTCACTTATACAATCCAAGTAAGAAGCTAACTTTTCATTCATGGCTTTGTATGCACTGATAAACTGATTGACACCTAACCTTGAATCAATTGTTAATTTGACTTTCCACGCCCCCAAGTTCATGAAGAAAGAAATGTGGTTTATTGTGAGTAAGGTTGCACATGGTATTTGGGAACCAAATTGTTTCACTTGATTTCTAGTTGAGACCTGGTATCGTTGTAAGGTATGTCTGTCATGTATTTCTTCGTGGTAATATTTAAGGGAATATCTTCTGTATTAAATTAGGTGGAGATGGCGATGAATTTGAATTCCAGTTCACGACTGGGATTCAAAGGTAAAATACTAGTTGATCTTTATTTTTTTGGTTGCAGGTTCCTTATGAACCTCTTTAACATGGTGGGTCAACTACCCCGACATGTGAAAAGACGCCCTCGGCTACTTGTTGAAGTGATATATGCAGTGTGCTGAATTGGTAATGTTCATCAGTGGGGATAGGGCTGCACAAACCCGACCCAACTCGTCAACCCGATCTATACCCGCCCATTTTTACCCGACTCGTACCCGACCCGCCGATGAACGGGTCGGGTGCGGGTGATATTTTCTTTAACCCGTCTTTTGGCGGGTCGGGTGCGGGTGATGTTTCTTCTCACCCGACCCACCCGCCCAACCCGTCAGAGAATCAAAGCTTAGGGAAATAATTCCAGAATCATCATCCCATTGAACACCCTATGTGCATTCCTTGATATAGGCAGAGATGAGTACTGTGTGAGTTCTTCAAATCCTTATTTCATCTCCTTCCCTGCAAAACATGATTTCAGAGAAACCCATATCAATCACCATTCTACTTCACTTTGTACGACAACAAGGTTGGTTTCTTCCCTTCTTGGCATCAAATCTTAGCTCCCTCTCAATGTTAACTGGAATCCAACATAAACCCATTCTTCAATTCGTTCCCAGCTTCAGAATCAAGCTCTAATTCAATCTTCTCTCTGTCACGAAACCAAACCCAATTCTCAAATTCCATTCCCATTTCAGCTTCATCACCGCAATAGCATCTTAATCTCTAATTTCTATCGGCTTCACTCTATCAAACAGAAAAAAAATGCATACCCATTTATGTTTCTTATCAACAGTAGCACCACCTTATCCTACCTGATTCACAGCCACATCAAACATCCCTCGAACCCATCTTCCAAATTCAAGTGAACCCCCCAAAATCCATTGCATATATTGAAATCAGTTGGCAGTGTCAATGATCATAAATGTTATCGTCAACGAACGAAATCTTAGGTTTAGATTTTCCCAACTTTTCGCCATCATTCTAGAAATAATATTTTCTAATTTTTCTTGGTTTTGTCTCTTACCTCTTGGAATTATTTTAACGGTGACTTGATCATCATTTTCATTTCCTTCTGATATTGCATTTTCTTTATCTTCAGACGAAAGGATTTCAGTGGTCGGAGTTTCTGAATTTGAACAGAAACAAAGTAGCGATTTGAGAGTACAAGGATTTGAAACCCTGAAAATGTGTGTGGGATTAGTTTTCCATGAAAGTTTTTTCGTTGAAGATGATGATATGAAACTCATTTTTGTTAGATCTGTATGGAGAAGAAAGATTCACATCAGCTAACCCTCGTACAGTTGAAATAATATCTGGTCGGGTGACCCGCACCCACCCGCACCCGACCCGACCCGACCCGACCATCCGATGTGCAGCCCTAAGTGGGGAGAACCCTAATGTGCAACGATCCAAGTTGAATCTGGTGTTTTTGCATATTTAGCAAGACTTTTTGTTTGTACCACAAAAAGGCTATATTATTCGTTGTTAGGTCAGACTTGCATAGCACTTGGCGTAAGAAGAAGCCCATGTTTCTTCTATAAAGTGCTTATCTTCTGTGAGTACCAAAAAGTTGCTCTGACATGTGGCAGCGATATCAGTGGAGTACAGTGTCCCGATGCATGGATCGAAATGCTGTTGGATCGTACCAAGGTTCGAAGCAGGGATCGTACCGAGGATCGAACCATGGATCGAACCGAGGATCGAACCATGGATCGAACCAGTCCCGTAGGATAAGAAGATTATGTTGACAAGTAGACGGATAGGGATAAGCCACATGGAAGTATATGGAAGAGATAGAGTCGACACATGGGACGATTAGAGGACGCTACGTATTAGAATTGGATGAATCATCGATCCAAGCTGGATGACTCATCGATCCAAGCTGGATGGATTTTCCTTTAAAAGAGAAGGAAAGAAAATAGGAAAGGGGGGTGCCTGGTCGGAGAGAAAAACCTCACACTGTAAAATCCAATGGAGTTTTCTGATTGTAACCTCAAATTAATCAATAAAACCATGGCAACTTCATTACCCGTGGATGTAGGCCATTAAGGGCTGAACCACGTTAACTAATTGTGTTCAATTTCTCTTCTTTTTGATCTTCTTTTGATGATTGATTTTGGTTGATTTGGGTAGATGAGAATTTTCTGCCCAAACAATTTGGCGCTAGAAGGAGGGGTGTCTAATGGATTTATCCAAACTTACACACCGGAAACATCAACAATGGAGAAATCATCAGAGAAAAGGGGGCAAACCCTTAAGCAGCAGTTCTGATTTCTTCGTTTTTTTCTTAATCTTTAGATTTGAAATTTTAAAACAACAATTTGAGAAGTTATCTTCTCAAGCATTTGATTTGCAACTTTCGGTTTGAATTCATTGAGTTTTAAAACAAGTCAGAAAACATATTTCTGAAATCTCATCTCAGTATTTTCTTTTACAGTAGAAAAAAGAAAATTTCTTTGAAATCCTCTAAACTTTTATTCAAATCCAATTCGAATTCAGATTAATTATAACCAAGATTTGTTTTACAAACCCATTTATACAATCTTGAAAACAGCAAGCATTAAAATTTTAACTTGATTTGGGAATTTTTCTCACTAATTTAATTCAATTTTCTTTATGAATCAATTGCTGCAATTACTATGAATATATCTATGATATGGATGAATGGGTTTGTGTGTGAATGATCAATAAGTGCAGGGAAGGAGTTTATGCTTGAGTGAAGTCACAGCCAATTTTATGCTGGAATCATTCACAGGATTGCACGAAAAATGCTTGACGAAATGCTTGAAGGATGGTAGACAGAAAACAGGAAATACATCAACAAAATGGGCTCTATACTGTCCAATTGTTGGGTGTAGTGCACAACTAAATTCTTTGGAAGACTTTGAAGGACATTAACATGCTCGGCATACTGCATCCTGTTCAAAGTGCTCAAGAGTGTTCCCAACATCACGCCTGCTCAGTATACACGTCTCTGATGCTGCCATGTCTTCATCATTTTAATTCCTCATGAAAATTTCAAGTTCAAGGAGCATGAATTTTTTCCTATAGCCGGCTTGACTTTCAATTGCTAAGACCCCTGCTCGGAAGCTTGAGATACTCTTTAGAGTTGTCTCTGCTCAATTTGACATGATGCTTGCTAGTGATGACTCAATCAAAAATGTTGTAGTTTCTTTATGCAATGATCTTGCCACCACCATGGGGTAAGAGTTGTTGGATGTTGTTGACAACTCACCAACTGTAGCAATCAAATATCTTAAGGTTGGAGACTTCCAAGGAGTATCTTTGTCATCTCTGGGCAAGAGCACTGTAGTAGTAAATCCAGATCTTCCTGAAGCAAAGAAACTCCAATCTTGGTATGCATCCGTGACCAACAGGATGCCGCGCTCCTTGCTCAGTCACTCTTCCTGGATCACTTGGTAGCAAAGCAGCAGCTGGCAGTCGTATATCTTATCCTCCAGTCTAGTCTAGGAATGGTGATCCGGTCTGCCGGAAGTAACTCCTCCTTGGGTGCAGAGAAGCCTGAGTTTTTCAGCACCAAAGTATATATCAGCTTCATCAAGCCCGATCAAACAATGTGGTACCGAGCTCGCAAGACATGCAACAAGCAAGTCACTGATATGTTGTGTCTGATGGTATTGATATGCCATGCATTGAGCTTCACCTTCTATGAAGGAACACGTACTCAATTGGCTTCATCATATAAGTGCTTACTGTCAAGTTCAAGCAAGGTGGTGATGTTAACGTTGTATAACATGATTGGAAGTACTCACACATGTGTGAGCATGCTACATCAGGTTATGGTTGCTTGACACCTCCGCATACCATTCACACGAAGGCAATCATGCTTCGGGGAATAATGACCCAAATTTGTTAAAATTGTGGAAATGTTTAACTACAACAAATCGTGATATTATTCGGCAAGACTCTCGTGAAAGAGCTAAGTACTCCATATTTTTCTTTGATCTAAAATTTTCTCTTGTTTTAAATTTTCTTGTTTGTATAAGTCATGAAAATGATTCTTATTGAAAGGTGAAAAGGCTAAAATGCCACCCACCATAATTATCGGAATGTCTGGCGCAAATAGGCTTTGGCGCGTATAAAAAAAATTACGCCCAATGAATAACCTGACATGTGACCCGTTCCGATTGCTACTTTGAATTTGAATTCCTGATTGACTTATACATTTATGCAAGATTCAATAATTGGATGAAAGATAGTTTATTAATCAATTTATCATTTTTGGTTAAAACACATGAAATGATATTATTACGCTAATGTGCGCTTATCTGTAAGATTTGCAGCAAAATTATTTCTTAAATGGATCAGGTTCATACTCTTATCGTGCACAAGGCCAAGCGAAAAGTAACTGAAGTAATTTTCTTAAGAGTTTTTCTTCAAATAACTCTCAAGAAAAGGGGGCAAGTTGTGAGTACCAAAAAGTTGCTCTGACACGTGGCAGCGATATCAGTGGAGTACAGTGTCCCGATGCATGGATCGAAATGCTGTTGGATCGTACCAAGGTTCGAAGCAGGGATCGTACCAAGGTTCGAAGCAGGGATCGTACCAAGGTTCGAAGCAGGAATCGTACCAGGGATCGTACCAGGGATCGTACCAGGGATCGAACCATGGATCGAACCAGTCCCGTAGGATAAGAAGATTAGGTTGACAAGTGGACGGATAGGGAGAAGCCACATGAAAGTATATGGAAGAGATAGAGTCGACACATGGGACGATTAGAGGACGCCACGTATTAGAATTGGATGAATCATCGATCCAAGCTGGATGACTCATCGATCCAAGCTGGATGGATTTTCCTTTAAAAGAGAAGGAAAGAAAATAGGAGAGGGGGGTGCCTGGTCGGAGAGAAAAACCTCACACTGTAAAATCCAATGGAGTTTTCTGATTGTAACCTCAAATTAATCAATAAAACCATGGCAACTTCATTACCCGTGGATGTAGGCCATTAAGGGCTGAACCACGTTAACTAATTGTGTTCAATTTCTCTTCTTTTTGATCTTCTTTTGATGATTGATTTTGGTTGATTTGGGTAGATGAGAATTTTCTGCCCAAACATCTTCTTTGACGATTTTTTTTTCTTCATGAAAATGATTAATTGCTCTTTATGCTTCGTCTTCAACAAAGCCTCTTGGTGAAAATGAATGTTATTATTTTTCGTTTCGCTCAAGTTCTAGTTTCCGATATGAAACAAATTTTATTTTATTTCGCTCGTTTTGCTCTGGCATCCCAGATGATTTTTTTTTTCCTTTGCTTAGTTAGTTTTCTTATTTTTCTGTCTCTTGGAACCACTATTGTAAGCTTCGATCGATAAGGGATTTTAGTTAAGAATTTCGCATGCTTAGGTGTTGATATCGTACCTCTTGTGCTTGATTAATATTTACATTATTAGTACAAGGAGGTGTTTTACGTATCCAAATGTTTCTCCCGAAATTTGTACAAGTTTTCGCGGAATGAGCTTCGATGTGGTTGTTAAAGGTGATGCATCCATTTCTTCTTGGAAAAGTTAAACGATAGCGCTCCAAATAGGCCTAATGACATCGTTGTCAATAAGTTGAGTTCTGCTGAGTGCATCACCATACCTTCCACATTGATTTTCTTGTGAAATCTCCATATAACTTTTTTTGAAGCTTTTTGTGACGCTTTTTCTCCAAAAGTTGATTTATGTTTATGTTTCTGAACGCTTTTTGTAACACTTAACTTTTGCAACGAAAAATGTGTTTCTGATTCAGAAAGCCTTTTGCGACACTTTTTCTACGACGTTTTCTGGGAAGATTTTTGTGATACTTACTGTCGTATTTTTTCAAACCTTCAGCAACACTTCGTTCTTCAAGTTTTGTGTAAGACTTTTCTTGTTGGGAACACACGATCTTTTTACTAGCTTCCCCTTAATCGGCACCAAAAGATGTTGGTGTCAAAATATTTACCTCATCACTCCTTGAGATTGATGATGAATTGATTCAATCTCCGTTGTAGATTCCATTTCTCCAAAAATTATTGATAAAAAAGCCGTGATTAGTTATTGAAAGCCATGATTGTTGATGAAGGCTGCGATTGCTGATGCAAAGATGGGATATACCTGTAAAGACACTCCGAATCTCAAGTAAGAAAAAGCTGTATACAAGTGTGTAGAGGAGAAAAGTAATAGAAATTATGTACCTTTTAAGTTGGATTTCAGCCTCTATTTATAAGTAGAAAAAAAATCAAGTTGTTATGATCTGTATTTATCCCAAATAACCACCTAGATTTTATCCATCCCTTTAGGATTTGTAGTTATCTCAGATAACCACCTTGATTTGTACTTATCTCCCTAATATTTGGATCTATCTTAGATGATCCATGTCCATCTCTGCAATATTTGTGTATATCTTGAAAGATCCATGCAATTTCGTCAAAATTTGTATCTATCTTGAAAGATCTATGTTTATCTTCACAATATTTGTGTTTATCTTGAAAAATCCATATCTATCTATTTGTGGAGAAAACAAATTCATAGGGTAAATCTGGAAAAGTGGGGTTAGTGATACGAGCATAATTTATACATATTCACCACTTAATTTATATTTACTAGTACTTGATTTTGTACTATTAATGTATTTTATTGCTTTAATAGGTGGTATGCGTAAAATCCAAAGTTATGAATAAGTACGGCTAAACGGGCTAAATTACTGATCCTTATTTGCACTGGTAACTTATGGTACGGCTGAGAAAAGGCAGGCATGGCAAGCAAAGTGGTGCTGGATGTTAGCTTATAAACGTGAAAAGAAAGTGAGCTTCCTCTGTTGGCTGTAGAGAAAGTTGAGAAGAAGTAGGTGAATTTGCTAGTGGGTTATGTTATTGGGTTGTGTGGTAGATAGAAAAAGAAGTGGTGAGAGGGAACTGTTGGGTACATAAGTGAAGTGAAGAGAATATGGTCGAGTTATGGTGATGACATGGCATACTAGATATAAGGTGGGAAAGAGTGGATTGTTGAGAGCACATGGGACAAGCTCGATTGGTGTCAGACAAAGGTCTGGTGAATGAAAGGTGAGACAAGGACTAAAAGGAAGGGAAGCTCGATCCGTTGATTTGAGTTGGGTGTAAAAAAGAAGACGTTGCTGGAGATAGAAGTGGTCGGTCAAACAAAGACGTGGAAAACTAGTTGTGGAGAGTATAAAAAGAAAATAAGAAAAAGTGAAAATGGGGTGTTCGGTTCTGGACATAGGAAGGGGGAGTTTTTGGTGGAGTTTGTCTTTTGGGGTTCTATACAGGGAGTTGGCGGATGTAGACTGTTGGCGGAAAGTGGAGGATGGTTTTGGACGGAGTTCTGGTTGGTGGACTTGAGGCTGAGTTCTGGAGGCGGATTGGAGGATGTATTGAGGTGGCGAGAGACATCTGAAGGGAGACTTCCTTTTTGCATTCACTGGTTTGGTGCGACAAACAAGAAGAAACAAGTTAAAAGACAGGAAAGTGGAAGTTCAAAGGGCATAAAGAAGGGTTTTGATTTCTTATTCTCTGTCTATGTTATTTATTTTTATGGGTTTTAAGAAACTCATTGCTATGTCTTGCTAAGCTTTGTAGCTAGGGTTTTATGTTGAAATCACTTGAAGTTTAAGGCTAATTGAATTGATTTATACATCAATAGACTATTATGATTTGATTTGATTTAATTAATTTCATGATTTTATTTATTGATTTAATGATGAAATTAGTTGTTGCTTCACCGGTTCTGTACGATACAGTAACTTTTATGCATAATCATTAGGATCACAAATATATTTGACTCATTGTCTGATATTTCAGGTTAAACCCTTTTATGGGGTATGCTTAGAATAGCCAGATATTATTTGTGAACCTATATTTAGTTTCCTATAATTTTCTCACTAACACAATTTGATGGTGCATGCTTGGGTTTAGTCTTTTGATGTGCCATGCTTAGGGTGTCCCAGTGATATTTGCGACTCTATACATATAATAGGTGAAGTCAATAGAACGTACAGTAGATAAATATTCAGGAGTTATGTTTTATTTCAGTAATTGAATATAAATAGTGGTGGATACTAAAAACCTTGGTTACCATTTCTTATGTTTGATTTACTTTGTTAGGTTAGTTTAATTTATTTGTTTCATTCCTATTTCTAAAAATCCAAAAATATTGTTTCTGGTTAGTCGATTAGGAATATTGATTGCAGTATTTTCCCGCTCCCTGTGGGTTCGACCCGTACTTGTCGTTGTCTACATTGTAGACGCCGTGAGATTGTGGTTATTATATATAGGGTCTTCAAAAATCCTTTCAATTTTTGGCGCCGCTGCCGGGGAGCGGTTGTGGAATATTGTAATTGGTATTTTTAATTTTTTAATCATAGTTTAGGTTTTTATTTTATTTATTTATTTTGTATATTTTTTATTTATTTTTTATTCTTAGGATTTCTAGTTCTTTTTTACTAGTTTTGTGTCTTAGAATTTTATTTCAGGTACCTTTGGGGTTGTTCCTGGTCTCTAACTCAACAAAATTCGTCTTATGTAAAATACTCACGAGTTTCTTGCTTGTGAGCTATATATTGAACGATTTGAACAGGTTGGACGCTCATTACCCTACATTGTGAATGTTGATACGATTACTAGTACTGCTTTTCGAAGTGGGAAAACACTTAGTTGAGTTGTTTGAACTCTTCCGCTCTAATTATAAGGGTAGGAGAAAAAAAAATTCTTTTGCGGTGTGATTTATGGAGTGAATGAATTGGTGATTGCTTGTTTGTTTAATTCCTGAATTTGCACCAACTTTATTTTGTATAAATTTTTGTTTTTATTTTTTTTGTACATATGGACTTTGTTTGCATGATTGATTCTCTAGTTGAGAATACCTTTAGCACCAATAGTGTTAATGATCTGTTAGAGGCCTGCTTGGACAATTTTGGAGCCTCCTACGATGAGGATAGTCATTTTGAAGAAGTTAATGTGTTGTTAGATTTTGCACCAGTTTGCGATTACGAAAAATGGCAACGTAAATCTGATGATGATGGTTATGATGATGATTTAGTACAGGTTCACAAACCCAGTAGAGAAGTTAATATATCTAAAATTGTTTGCACAACTTTTCGAAAGATTCATAATTTTGGATTGGAACTGCGTACTTCTCTAGTATTACTATATTACTTTGCATCTCGTGACATCTGTAAATTTGTGCATGTTTCTCCTGCAGTTTCAGTTCCATCCCTAGCGAACCCTTTGACTCAGTTATTTTTGTGTACAATGATATACCTTTTGGGAAAACCAGTTTTGGGCGTAGCTCTTTTCTTTTGATAGTCTCATCATCTTTATGTTGCTACTGCGAGAGCGTGAGGCTGTCATTGGTTGTAAATATTGTATTTTGGGTTGATCCCCAAATTTTCATGTTGTTAATTTATGGAGATCCTTTTTGTACATATACAGTAGGTAGATTCTTATTTTCTTGTTTTTATTTTCTTTTTAGGCTTTTGGTTTATTTTTATTTTCAGTGTTATTTTTATTACTATCATTTGATGTGTATTATAAAGAATATTACTTTTCTTGCGTCAATCAAGTGACCTCTTCCAATCCCTTCTCTTTGATTTACATTTTTCTATCTTATTTATATTTATATTGCATGCCATTCTAGGTTGCACAGTTTGAAACATGAAGGAAAAATGTTAGATTTAGGTTTGGGGGTGGAGTTTCCGAAAATCGATGCCAAAAAGAACTCTAAAATTTAGAAACTTGTGAACTATTCAGGACGACACTAACCATTCTATGTAGATGGAAACATAGCTCTTGCCTATAGGAATTGGTCTACTCATCTAAATGGTCTATCCATAGAAGGATGCACTCTGGTGTTAGAAATAACATGATAATAATTGAACAAGCATATCTTGGAGTCATCATAACCATATCACTTTCTGTTTTTCTTTTTACAATTTTTTGTTTCTTTAAGTGTTTTAGTGGGGCACTAGTATCGACTTGTTAGTGCCGCTAGGATGGAGTAGAGTGTTTGAGATCAAGCCCCATTATTGTATTTAGATCATTATTAAAAAAAACAAAATCAAATATTGACACTTTGATAGCAATATTGTGTGTTCTCCCTGTCTCCGTCGCCTAAGAAAACGTGGAACACAGGATCCATGAGAATGCTTGGATTCATTTGATCTAATCCTGTTGTCAGTACATTTACTAAAATAATAAATAATTATTTTATTTTCAATAAATCGATCGTTGGGACCCTTGTATATACCAGTTGAGTCGATATTAGTATAAGGAGTAAGACCAGCGGGAGCGTATCTCAATCAATTAGGATTCATCCTGGCACTTATCTTCAGACAAATATGGAAAACACCGTTCACCTTAGTCAACATGCGCAAACTTCATCATCTCCATATCCATCTTCTAAATCTTTTCATGTGATTGAACTTTGATAGATTCTGAGTATCGTGGTTAATCGACTATCTAAGTAGAGCTTTGTTTTCTTATATATGAATTTTAGTATGATGTGTGAAAATTCGTGTACATCAATTGGACTCATATAGGGTAATGATTCTCATAGCCGAAGAATTTAGTATGCCAACTAAATACCTTGTTTAGTGTTTACCATCAATCGTTCACATGTAGCTAAAATTTGGAGTGTACGTTTTGTGGGTATACCTCTTGTAAACCCTCAAGAGAACTCGTCCGATAGGGACACCTATCGGTTTAAAGTCTTGTTACACATGCTAAGTGTAGTCGCGATTCCTGCAAAAGTGAGTTAGGATTTTTATTTAATTTTTAGATTAGTTTTTCTCGAGGACTAGTAAAATATAGGTTTGGGGGTATTTGATACGAGGATAGTTTATACATATTCACCATTTAATTTATATTTTCTAGTACTTGATTTTGTACTACTAATGTATTTTTATTGCTTTAATAGGTCACATGCGTAAAATTCAAAGTTATGAATAAGTACGACTAAACGGGCTAAATTGTTGATGCTTATTTGCAGTGGTAACTTATGGTGTTGGTACAGCTGAGAAAAGGCAGGCATGGAAAGCAAAGTGGTGTTGGATGTTGGCTTGTAAACGTGAAAAGAAAGTGGGCGTCCTTTGTTGGCTGCAGAGAAAGTTGAGACGAAGTAAGTGCCGTTGCTAGTGGGGTCTGTTGTTGGTTTGTGTGGCAGATAGAAAAAAAGGTGGTGAAAGGGAATTGTTGGGTACAAAAGTAAAGTGAAGAGAATGTGGTCGAGTTAAGGTGATGACATGGCATACTAGATAGAAGGTGGGACCGAGTGGACTGTTGAGAGCACATCGGACAAGATCGATTGGTGTCAGACAATGGTCTGGTGAATGAAAGGTGAGACAAGGACTAAAAGGAAGGGAAGCTCGATCTGTTGATTTGAGTCGGGTGCAAAGAAGAAGACGTGGCTGGAGATAGAAGTGATCGGTCAAACAAAGACGTGGCAGACTAGTCGTGGAGAGTACTAAAAAAAAAAAGGAAAAATGAGAATCGGGTGTTCGGTTCTGGATACAGGGGGGGGGGAGTTTTCGGTGGAGTTTTTCTTTTGGGTTTCTATACAGGGGGTTGGCGGCTGTAGATTGTTGGCGGAAAGAGGAGGCTTTTTTTGGACGGAGTTCTGGTTGGTGGAGTTGAGGCTGAGTTCTGGAGGCGGATTAGAGGCTGTTTTGAGGTGGCGAGAGACGTCTGAAGGAAGACTCTCCATTGCTATGTTGAAACCACTTGGATTTTAAGGCTAATTGAATTGATTTATACAACAATAAACTATTATGATTTGATTTGATTAATTCCATGATTTTATTTATTGATTTAATGATAAAATTAGTTGTTGCTTTACCGATATTGTACGATAGTGTGCATAATCATTAGGATCACAAATATATTTGACTCATTGTCTGATATTTCATGCTTGGGGTTAAACCCTTGGATGGGGTATGCTTAGAATATCCAGGTATTATTTATGAACCTATATTTAGTTTCGTATAATTTTCTCACTAACACAATTTTATGGTGCATGCTTGGGTTTAGTCTTTTGATAAGCCATGCTTAGAGTGTCTCAGTGATATTTACGACTTTATATATATAATAGGTGATGTCGATAGAACGAACAATAGATAAATATTTAGGAATTATGTTTCATATCAGTAATTGAATATAAATAGTGGTGGATACTAAAAACCCCGGTTACCATTTCTCCTGTTTGATTTACTTTGTTAGTTTAGTTAAATTTATTTGTTTCATTCCTATTTCTAAGAATCCAAAAATATTGTTTCTGGTTAGTCGATTAGGAATATTGATTGTAGTATTTTTCCGCTCCCTTTGGGTTCGACCCGTACTTGCTGTTGCCTACATTGTAGACGTCGTGCGATTGCGGTTATTATATAAAGGGTCTTCAAAAATCCTTTCAGTTAGCAGATGAATGTTCGTCTAATCCTTAAATATTTGTATTGTTGAAATAATTTGTTTAGATTCGAGATATAAATCTGTACAATCCTGGCCTAAACCAAGCAATGGTCGTTCTAGTTTCGACTTGTATCAGACTTAGACTTGTTGTGTGTTCCTCATGTTTTTATTCAATTTCGACTTGTTGTTTGTTCAATAGATTGAGAATCAATTTATATCATAGCCTTTGTAACCGTTCACCTGACCTCTTTTTTGGAAGAAAGTGTCGACAGTTGAGTAGTGGTTAAGTGGAGAAGGTGGATAAACTGTTGACAACTTCTCCCCACTCTGTTTGAGGTTGAATGGACGGTTGCTCAACCTACCACTTCCCTGCTCAACTACTGATCAAACCTTCAAGACTTTCCTCTATAGTGGGTGCACTGATGCACCACGTGTCGTAGAACGCCAGACCAATACCCTAGTGAATATCCCCCTATTTGTGATATTTGATATCTCGTGTAATTGTTGTAGTATTAAGTACTACTAATAATATTAAGTCAAATGGGACTTGCTTAGTCTTTTGACTAAATACTTATCTTGCTTGACTAGCCTGATGAGTCTTAACAGACTAAAATTAGATAAAATATGCAGTTATTTTATTTATGAGGTACAATATGTTCAACTAGTTCAATTTGCATTGACATGCTTGTTTTGTAGAAATAAGTGTATCCTACTGAGCATGAGAATATGTATGTAGTTGTTGAGCACAAGAGTATCTATGTGAGGCTACACATAAAAATATATGTGTGTGAGGCACATACAAAATATATGAGTGAGGCCTAGTATGTCCTTTGATAGGTAAGTTAGGGTTCTGAAGCTTGTATATTTGAAGCAAACCCAAATAGGCAAGCATTAGGTACTAACCTAAGGTGGATGAGCTTAAGAGTTAATTCCTAAGATGGATTAGTATTGGGATAAACCCTAAGTCGGATTAGGTTTAGTACTAATTCCTAAGACGCATTAGGGTTTTGGTACTAATGCTAAGACACATTAGTGTTTGGACTTATACTAAGCCGTATTAGGTTTAAAGCAACACTAAAACGCACGAGTGTTGAAGCCACACTAACACATGTGTGATTTAAAATTAATACTAAGGTGCATTATTCATGATCCAAAGGGTAAAACGTCTTAGCTATGAGGCCCATACTAAGACATACAAGTGCTGAAGTTGTGTTAAGGTGCACGACGTTTCTGGCAAGACTAAGACACATTTTAATGAAGCAAGACTAAGACGTTCAAGCATTGAGGCTTAAAAGGTAAGACGCCTTAGTGTTTTACTAAGACTAAGACGCACAAGTTTTTTCTTTAATACTAAGATGCACAAGTTTTTTACTTGAAACAAAGGCGCGTAATTTTTGTGGCAAAACTAAGGTGCATCTCATGGCAAAACTAAGGCACACATGTTTGGTCTTGAGAACTAAGGCACAAATGTTTGGTCTTGAAAACTAAGACGCACAAGTATTTTGGTTAGACTAAGATATACATGGTTTGTGGTTTCGACTAAGGCGAACAAGCAAGTATTTCTTAAGTCCTAAGACGGACAAGTTTTGTTTTAAAGATAAGCCGGACAATCTTAAAGGTTTTAAACTAAGAAGGACAAATTTAATGTTTTAAGCTAAGAAGGAAAAACTTAATGTTTTAAGATAAAAAAGACAAGGTAAGGGGGCATCATCCCCTTGGACTTGGACGGACAAGAGATCTTTTTCCTTCTCGACTTCTTCTTCTTCTTGTAGTGAAAGAATGAATAATTTCATGAAACTTCGTCGTTAGAAAATTCAGATTTAAGGTTTTCACTGAAAACGCTGTAAAATCTTCATACAGAGTCTGTTTTCGATGATCTACCCCAAGTTTTTGATGCCCAGAGAACCAACTATATTCCTTTGAAGAAGTATTTGATTTTTGAGTTCGTTCAGAGCCTCAAAAAGTCGAAACAAACAAAAATCAGGAAGAATTGAAGAATTTTTCAGCCGCGACTTAGTTGAATTTTTTATTATAACTCTTATACTGTTTGTCCGATTGATGTAATTTTTTAGTATGTTGTAGAGGACATCCATACGCAGAGTTCGGTATATAACGTATGCCTTGATTCATTACCAAATTCTCCCATATTGCGACTTTATACAGGGCATTGCAGAATTCTGTCTGACGAGCTTGGTGTAAAACGCCCTTTTAGGTCTTTGGACCATTTGCTTGCATCTTGAATGTCTAATGAATAATGTTTATGCCATTGGTTGCTTCCTTAAGCAAGGATTGATGTGTCCAAGGATAAATTATCTAGTAGAATCTATGTTTTGTGTTTAGCACAATTCTTGATTTGGTGTCTAAGCACACCAATGGCTAATGACACGATAACTCCAACGATCCAATTGCTGAATCAATTGATACCTGTGATAATTTCTAAATGAAAGTAAAGAATTGTTTAGTAAAGCATTGCTTCTTTCATTTACATATTGAATCTCATCAGAATCAAAAGAAAATGGCCCAATTAATGAATGCTTGTTTTTACCAAAGACCCATAGGCTTTTTCTAAATGTAATGACTAGAAGAGATACTGATAATAATGATCCACATAAAAGAGCTGCAGTTTACTATTTTACCCTTGATAAAAACCCACCATCTACATTAAGTCCCTTGATTAGCGTAGAACGAGTAATGTTGCGTGGTAAGCACTATATGGTGTTAGTCTAATAGTAGGACAATTGCTTAGCTTTGCTTCTCAGATATACCTTTGACGCAGGCTTGGGCATAAATAATCACAACAGATGATCATATAGGAAAAATATTATGATAAATCCATGTGACTCAGTTGAGAATAGGCACATATGAATTTAATAATTTATTCGGGGAATAAATGCGTTATTGATGCATAGTCCCCAAATATTGAACACGATATTGTATAGACCGTAGCGCCTCAATATTACTCAGTGAGAGCCTTGACGAATATAAAGCAATAGTAGGTCCATGCAACTCAGTTGAGAGTTGGGCATGAATGAGTTCAATATTGCATTATTGATAAATAGACTTCAAGTACTGAAGGTCTATATAGATACCACGAATTAATGATACTCAATACGAGTCTTAATATTGATATGTATATATGGAACATGTTCAAGGGATTATTACACCTGGAATAAGTTCGAGATGCTCTATACTAGTGGAAAATCCATCTAGGATCTAGGGACGAGTTTTTTATCCAAGATTAAGACGGTTGCGCCTTGTGCTCACGCTAAGACAGACGAGTCTCGTAGCCAATTGTGAGACGGACAAGGTTTGTATCTATGGCTAAGACGGACAAGGTCTGTGTAACTTGCTAGATACTTTTACATAAATGTTATATAGGTATTTTAGTGAATCAATATTGTTCATTTGAGCATGAATACTTACATAAGGTAATTTTGGGCATTCAGCTGCGGAATATAGCACCAAATGATACTCAAATTTTCTATGTACAAGTGGATAATCCATCTAGAAACTTGAGATTTTATGTAAAAATTATAGAAAATCTAGGAATCTCGTAGTAAGCACCAGTGTTATTTTTATGATTTTCTACATTAATGAATGTTGGTCAATTCATTAAGTTATTTGATCGTATATGTAGTTTCTCTGATGAGTTCATCTATACATATAGAAAGACAGGAATGAGCACCTGAGAGTACTCAAAATTGTTATATACTAGTGGGAAATCCATCTAGGAGCTTGAGATTTGTCGTGTAAGAATCATAGAACATCTAGGAATGTCGTAGTAAGCACCCGTTTTGTTCTGATGATTTTGTACAATAATGAATATTGGTCAATTCATTAAATTTGATCGTATATGTAGCTGGCCATACATATAGACAAATGACAGGGATGAGTACATGAGAGAGTACATGGATGACAACCTGAGAGAGGACAGGGATGGGCACTTTCCTTAAAATTAATTGCAGAACTCTGAGGTTCAATATTGACGAAAATAAAATAATAAGGCTTAGTTGTTAGATATTACCAGAGATATTGCAGTTGGCTTAAACTTCGGATATCGTTACGTTGATGGATCTGCTAGTCGAGAGTGATCAACAGAGATGTATAGAGCCACAACATCATCATCTGGGATGCAACATCAACAATTTAGTCTTTAAAGTGCACCACGCAAGCTCACATGGTTGGATAGGCAATTAAGGAGGCGACATAGTCGGATGGACAGAGAGAGAAGGCCATATTCCTGGACGGACAAAGAGAGACGCCAGGACTTGGATGGATAAACAAGAAGGCATGGATGGACGAAAATATGGGAGGACCCTTGGCATGGACGGGTGAGAGCATGACTTGGACGGACAAACAAGGGAGTAATATTCCTCCTTCTTTTGGACCGATCGACGCAGCTCCCTTCTCATCTTTCAATATCTATCCTTTGCTCGACCATTATAGTATTAGTCAGTCATTGATGGTGAGGTAATATTTTCCTTGTCTTTCTATTTTGTTACGTGAGTGTATATCTCACAGATGGAGTATGCTTTGTTGTTGTAGTAGTTGTTGAAGTTGAGGATGCCACCACTCTTCTATTCCAGGGATATGAAGATGTTACGTCTGAATTTTTTTGTTGACTTGGAAGAGTTTGGGCGACCAAGTTGGTCAGACACGATAAGAAAATGGAAAGTGTGAGAGTGTTGATATGGCTACGGCGTAGAAAGCTTGAATCCCGTATAGAAATTTCTGTTTGTGCATCATTCACTGTGAAGACTGTAGAAACTTCATATGATGTCCATTTTCAGTGGTTGACCCCAAAATTTGAAGCCAATAGACTAAGCTATCATATATAGCAAGAATCAATTAATTTGGAGTTTGCTAGGTCGACCTATCATGTTATATCCCGTGTAAATTTTTATATTTTGTAGACTTTAGTGTAAGAGCCATATCTCTTAGCTCGTGTATCCGATTGATGCACCCTTTCAGTATGTTGTAGAAGAGACATGTACAAACAACTTTCGTGAAGGACGCATTGCCTCATTTCTCATCCATAAGTACGGTTTTTGAGTTAGAGGACTAAGTATGTAATAGCTTGGGTATACCACTTGGAGGCGTCTAAGAACTTGAATTCGATGAAGACTGACTTTGTCATGAAGTTGATATTGTAAGGAGTGGCAAGCAGTAGCAGGTAGTTATTGACAAGAGATAGAACGCCATTGAGAGTGAGATGATGACTCGAGTCATAGTTGGTAGTAGTAAGGTGGAAGACAGAGTCAGGAGAAGTTAGTGATGAACTCTGATAATTTTCTTGATATAGACAAACTCCATCTTAGGCGTGCTTCATTATCGACTTTATGTGTTTTGTACCCCCAAGAAAGGAAACGCAGGTATAGAAGCATCGATCCAAGGTTATCATCTAACGTCGATAGAGATAGAGTGGTCGATGTTAATCCCAGAGAAGCAATTAGAGAGACAGGCAGTCCTCTGCTCACGAGTATTCATCTTTTGATGCTGAAGTTCATATGAAGTTTTCAACTCAATTACCAAGAACAAATTATACATCCATATTATAGGTATTTAAGAGAACAGAACCATGTATCTATCTGAGTATCATGTTCCTGATGCTCTATTATAATATTTTATGGCGAAGGATGAATTTTGGATGTTGCATATTGTACTTCCCTACTGGTTGCAGTTGTCGCTGGCGAATGGTTCAGAAGATAAACAACAAGAATTTAAGAAACGTCTGAACATTTCAAGTAGGCGGCGTCCTCAGCATAAATCGGTGGAGCAAGCATCAAGTGACGACAAAAGATGATAGCGAACGGAGCAGTGGATCAGAAGTGAGGTGGTGGCTTTGATGACATCGATAGCATGTTAGAATCTTTGTGACTATCCAAGTTGATCTGAAATGGGAAGCATGTGTGGCCGGCAACAGTAGCCTAATTGAATTGGAAATTTTTATATTGTTGAACTTAATGATCCAATTGATTCTGATTAAAATTGATGAATGTGTTGAATCTTCAGAGAGTATATAAACTTTATTCGAACTTCCCATCAATGATCTAGTTCTTTGAATAACCAGTCTTTCAGAGATGGTGGATCTTCTAATGTGTTATGAAGAGAAATCTTGTGCTAATGACTAGTCCCCAAGTGTAGCTCTCTTAAATTCACCATTAGAGTAGATATAACATTATTTGATAGAGTTATCATGTCTCCAGAAATTAATTTTCTCGTACAAAACAAGAGAGATATCGTAGTCTCCTTGTATTGTTTATTGTTGTTGATGCGATGTGGCTGGAGCGAGAACTTGGATGGAAGTTGGAGTCAAAGTCGGCGTTTGCGTCGAGGCTATCAAGCAGTGTGAGATGGAGCATACATGGATGGCTCTGCAGCTTATTGGTAGTCGGTCTGCTGATAAGACGCTTGTATTAGCCACTTTTTTGCTGGATAGGCAATCTATTCGTGGTACATTCATTATAAGAAGACATGAGGGTTCACAACTAATGTAGGATGTAGTTGCGCAATATGAGGATCTCTCTGTTTTGTAAGGTGAGGAAGTTAGCGCATCAATCTTTAATAGGAGAGAAAGAAACATGATTTGAGGTAGCCGTCTGCTAGCGGAATTGACAATTGATGTAAGTACGTTATTTCTTCTTTGAGCACCTATATGGCTTTGAGTGCATTACCTGGGATGATATTGCAAGCAACCTAGATCAATTAGTATCTCACCAAATTCTGTATCCTGAGACAAGTAGAGGTGAACAGTCCCCAGTTACACTTTTCTTTCCCCTCAACTAATTGATGAGGTTCAGGATATATTTCAATTTTATAAGAGATAGTCGTATGCCATTCATAACATGGTTGAGGGCCGTAAGGATGTCTTTGCGTTGCTCCTTCGATCTGTAGAAAAGTCTACATATGTGTTCCATCATGGATTGAACTTCTTAACTGATAGGTTCTCCAGACATGGTGAAACTCCTAACAGGGATAGGCTTTTTGTGTACTCTTACAGGCCCCGAGTGCAACTCTCCTGAGCTTTGTCATTTCTTGTTATGTTAGTGGATATTAAATGGGAGGTAACTTGATAGTGTATCCTGTATCCACCCTTATAAGAGTAAGGGAAGTCAGGAGAGACCGAATCTTCCCTTGGTTGTTGTTGACGTTAAGCGGTGCTGGAGATGTCGCTAGTGTTGCTTGCATTTGGTGGGTCATTCGAGGTGGGCGGACCGCCTATGGTGCCGGAGTTAGAATTGGTGCGGGTACTGCATGTTTGGGTTGTTGATTTGGTGATGAAGCTTTCATTTTGCCTCCTTCAATCACAATACCCACAGATGGTTGAATGTTGTATTGTTTACTTGTGAGTCGTCTGTTAACACAAGTATGACATGCTTCTTCATTCTTAGCAAGTCTGACTCACTCTATCAAAGCAAGTTTAGTTGTAGTCGATTGCCTGAGTTTGGGCAAGAGTTTCTTGAATCTCCATCACATCGGTTGTGGTAAGTGAAGTCTGTGCGTTGCTTACTTCTTCAGTATGACCAGATGGAGGAGGGTGGTAGAGCCAGTGCTGATGACCATAGGAGTATTTCCAGGAACACTAATGTTGGTAGTAGCAGAATTAGTATTGAGAGTTGGTTATTGATCCTGAACTAAGATCAACCGCTTCTGAAACTGATGAAAATTCAAGAAACTGAGAAATTACAAATGAGAGATTGATCTCCCACTTTGGTCACCAAAATATTTATGGAGAAAACGAATTCAGAGGGTAAATGACAAATAATAGGGTGAACAGATGAATGTTCATCTAATCTTTAAATATTTGACTGTTGAAGTACTTTGTTTAGATTCGAGAGATCAATTCGTACAATCCTGGCACAAACCAAACAATGGTCGTTCCAGCCTTGGTTAAGTCACAAAGGAGAAGGAGAAGGGTTGGCCTTAGGGAGTGAAGCGAGATAAGTATTAAGGTCAGAGTACCATAATCTGTAGGATGTAATAGGTGTGCATAGTGATATAATTTTAATATAGTGGTAAAAAGAGGTTCGATTCTCGAACTTGTGAAGGTAATGATTTTAGAAAATAATGATTCTAATTAACTCTAGAAAATTCCAGGAGTAAGAAAAAGACTAAATAACCTAAAGATTATTTTTGAATAATTTCAAAAGGACCAGGAATCAGGAATCAGGTAATTCTAACAACCTATGTGATTAATCAGATAATTCTTTTTAAATTAATTGAAGCACAAGTAATTGCCAAAATTGGTTTTGTTATGCTAACAAACAGAGGTAAATCACAAGCATGGACTATCAAAATTAATTAACCAAGCATAATCCATCAGGCAAAAGCACAACTGTAAGAAAACCGTTTTCACTATTTAAAACTATGCAATTCTAATAACAAAAGAATTATAAATAATTATTAGAAAATAATTAAATCACATAAAATTGAGAAAATTACCTTATCCATCATCCCAGTAAATAAACTTAGCCCATGGTGAAGAAAACTTGCTCAAAAGATCTCTTCATTGCTCAAAATATCAATTACAAAGTTGAATAATGGTGTAACAGCTGAACAGAGATGCTTATAAATGTTACAGAACAGGGTTCAGCTGTAACAGAAAGCTTTAAGCAACAGGAGTATTCAAATTCTAAGGCAACAGGAGCAGAGCTGTAACAGTGGAACAACAACGGTTAAAGATGTTGCTGCTCTTTCTTCTCCGATGAAGGCTGATGAAGAACAGTGCCGGCGATGCACCAGCAGGTGATCGGCGGTGCCGGAACTCCACCGGAATTGCTCTGAATCAATCTCTAGGGTTTTGTCCCCGTTTTTCTTGGCTTCTCTTGGTTTATATAGGTAGTAGAAACCCTAGAGAGAGTTCTAAACCTAATAGAACTCTCTAAAACAACCCATAAATCTCAATCTTAATCGAATCATGATTCCGGCCAAATACATGATTTCCGAGCTGATTTCACGGGATCTTTTGATGTTTATGACTTGCGTGAGATAACTATTAACATTTGGAACAATCTAGAAGCAAAAGAAACTTGTTTCTCACGTGAATTCAAAGTGTGCAGTTGATTCAGTTGAATCCCGATGAGTTGGATCGGCCGATCCTGGGTTGACTCGCCTGGTTCGCTGGGTTGACTCGCCTGGTTGACCCGCTGGGTTGACCCGATCCAGCTCAGCCCGATCCAAGGATGTCCCAATCCACAGTGTGGGTGCTTTGATCCATTTTCCCGGGTGCCTTTAACACTTTTTGAGCCAATTTTTCCACAAATCTTTATTCTTCTAATGTACCTACAAAAGCATAAAAACACGTAATAGACACAAAATCGAATACTAACTCACTAGAAATTAAGGTGCAATTTAGACACTAAAATGTGTCTATCACATAGCTATGAACAATTCTTTGTATGTGAGAAGGTTGAATGATCGAGTTGTTCGATGTTGTTTTATGTTAGAATTATCGTGTGTTCATCTTGTTTTTGTTCAATTTTGACTTGTTGTTTTTTTAATAGATTGAGAATCTATTTATATCAAATCTATTGTAACTATTCACCTGACCTTCTCTGGAAGAATGTGTTGACGGTTGAGTAGTGGTAAAGTGGAGAAGGCGGAGAAAGTGTTGACAACAACTTCCCATTATGTTAGAGGATGAATAGATGGTTGCTCAACCTACCATTTCCCTACTCAACTGCTAATCGAACTTTCCAGAGTTTTCTCTGTAGTGGGTGCATTGCTGCACCACGTGTCGTAGACCGCCAGACCAATACCCTAGTGAATACCCCTTCATTTGTGACATTTGATGTCTGGTGTAATTTTTATAGTATTAAGTACTATTAATGATATTAAGTAAAATGAGACTTGCTTAGTCTTTTGACTAAAGGATTGTCTTGCTTGACTAGCCTGATGAGTCTTAACAGACTAAAATAAGATAAAATATGTAGTTATTTTATTCATGAATAACAATATTTTCAACTAGGTCAATTTGCATTGACATGCTTGTTTTGTAGAAATAAGTGTATGCTGCTGAGCATGAGAATATGTATGTAGTTGTTGAGCACAAGAGTATATATGTGAGGCTACACATAAAAATATATGTGTGTGAGGCCACATATAAAATATATGAGTGAGGCCTAGTATGATATTTGATAGGAAAGTTATCGTTCTGAAGCTTGTATATGTGAAGCAAACTCAAATAGGCAAGCATTAGGTACCAACGATAACGTGGATTAGTGGATTAATATTGGGCTAAAGCCTAAGTCGGATTAGGTTTAGTACTAATATCTAAGACGCATTAGAGTTCCGGTACTAATGCTAAGACGCATTAGTGTTTGGACTTATACTAAGCCGTATTAGGTTTGAAGCCACACTAAGACGCACATGATTTGATATTAATACTAAGGAGCATTATTCATGATTCAAAAGGTAAGACATCTTAGCTATGAGGCCCATACTAAAACGCACAAGTGCTGAAGTTGTGTTAAGTCGCACGAGGTTTGTGGCAAGACTAAGAAACATTATTATTGAAGCAAGACTAAGACACTCAAGCATTGAGTCTTAAAAGGTAAGACGTCTTAGCCTTCTACTAAGACTAAGACACACAAGTTTTTTTTTTTGATACTAAGACGCAGAAATTTTGTGCTTGAAACAAAGGCGCACATGTTTTGTGGCAAAACTAAGGCGCACATGTTTCGTCTTGAGAACTAAGACGCACATGTTTGGTCTTGAGAACTAAGAAGCAAAATTATTGTGGGTATACTAAGACGCACATGGTTTTTTGTTTAGACTAAGGCGGACAAGCAAGTATTTCTTAAGTCCTAAGACGAACAAGTTTTGTGTTAAAGCTACGCCGGACAAGTTTAAAGGTTTTAAGTTAAGAAGGAAAAAATTAATGTTTTAAGATAAGAAGGACAAGGTAAGGGGGCATCATCCCCTTGGACATGTACGGAAAAGAGATCCTTTTCCCTTTCGACTTCTTCTTCTTCTTGTAGTGAAAGAATGAATAATTTCATGAAACTTCGTCGTCAGAAAATTCAGATTTAGGGTTTTCACTAAAAACGCTGTAAAATCTTCATAAAGAGTCCATTTTGAGGATCTAACCCAACGTTTTGATGGCCAGACAACCATCTATCTCTAACGAGGAAGGATTTGATTTTTTGAGTTCGTTCAGATCCTCTAAAAGACGAAACAAACAAAAGTCATAAAGAATTCAAGAATTTTTTAGTCGCGACTTAGTTGAGTGTTTTTATCGTATCTCTTTACTGTTTATTCGATTGATGTGATTTTTTAGTATGTTGTAGAGGACATCCATACGAACGGTTTGGTATATAACTCATCTCTTTATTCATTACAAATTGCCCCCATATCGTGACTTTGTACATGGCAGTGCAGAATTGCGTCTGACGAGCTTGGTGTAAAACGCCCTTTTAGGTCTTTTGACCATTTGCTTGCGTCTTAAATGTCTAATAAAGTATGTTTATGCCATTGCTTTCTTTCCTTAAGCAAGGATTGATGTGGCCAAGGCTAAATTTAGCTAGTAAAAGATATGTTTTGTGTTTAGCACAATTCTTGATTTGGTGTCTGAGCACATCTGTGGTACTTTACTATTTTACCTATGAAAAAAACCCACCATATACACTATCTTATTAGGATTTGTGTATATCTTGGAAGATTTATGTCTATCTTTCCGATATTTATAGTTATCTTAAAAAAATCCATATATATATATATATATATATATATATATCTTTAAGATTTGCAGTTACCTTAAGAGATCTATGTTTATCTCTTTAAAACTTGTGTTTATCTTAGAATAGCCTCCACAATAAACCATTGGGTTTACAAGATAAGCCAGGATGGGCTTCAACAATAAACCACCGGACTTCCATAATAAAAAAAAACTGGTTTCTATCATAAATTATCGAGCTTCCAAATTTCTATCATGAATTAACGAGCTTCCATAATAACTTCAGATTTGAACTTCCACAATAATCATAATTATACTTCTAAGAAAAACTATATAATTATAGTTTCGGAAAAATTCATATGTTCAGTTGTAAACCATTTTAGGAGGATACAAACATCTATCACATATGTATCAACATATTTGTTTCTTCTTCAAATTTATCTACACTTCCCTAAAAGGTTAGGTAATTTAAGGGATAAATCGGAAGTGCATTTATTTTTAAATTATTTAGAGAATGCTTTAGCATTTTAACACGAACGCAAATTAGTTTTGATTTTCTAGTGGGTGTAAATTGTAAAACAAATTATAATACCTCCTTTTTAAGAAGATTTTTTTTTTTTCATGTACAACATACATGAAACAAGCTTAGTTTTTGAAACAGGTCGGAGTAGATATTTACCGAGCTAACATGCTGTCTAAAATCAAGCCTCAATTTCCAATTAAACTAGCAGGACTTATTATAATATTGTTTATTTTAATTTAGTTTGCATGTGCAGTACATGCAATTTTTTGAGACGGTAAGCAAATAAGCATTGGGAATGAAGCACGTGCGACTAGCCGACTACCCATGTGAAGGAGAAGGGGTTCGAGGATTACGAGGGTATATACTATGTACAGTACAGATATGGTTTCATAACGAGGGTACGTAGTGGAGAGAGATATGTGGGATGTGGTGGAGGTGAAGGTGGTGGTTGTGGTGGAGGTGAAGGTGGTCTGGTTTGCTTGTGCGTGTGAGTTTTGAGCTGTTAGGCAGTGCGAAGACCAGGTGGCTCAAAACCACGATACGTGTCTGTTCCTCCATCTAAACGACAAGGTGTGTGCGGAAGTAGTAGTAGTCTGTACTACAGAGAGAGAGGGATAAATAGATAAGTTCTCTTTTTTTTCTCTCTAACTCTATCCATCACTCATTCACAGCAATTGCAACACATGAAAGAAGAAGCCAATTAAGAGTTAAGAGCAAGAAAGAAGAATAGCACTACTATGACAACAACTTGGATGTCATTTGCATGTTTGGTGTTATTGGCGCACATGCAACTGCGAATTGCATGGACCCTTCTTCACTTTTCATCTTTAACTCTCTCTCTCTCCCCCTCTCCCACCCTTAAGTCCTAACTATACTTCTGCTAACTCATTCATTCCATCTCTCTATAAAACCTCTTCTTGTATGCACCTCCAATCCCATCTTTCTCTTCTCTTCTCTATCTAACCCATACATTTACAATTTTGTTATCTCTCTGTGCATCAGTTTTAATCTATCTCTTCATAATATTTATGGCAGAATTTGCTAGTTGTACTAAAAAATTACTCATGCTTATTCGTAATCGAATACGAAGACGAAGACAGTTGATATCATCACCGTCGTCGTCACTAGGTACGAGTAATAGTTGTTATTACAGGTCGGCGACAAGATCTCGCCCAGTTAGTAGTAGAAGATTAATTAGGATGAGAGTGAGAAGGTTACAGAAATTAGTACCAGGTGGGAAAGGGTTACAACCAGATCGACTTTTCTTAGAAACAGCAAATTATATCTTGCATTTGAAGTTTCAAGTCAATGTCTTACAAACTCTCTCTAACATGTATAAATTATAATCTTTTACTCTATCCTTTCATCCATAGATAGCTATATATAGCTCATCATGCTCCAACTAATTCATCCATCGAAACCATATCCAACTTTACATCATCTACCTCATCTTCTTCTTATTCCTTCATTATTTTTTTTCTCATTCTAAATACATTACTATTATTGGGTTCGAATCTCCTGGTAGTTGTATTAATCCAGGATTTGTGTTTTCGTTTCTTCTTCTTTTTGCCAAATTACATGGTAGCACTTCTGAACAAAACATGTGTTTCATGGGGATTGTGTAATGTGGTTTTTCCGGGCTCCATTTTTTTCCTCCTATTTTTACAAGGTGTATCCAGATCATAATTAATTTAATCTAAAATGAAATATTCCTAGACCTAGATAAGGTTTTGATTTGTTTTTTTAGTATTTCTCATTTATCTAAAGTTTATCATATTATTTAACACGTTTCATAATTAATTTCGTTGAGTATTATTACTACATATCTGCATGGAATGATGGAAGAGCTTATCATTTATTCAGAATTCCAGTGTTAATCCATGCAAAAGAGCAGGTGAAAGCTACCATTCGGTTCAATTTTAATTTTCGTCAGTATTAAAATTTGCTATTGTCAAAATCCCACCCATAAAATCAAGTTTAGAGTACCATAAGAAAAGTTGGAAAAGGAAAATATAACCTAATTAGACAACGTATTGGTATTAGTATTACTAGTCAGAAACAGAAAACTACATGGGATTCGACTATATATATATGGAGGACATACTTAGACGGTGATTGTGATGGAAACAACCTATCCATAGAAGCATGTGAGATGATTAGTGATCGCATGTGGCAATTATCATTAGTACCTACATGTCTAGCTACAATTAACTAATTTTTGAAATTCATTTTTGAAATATAAAGTTGGAATTCCTTGAAATGGAATGCTGCCTATGTTTTGCACCACAAAAGAATCTTGCCGCAGGTGCTTGAATAATGCGATACCTCTGTATCTGTTTTCTGAGTATATTTGTACGGGGTGTATATTCCATTGGTTTTATAGTGGGGTTTTTCGTATAAGGATAAAATAGGGTTATTAGCTAGTAAATTTAAAAAAAAATCTTATATATTATATTTTTAAAATGGTTAAATAACCCTAGTTTGATTAGTGTTAACCATTTATTTAGATTAATTAATTTAGTATTAGTTATTAGATTAGATTAATGATTTTGATTTATAGTTAGAGATAGAAAATTAGAGTTAGTGTTTTAGTTTTTGGAGAGAAGGGAAATAGAAGAAAAAAAGATTTTTTTGAAAACCTTAGATTTTGATTCACCCAACCAAATTGAGTGATTGCAGTGAGAAATTTGAGGTGGGTGAATCCTTATATGATAGAGAAACCAAATTTTACATACCTCATGATGGCGATCGTGTTTCACCCAACCAAAGATGATTTATTTCGTTTTTCAGACTGTTTACGGTTCAATTTTTCCCTTCGTAGCCAACCGTAAGACTAATTTACGGTTACGTAATGATAAAATCCTAACTGTAACTGGGTAAAATCTGGTTTTTCCAATTTTTATCTAGTTACGGTTGGGTTTGGTATGTTACGGTTGTATTTTGGTATGTCGAACCCAACTGTAATTTTACGGTTAGGTTTTGGTATATAGAACCCAACCATAGAAAGATCCTTCGATTATTTTTTTATAATTACGATTAGGTTTTCTGAAAACCCAACCGTACAATCTTCTGAAAATGTAGTTACGTTTGGGTTTTGAAGAACTCCCAGCCGTAACACCTTGAAAACTTGATTTTACGGTTGGGTTTTTGAACAAAACTCAACCGTAAATTACATTGAAAAGCTAATTTTTGCTAAAAATTCAATCAATCAAACAATTTTCAAACACAAAAAAGAGAAATAAAACATGGATTTGTTGAATAATATCTAACATAAACCATGCTTTCTTGTTGGGGAGTTTAAAATTTTCATGGATTTCTTGATTGGATTGTTATTGATGTTTAATTTGTTGGTTAAGTTGTTGTTGATGATGTTCAAGAGAAGAAGATGAATAGATTTTGATTAGAATAGAGTTTTGATTTAGTTATTAGGTTTTAATTTTAAAGGGAGGATAACTTAGACATTTTGCTACTGCTTAGGATACCATCTAACCAACTATTTGGACACCTTAAATTCTGGAAAAACCCCTCTATTGGAACCATAAGCCCCTACATGAGGCTTCATTCCATTTGGTTCTTGATGTTTTTGGTTTTGTTCTTTGCTAGACCTTTTTAATATGAATGGATAAAATATTTGGTATAAATGGATAATTAAAAATTGAGATAATAGTACAGTAAAATGGTTAAATTATCCTTTTTTTTCCTGGATAAATTGGGGGTTGGGTGAGTTAATAGGGGATATAGGAAAAAACAAAATATGGTCATCAAAAAGTGATTCCTAAAACCCCTTAGCCAGATAGTTTTGTAACTGGCCAAACTGTCGCTTTTAATTAGTCATAACTATATGATTAGTTAGGTTAATTAATTAAATTAGATTAGTTAAATTAAACATATAGATTATGGTGAGGATTAAAATTAGAGATTTTTTTTTTGTATTATGAGTAGAGAAGAAGAAGAGGTTTTGGAGGGAAAAAAATGAAAACTAGGGTTTAGAGAAATGAGTGATTCCAGTGGAAAAATTGATGTTGGAGAAGCTTCAAATAACAAAGATGATTGTGTCGATAGTAGTGTTAACTTGAATTCTCCAATGGATTGGATATATTGTTATGATTGATTAATATATGAAGCCAAAAATAAGGGTGCAAATGAAGATCATATTACTCAAAGAAGAAACCAATGCTCTAAATGATGAACCCAAAGCTCCAAATACTCAGGTAAATTACTAATAGTCTACGAACGGTCAAGTGTTTGATTAAAATCGTAGAATTATCATGGGAAAGAAAAGACACAGTGTAAAAGTCTTCATGGTCATTGGTTGACTACCATGACGATTCTTAAAAGTCTTCATGGTTTGGCGATTCTTAAAAGTCGTCATGGTCGTAACATCAAACCATGACGACCCTTACCTGCAACTTTTGTAGGTTATGAAAAATCGTCATGGTCCAATATATTACATGACGAACCTTACCTAGTTCATCTCAGTATGCGTCCTCATTGTACTATGTTTATATCATGATGACTCTAAAATAAAAATCTTTGTCTGAAAATAAGTGTTAGAGTCGTTATGGTTATATTCTTAAACAACGACAACTCTAGCCGACCATCACAAATTTAATATGAAGTCGTCATGGTCGATATTTATAAACCATTTATAACCTCAGTTGGGAATGTTTTGATTTTTTTTTTTCGTAAAAGCATTTCATTGAAACAAAAAGTCTTACATCTTTCATAGCATAAGATTGAAGGAAAAGAAATAGCGTAGATCATAGCATTGTATTTAAAAATTTAATCATATAAGTTGAAATCATAACAAGTGTTTCCTCGCTATGATAGCAATCATCATGCTTAAACTTTTTTCCATGGATAGATGATGTGTGTCGTGAGTGCAACAAATTAATTCATATATTTTCAACTAATTAACTAGTAATATAACGGCAGTAAGGATCATTCCCATATAGAGATGTGTAATTGATATATTCTCTAGATTAGCAAAACTATAATAAAAATAAATACGATAGGGGATTAGTTTAATTGAATGAAGATAATAATAAAAATATAATAATAAAGAAAGAATGATTATGGACTCGTTTGTCCTTGCCAAACGTTGACTCAGTATACTCGTTTATCTCTCGTTAAAATCATTCATCACCAACCGTAGAATAGCAGATACGCTTAGCCATCCCAAAAACTCCTTATATCACAGGATAACAAGTAGGCTTTGTCACTGGATTCTATTCGTCATAGCCGCCAAGAAATACGCTCTCAAAGTGTAACTCAGTCGAACGTTTTAGGATTTGTGAATTTAGGTTGATCTCAGCCGTTAAACTCAGTGGGCTCGGTTCACTTACTGGTGTTGTCTTCACACACGATTTATCCACAGAATCCCTATGCAAGGTCTCATGTTTTCCGTTTATGTAGGAGATGTTCGACAATTACGGATCGCTCAACTCTCTATCAGCATTAGAATGATCAATATAATAAATTATTTGCGTACCCAAATAATATAGAAATCAATCATAAACCCTATATGTGGTGAAAACAAACGAAAATGATAAAAACTCCAAATAACTTGTATAACTAATAAAGCTTCACGCTTTAACATTGAATTAATCCTTAATTAATAAAAGGAATAGCTACTCATATTACAAAGAAGAAGATGATGAAGAATGGTTGTTTCCCTAAAAAGGGGTAAACCCTAGGGTTTAGATGTGGATTGTAGTATGAGAGGTAGAATGTTGTAAAGATATGAGCCTTGGATGTCTTTACTTATAGCATTCAATACTTGTCCCTCAAATTTCCTCTTTCTAGGGTTTAGAATCTTTCCGGGACCGTGTTTCCATTAGTTAGAAGTCAATCGCGTCCAAATATGTCCTAGAGCAGTGTCAGGTTCGGATGACTCAATTAGATCAATTTATAGCCAAACATTTGTCTGTATACTTTGATGAAAACGTCATTTTTAGCCTCCAGGTTCGGCTAACTCGCGGTGAACAGTTATCATCCGAACTTCTCTTTATACACTCAAGTCTTTCAAACTCGTTTTGCCTATAACTTCTTCTTCTGATGTCGGAATGACCTCATTATTTTTGCGTCTGCTTAATATTTAAATTCTATTTAAGATACGATGATAACAACTCATGATTTTTATAAGTAGAATTTGTTCTTGGATACTTCTTCACTTGTAGTGCTTCACTTCCTTGCTCATTCTAGCACTTTGTAGCTCCTTTTTGGATGATTCGCCTAATAAAAGACATAAACTAGAAAAAAAACATAATAAAAGGTAATATGAAATAATTATAACAAATTTAGTATGGGTTTGACAATAAAATCATATGAATTATGCACTTATAAAATTCCCTCCACTTAGCTTTTGCTAGTCCTCGAGCAATCTACTTCTTAAACTAACCTAACTAACTTTCAGAGGAATCACGGCTACACTTAGCATGTTTAACAAGACTTTAAACCCATATGTATCCTTAGTGGACGAGTTATAGTATTGTGAGGGTGTACAAGAGGTATACCCAGAAAACCTACTCCAACTTCATAGTACAGTAAAACCTCTCTAAAAGAATACCCTAGGGACTAGAAAAAAAAATTCTTATATGGGGGTTATTCTTATATGAAGGTCCTCTTTAAAAACATTAAAAAAATATAAATTATTATACATGCATCTAGGAAAAATACATACACGTACATAGAAAACACAAATATGAACCTAGAAAAATACATCCATGTACATAAAAAAACACAAATATGTATCTAGTAATTAAATAAGTCATTGTATCAAACAACTTTAGCTAAGTATTTTTCTTCATCTTAAACTTTGATGTGGTATAACAATATCTATATTATTTATATTATAATATCAGTTATTCTTATATGGAGTTAGGTTTATTAAGATTGGACCAGAAAAAAAAAATGACCTATTCCGATATGGAGTTTATTCTTAAATATGACTGGCCCAAATTGGGATCGGAGATTTTATTCTTATATGGAGTTTATTCATATATAGAGTATTCTTCTGGAAAGGTTCTATTGTATTCCAAAATCATAAGCATCCAAAGAGATATGAGGACATAAAGTTTATGCACACTAATAATAAAAAGTTAGAAATACCAAAGAACATTATTCTCATGCTTAATTATGAGAAAGAGGGTGCAATATGTTAAACCAATGTCATATGAAAGAATTTATCCTCGAGAGCATTCAATAAGAATTTTGTCTCGACTTCAGCCTCACCAATAGGATTTTATGATATTGACACTCATAAGACAATAGAAATGGTTTTCACATATGTGTGTAAGCAGGAATGAAGAAATAACACATACATACGTTGAATGGTGCCGCTAAAGCTTATTTTATTTTATTTTTCAAAAAAAAAATTCCCTTAATTTCCGATGATTTCTAAGAAAGGAAATCAAATCACATATGAGGATGGGACTTCCCATTCACCTTCTCATCCAATCGACAATCAGCACCACTCTTTGCGTCCAATAGAAACAACTTCATCTTCGACTTCAATTGTAGATGATGAACTCTTGAACTTCGTAGAACTTTGAAAAATTGTAACTCTTTTCCTTAATTTCTTATTGCTTGAAACTTCTTTATAAATTTCTTCTTCTCCACGGCCTTATTTAATAAATACAAAAAAAAATATACACTAAAGCAATATAAAACATTTACTTTTCTTTTCTTTTTCTTTTCTTTTTCTTCTTATTATTATTATTATAAAAAGAAGTTTTACAAGAAGAAAAATTAACAAGAAATTGGTGGGAAACCGAGCAACAAGTTGTGCCCCCACCCTTTTTTGAATAGCTATCCCAATTCTATGGAAAAAAAACCCTCCAACTTTACTATTGGCATCATAACTTGCAAGACAATTCCTTAATCTATTTAAAAGGTAACTATATCATCCCCAAGTTCCTCTAAGGCCGAGAAGGCTAAAACTCTAAAACAATAACCATGTGCAGAACATTTGGCTAAGTATTTATTGCGCTTACGTTATATTACAGCAGAAATAGCATGTCCTGGTGTGAAATTACGAGTAACCTGATTACTGTAAGGAGACATACCGGTGACATCGAAGCAAAATTCTTGACCATCCTCCCAATTGTACACAAGAATGTCTGCATGCTTGAGAGCACTATCGTTATCTGATAAAAAGCCGAAACCAACTTCTTTTCCACCAAAATCACTTCTGAATGATTTCTACAATGATTTTAAACAATTATAGATCTTTTATTGACTCTGTTTCTTTTCCAAAAGTAGATTTCTAAAATATTAATTGTAAATCACAAGCATGGCGCATCAAAATCTCTTAAGTCCCAAGATACACCATCGAACAAAATCACAACTAATTAAGAAAAATCATAAATCAATTAAGAATCAATGCAAAAGTCATTAAGAATCAAAAAAAGTTACCCTTCATTCATGAAATATTGCTTCCTCCATTGTCCCAGTGGTTGGGTTTAGCTCATCATGCTCAAAACACTCTCAAAATATTGGTACTTGAATCAAAAGTGCTTGAGAGAAGAAAAGAAGCTAAAAATAATAAAACAGGAAATCTACAACGTATATAGGTGTTACAGATTAACTGTTACAGTGGAGCTTGAAGATAAATGTTGCAAAACGAAGATAAACGTTGCTGATGGATTGAAGAAATCGTCGTCGTATCCATGTTCTTCACTAGCAGCAGAACTTTCTTTTTTTTCTCCTGTTTTTTTCCTTGCCTCCTCTCCTGATTTTTCTTCCTCCTCTTTGTAATTTATAGGTTCCAAAAACCCTAACAACTTATCCTTAATCGATAAGGACTCAAAGATCAATCCAAAACCAACTCTAATCTTGTAAATCCGAATCAGGGTGAAACGTTTTTTTTCGGATGCAGATGGGATTTTGAACTTGTTTTTACGATAGCAAACACTTCTGAATGAGGTGTTTCGACCTGTCTAAGTTGTTTCTTCAAATTGGTATAGTCAAACACTCTTTAAAACCAAAAAATCTCGCTCCCAAATTAATTCAGAAACTTTCACACGTAAGTTTCTTTTTCCGCCAACTTCGGATTTTTGAAATAAGAAGATGGTGCCCCTAATCCAAAAGTGGGGTGCCTTTATCAATTCTCCTGGGTTCCTTTAGTAATTTTTCTATGGTGCTTTTATCACTTTTTGAACCGATTTTTCCAAAAATGTTTATTTCCCAAAAATACCTACAAACACATAAAATGGCACAATAAATACAAAATTGAGTACTAACAAAATAAAGATTGAGAACAATTTAGTCACAAAATTGTGTCTATTAAATACCCCCAGACATATTATTTGCTAGTCCTCGAGCAGATATAATCTAGAAATAAAATAACAATCCTAACTCACTTTCATAGGCATCGCGATTGCACTTAGCACGTGCAATAAGCCTTTAAGCCCATAGGTGTCCCTATCGGACGAGTTATAGTCTCGTGAGGGTTTACAAGAGGTATACTCACAAAACCTTCTACTCCAAATCCTAGCTACCTATGAATGATTGAGGGTAAACACTAAACAAGCTGTTTAGTTGGCATACTAAATTCTTCGGCTATGAGAATCCTTACCCTATATGAGTTCCAATTGTTGTAAACAAGTTTGCACTCAGCATACTAAAATTCATATATAATAAAACAAAGCTCTACTTAGATTGTCGTTCAACCACGCTACTCAAAATTTATCAAAGTTCAATCACATCAAGAGATTTAGAAGATGGAAATGGAGATGATGAAGTTTGCGCATGTTGACTAAGGTGAACGTGTTTCCCATATTTGTCTGAAGATCATTGCCAGAATGAATCCTAATGGATTGAGATGCACTCCCAATGGTCTTAATACTAATATCAATATCGAATCAACTGGTATATACAAGGGTCCCAACGATCGATTTATTGAAAATAAAATAATTATTTATATTATTAAATATACTAACAACATGATTGGATCAAAATGAATCCAAGCGCATGCTTCTTATCAGCATGTTACATGATAGTTCTTATGGATCCTGCATTCCACGCTTGCTTAGGTGACGGAAACAGGGAAAACACACACATATTGCTATCAAAGTGTCAATACTCGATTTTTTTATTATTTTTTTAAATCAAAGTATAAATAATCTCAAACACTCTACTCCATCCCGGAAGCGATAACAATTTAATATTGGTGCCCCACCAAATCACTTAGAGAAACACAAATTTGCAAAAGTAAAAATAGAAGGTGATATGGTCGAGATAAACTCCGGGATATGGTGACGACTATCATGTTATTTCTAACACCTGAGCTATGTCCTTTTATGAATAGACCATTTAATTGGGCAAACCAATTCCTATAGAAAAAAAGATAAGTTTCCATCTACCTAGAATGGTTAGTGTCATCCTGAATTGTTCACAAGTTTCTAGACTTTGGTGTTTCATATTTCAACTTAAAAGTTTCTCCCTTACCCCCAAACTTATCATTGTCTACAATTTTTTAAAGATGAATGATTAAAAGCATGAACAAAGAGAATTTTTTACCAAACGAAGGAAAGGAGTTAAGGAAAGATATTACCGTGTCGCATGGGTTACCTCCCAAGAAGTGCTAAGCTTAAAGTCTTCAGCCAGACTAAGAAGTATTAGTCACCTCATAAAATCATAAAGAAATAGCCGAAAAAATTATAGGCCATCTGAATAAAATAATGTTATCCAAAATAGAAAGAAACTGCAGCAGGCCAAGAAAATGAACAAACCGAGAACACCCTTATCTAGTTTTATGTTTCGGAAAACTACATCTAGTTGTGGCTCAGGTTCAAGCTCTATAAAATGGTCCAAATAAATATTTTGATGAGCTGGATTTCCTCATAGACAAGATCAACATGATCAGGTTGTAAAGTCTGGAGAAACTCAACTAAGATCTTAGAAGCACATAATAATAACCTGAATAATTATGGATCCTGAAAGTCAATCAGATTTGACCCACACAATTGACTACTACGAAAATGACGGTCATTCTTAAGAAAATGTTTCGATTCTAATTCCCTAAAGTAATTAGGCTTAGTCTCAAAACTTAATAACTGACACATTTGAAATTCATAGTTCCCACATATGAAAGCAAATATTTTGGTGGAAAAACAAAGTCAATCTTGGTATTATTTCCTAGGTAAACCACATCGACCAGAGGATGGGTTTCTAACAGCAGAACTTCTTTCTGGACATCAACAGGCTCAGGAAATATAGTTTGAAGATGATCTTGTAAAATGGTATAGGTGCATATGTCAAGTCCAAGTTAGGGACTTTAAGCAGGGATACTTGACAATCACAAGAATCATCAGTACCCCAAAACTTAGGGTGGACATTACTCTCAAATGGACTAAAAACTATTGGTTGGATTCTAGAGTCCTTAAGGTCAGAACTACACTCAGCTTCCTCCATAGAAGGAAATAAGGTGGCCTTATAAATTGGTAGAATCTCAAAATTAGTTTTCCATATATTATAAGCGTCGATCAAAGGTACAAAATCCAATAAAGTATTCACCTCATTAATAACACTATCATCGTCAACATCAAACCCAAAGTAGGTTAGGCATTTCTCTAATGGATCTTCTAACAAAGTATTTGGTAATGACTCCTAAACTCATGTTCCTATCATGTTCACCTCTTCAATGCATGTGTCATCTAGTTCAGGTAGTTGGTTACTAATATTGAAAATATTCAACTCAATAGTCATATTACCAAAACATAAATTCATAATACCATCTCGACAGTTAATGATCGCATTAGATGTAGCTAAAAACAGGTGACATAATAACACAGGTATCTGATTCTCTGGGTCATGGACAGGTTGCGTATCAAAGACAACCAAATAAACTGGATAAATAAACTTATCAACCTCGATAAGAACATCCTCTATGACACCACGAGGAATTTTCACAGGCCTATCATCTAATTGAAGTGTTATCTGAGTAGGTTTCAAATCACCAAGTCTTAGCTGAAGGTACATATGGTACGGAAGTAAGTTCATACTACCTCCTAAGTCAAGTGCTTTATCAACATGATAGTTACCTATTGTGCAAGAAATGGTTTGGGACCCCGGGTTTTTGTACTTAAGAGTAGTATTGTTCTGGATAATTGAACTCACATGACTAGCTAAAATAAGGAACTTGGCATAAGTAGGAATCTGCCTAATTGCATCTAATAATGGAAGGTTGATAGTGACTTGCTTAAAAACCTACAATATGTCGTTAAAGTTGGATTCCTTCTTTGTTTTTGCTAACAGTTGTGGGAACGGGGCTCTGGGCACAAAATATGGCTTATAAGGAACTGCATCGGGCTCTTGAGAGACTTCATCAGTCTCTTCAGCTACTGTCTCATAAGGGTGAACTATATTATGTTCACTAACAGGCATGGTTACCTTGTTCTCTACCACTTTACCATTCCTAAGGGTTCTAATTACATTCACTTGATTTAATGATTTCTCACCAGAAGATACTTCATGAACTCCTCTAGGATTGGGTTGGGTCTGACTATGAAACTTACCTTTTTCTCTTTCTCTCAAAAACTCAGTGATTTGACCAACCTGGGTTTCTAAATTGGAAATAGCCCGACTGTTAGCCTGAACAATCTTTTGATTTTCTTGTAAACTTTGGTTGACTGACTGCCAAAAACCTTTAGTGTCCTGAGTTAATAAGGCGAGAGACTCTGCTAAACTCATGATCGTCATATCTATCGTATTTTAAAATTGTGCCGGTCCTGGAGGATTCTTAGTATATCCAAAACTTGTGGGAACTTTAGAATTACTAGACTGACCTTGAATCTTTCCCTTAGACCAAGAAATGTTAAGATGGTTTCTCCAACCAGGTTTAAGGTTTCTGAATAAGGGTCAAACTTCTGATGGTTATCAAATCTAGTGTTATTATAAAGAGCATGGGCGTGTTGTTCAACAGTCTTTCCTTCCCAAAGTGACTTGGGATCAACTCCAAAACTAGATTGACTCATTTCTAAAGCTTCTAACCTTTTTGATATAGTTGCTATTTTGGCATCTGATTCAAATGATCCTTCTACCCTATTGATTTTTCTTTTCCTTAGAAGAATTGTTTTTTTGGGCTCCCTACTATTTTCCTATTGCTGGGTTTTTTCAGCGATTTCATTCAAAAATGTCATTGCACCATCGGCAAATTTATTTTCAAACCCACTTGTGCATAAAGAGTCAACCATGGTTGTTGTCGAATAATATAAACCCTCGTAGAGGATCTGAACTAGCCTTACTTTTTCTAAACCATGATGAGGACATTGTAATAATAAGTCATTGAACCTTTCCAAATACTTATATAAGGATTTTCCCTCTTGTTGAGCAAATGTGCAAATCTCCTGCCTAATAGATGATGTTTTGTGCCTAGGAAAAAAATTCAGGAAAAAAGCAGATGTAAGTTGTTCATAGGTTTCAAAGGACTCAGAAGTCAAACTATATAGCCAAGATTTGGATTTGTCTCTTAGTGAAAAAGGAAACAATCTAAGTTTCAATGCTTCATCATTTAGGTCCTTAATCCTGATGGTATTACATATTTCCACAAAATCCCTAACATGGAAACACGGGTTTTTATTTTCTTTTCCTAAGAAGATTGGGAACATCTGTATGGTCCCGGTTTTTAACATATAGTTTTCTTCAATTTCAGCTAACTTGATACATGATGGACTAGGAGTAACTTCTTCACACAGTGTCAAGTTTTTAAAATTGAAATTTCCAAAAACAGGACCCTCAAAAGAAGAATCTTTGAGGTCCTCGTTTCCAGGGACATAACTACTAGGTTTGTCACTAATCAAACGACCTAGAGTGTCTCTTTTCCAAGCTCGCTCAGTGATGATTTCGAGCGGTCTTGGCATACACAAAAAAAAACTAAAAAACTAAATCCTAATTGGAAGGGAATTCTAAACAATCACAAGCAAGGATGACTCAACCAAATCAAACCTATTGAATCTAGCAATTAAAAAGCATGATGGCTCCACTTAGATTGTTTCTAGACCAGCTTATATTCTTTCAAAAAGAAACTAGTTACAGTTTTAGCAAACCTCTTAGAACAATCCGAATTAGATTAAGTCGAATAGAAACAGGATAAGCTCTAAGGAGCTTTGATAACCCTGTCCCTTTGGCAATGTTTCCTTGGGTTACAAGGCGGCTCGAATCTACTTAAAATAATTTTCCTGAACTTTGAGTTAGGCTAACAGAGTAACCACTACAGTCTTTTTAAATGACTTTCCAATAAGCTCGTTACCCTATCGGTCTCTTTCTAGTCAAAATTTAAGGCTTAGGTACGCGTTTGGTAATGTGTTCCTAAAGCGGGAAAGAAGGAAACGGTGATGAAATCCGAGTCCTTATCTTGTACTGCCAGTTCTTGCCCTTTACTAGAAAAGTAAATACATATTCAGGTCCTCAACATAGATGTGCACGAAGGAGTCCATAAAATCCACTGACAGGGGGTTCGTGGGTGGTTAGAGTCTTACCTCTTGTTCCAGACGGGCGATGAACCGTTGAAGTCAACTCAGGCCACCGAGTCATATGTCAGTGTACGAACCTGAGGGGATGAGACAATATCGAAATTATCATCCTTCCATGTTGCAGTTTATATTCAATAATACCCTTCCGTAGGGCTTAAAAAAAATAATGTCCAAAAGTCCCAAAAAAATAAGTCCAAAAACCAAAAATAAATTACAAAAATAATAAAATATTTCCTAGTATAATTTTCTAAAAACAAAAATAAATAAAACCCTAAAATTATTTAAATTTTTTTTTGTCTTTTTTTCCCGTAGTTTTTGATTTATCTTTGACTCCAAGTCTTTAATCAATCAATATAATCTTTGGCTCTAATTTTTTTTTAATCCAAAATCTATAATACAAAGAAGAATACCCAAAAACGTAAAATATAACAAATAAAAGTAAAAATAAAAATCTAATTAAACTAACTAACCTATAAAAACTAAAAACAAATCTAAAAATAAGTCCCTGGTAGCGGCGCCAAAAACTTGATCGTTTTCTAAAAGTGGTAATAATGAGTTCGTTCGCTGAGACTTGTTGAAGATTCATTTTAGACCTAATTTTAATTTAAAATAGAAAATAAGTAAAAGATTTTAATAATATTGGGAAGAACTGGAACTCAGGATTCCACCAAAATCACTTCTGAATGATTTTTACAATTATTCTTTCACAATTATAGCTCTTTTATTGACAGTGTTTCTTTGCCGAAAGTAGATTTCTAAAATATTTATTGTAAATCACAAGCATGACGCATCAAAAGCTCTTAAGTTTCAGCATATACCATAAAAAAAAATCACATCTAATTAAGAAAAATCATAAATCAATTAAAAATCAATGCAAAAGTCATTAAGAATCAAAAATAGTTACCATTCATTCATGAAATATGTTTTCCTCCATTGTCGCAGTGGTTGGGTTTATCTCATCATGCTCAAAACACTCTCAAAAGAGTGGTACATGGCTCAAAAGTGCTTGAGAAGAAGAAAAGAAGCTAAAAATAATAAAACATGAAATCTGCAATATTTATAGGTTTTACAGATTAACTGTTACAATGGATCTTGAAGATAAATGTTGCAAAGCTGAAGATAAACGTTGCTGATGGATTGAAGAAATCGTCGTCGTATCCATGTTCTTCACTAGCAGCAGAACTTTCTTTTTTTCTCCTGTTTTTTTCCTTGCCTCCCCTCCTGATTTTTCTTCCTCCTCTTTGTAATTTATAGGTTCCGCAAACCCTAACAACTCATCCTTAATCGACAAGGACTCAAAGATCAATCCAAAACAAACTCTAATCTTGTAAATCCGAATTAGGGTGAAACGTTTTTTTTCGGATGCAGATGGGATTTTGAACTTGTTTTTACGATAGCAAACACTTCTGAATGAGGTGTTTCGACCTGTCTAAGTTGTTTCTTCATATTGGTATAGTCAAACACTCTTTAAACCCAAAAAATCTCGCTCCCAAATTAATTCAGAAACTTTCACACGTAAGTTTCTTTTCCCGCCAACTTCGTATTTTTGAAATAAGAAGGGGGTGCCCCTGATACAAAAGTTGGGTGCTTTTATCAATTATCCTGGGTGCCTTTAGTAATTTTTCTTGGGTGTTTTTATCACTTTTTGAGCCGATTTTTCTAGAAATATTTATTTCCCAAAAATACCTACAAAACACATAAAATGGCACAAAAAAACAAATTGAGTACTAACAAAATAGAAAATAAGAACAATTTAGACACAAAACTGTGTCTATTAAATACCCCCAAACTTATTATTTGCTAGTCATCGAGCAAATCTAATCCAAAAATAAAATAGCAATCCTAACTCATTTTCACAGGCATCGCGATTGCACTTAGCATGTGCAATAATCCTTTAAACCCATAGGTGTCCCTATTGGACGAGTTATAGTCTCGTGAGGGTTTACAAGAAGTATACCCACAAAACCTTTTACCCCAAATCCTAGCTACATATGAACGATTGAGGGTAAACAAGCTATTTAGTTGGCATACTAAATTCTTCGACTATGAGAATCATTACCCTATATGATTTCCAATTGTTGTAAACAAGTTTGCACTAAGCATACTAAAATTCATATATAAGAAAAACAAAGCTCTATTTAGATAGTCGTTCAACCACGATACTAAGAATCTATCAAAGTTCAATCAAATGAAAAGATTTAGAAGATGGATATGGAGATGATGAAGTTTGTGCATGTTGACTAAGGTGAACGGTGTTTCCCATATCTGTATGAAGGTCGGTGCCAGGATGAATCGTAATGGATTGAGATACACTCCAATACAATTCGTAAAAACAACAGCTCACATTGAGGATCTTGAAGTTTACGAATAACAGCCATTAACTCAATAGTTTTCTGCACTCGTTTGGTGATCATGCTGTTAAAGAATTAAGTGTTTAAACTGAGAGGTCCACCTAACGTCTTAATTCCAACAGAAGGACGGAAAATGTTTGCAGGAAAAACCTCATTCTCTAGACTACGGATGTCGGTAGTTGGCAAATAATTTTTTTTTTTGGAAATATTCAACTTTAGACCTAAGCCTTGACTTTCTTTTTGAATAAGTTGAAGAGCTTTAGAGACCATAAAGGTGTCACCAATAATGGTCACATCATCCAGGTACCAAGCATGTAGGTCGAGGCTGTAATGTTCTTCAACTTTCTTCACAAGGGGGTGTAAGGTTAGTGCAAATAGCAATGGACCAAGAGGGTCTCCTTGCTGAACTCCACTTGCAGAAGAAAAGATTGAGTCCCTAGTAAAGTCTAGCAGGCGTCGCATAGCAGAACTCTACCCACATAAAAATATTCAGGCACTTGTATCTCACTTCATGGATCATGGTATATCTATCCAATAGATTCAGGGCATTCTAGAAATCAACCAATAACATGGAAATAGAATTTAGATGGCCTTTTACCTCAAGGAGATGGTTGACTGAATGAACAATGCCTTTTTCACCATATTGGACCCCAACACCAAACTGAAAATCACCTAAGTAATTGTTCATTTCCGTTGCAACGGAAGAATCAGCCACTTTAGAAACTAGTCTACGCCATATAGTGCCTACAACTATTGGTCTAGTCCCACCATCTGGTTTAAGCAATCATGTGAGAGGAGCACTATCCACATATTCACCCAACTGAAATGGGCATTTTCCTGCCAATAATAAGTTCACAACACGAGTTATGGAGGTGAGCAACTCATCAGCTACACCCGCTGCAGATCCACTTAAGGCATCGATCAAGTGCTGATCACGTAGGCCATCTCGTCCACATGGAGTTCCTTTGGGAAAGCTCTTTAAACTTCCGAGAACCATATCCTTGTATTCCTGAACTGCATCTACCCCAATTGGAGTTGAAGGTATTGTAGGGGGTGGATAATGAGGATGTTTATTCTTCAAATCAGCGAATGCACTTTCAAGGGGAGGGGCAATTCCATTGGAAGTAAAGACACGTATTGCAGCTGTATATAAACCATTACTCATATTCCTACGACAAGAACGTAGGTTAATGTTGTCTTGAGAATATGTCTTGGTTGTCTTCTTAACCAATTGATTGTGTGTACTTTCCTCTAGGATTTTATGTCCTATTAGCTACATCCATTCGGTTCCTTCCAATTCAGTAAGTTTTGGTTGATGGCTGCAACTTGTAGCCTCTTACGAATGCCATATCTCTCCTCAAGGGTACAATTTGGAATGTATGTATTTAGTGTGAAAATGGGAAAAAGCAGCAGTTGAACCCATGAAGACAAATTATTGGGGTTGAGTAGTATCTGATCCGGTGTCGATTTAAAAGTTCTTGAGAAATGAAATTTACATTGAGGTGGAATACTAGAGGAACTTGTTTCTGAAACATTTTATCCAGCAGCTCCAAATCCAAACAAGGTGGTGGTTCTGTGTTCGCGATTTCTGCAGCAAGTGAATCTTCATTAGGTAGGAGATTCAGTGGGTAATGCCCCCATCGTTAGCAGTTCAAGACATCTCTCTTTCAAGGAAGCAGAGAGAAGGACATTGTCATTATAGTAGATCTTTGCAGGCTTGGCGTAGCAAAACTCAACCCACCTGGAAATGCTTGGGCACCTACACCTGAGTTCCTTGATTATTGATAATTTGTCAACCAGATTGAAGGCATTGTTTAAGTCAATTAAGAGCATACACTTGGTTAGGGAGTTACCTTTCCCCTCCAGAAGTTTGTTAGCCGAATGCAGGATGCCTTCTCCACCACATTGGACCACTACTCCAAATTGGAAGTCCCCTAAGAAAGTGGATAGTTCTTTGTTGACCCCAGAAGCAACTAGTTTGGAGCGCAGCCTCCTCCAAATGGTACCAACATCAATTGTCCTTAGGACCCCACCAGGCTTGAGCATAGGAGTCAATGGAGCACTTTCAATGTATTCACCTAGCACAGAAGGGAACTTACCAGCAAGCCATAGGTTGACCACCCTTTTTATGGAGGAAAGGAGCTCATCTGCAACAGCAGAAGCTGAAACACTAAGGGTATCCAGTAGGTGCTGGGCTCTAAGGACATCTCTGCCACATGAGGTCCCTTTGGGGAACCTTATAATAACACCCAGGACAACAGTTTTGTCCACACTAAGTACCTTAGCACTGATTGGGTCTGCAGGAATATAAGGAAGTGGATCAATTGGGTGTTTTTGGCACAACTCAAAAAGGGTATCAGGGGAATTGGGGGAAATGCTACTTGAAGCCAGAACCTTAATGGAAACTGTATATTGGTCATAACTCAGTTTCTTTTTGCATGATGCAAGGTTAGAGCCCCCATTCATCTTTTTGTTGTTCTTGGACCTTTGAGCCTGTTTAGGTAACTCCAGGAGGGTATGCACCATGCTAAGACACCCATTAGTCTCATTCCATTTGAGAATAACTTGGTTAATGCTGGCTGTTTGAAGATTTTCCCTAGTCTCTGATATCTCTTCCATAGTGCACTTAGGTATATATAAACTTAAAGTGCAGACTGGAAATAACAACTGGTGCAGCCAGACAGATAAATCAATTGGGTTGGCAATGACCTTATCTCAGGATGCTTTAAGTGCTCTAGAGAACTGGAGCCTACTTTGGGGGGGGAGGGGGTATGCTGGCCATTGTGGTGAATTTATTCTAGAAGACCAAGTTAAGAAAGTCCACAACCAGAGCATCAGGTGATGCAGGTTCCACAGTGTCCAAGGGCTCAGAGTTGGGAGGCATGGGTTGTCAATGCCATGCACTAAGAAATCAGCAGAGGAGCCATTGTTTTGTCCAGAACTGATGTTCCTTTATGAAACCTGCAAGGAATTCTCCAAGAGTAAATATGCATACACTTTGTGCAAATCCACATTTGTAAATTAGAGAGGACTAATTCCCAAGCATTATAGACTTTTAGGTCCTTGATGATCCTCTCTCTGCATATGAGCTTAGCCTCCTTGATTGGGAGGTGTCTGTCATGTAAATGCTCGTAGAAACCTATTCTTCTCAACCCCCTACCACCAACCCCATTATTACACCCATCTAAGTTCCTAAAAGGGCATTGGAACAAGGTATTGCAATACAGGCCCTCTTCCCCCTTCTTTGTTGAATCTTGAGACAGGAAGAAAATCTAGTTCTAGGAATAATGGAAAGAAAATGAAAAAGAAAATAGAAGAAGTTGCGGTTGTAAATGCACAACAAAGTAGCAGAAGGCCAATTCTTACAACCCAAATTACAAAACTAGGCCAATTTCTGCTAGAACCCTTGAAAGAATACTATCTCATATATTTGTATGTACAAGTGTAGACCTAAAACTAAATCGTGTACCCTGTTATTATTATTATTATTATTATTATTATTATTATTATTATCATTATAAAAAAGAGTTTTTATTAAAGGGGAAAAGCAAATTACACCGAGTTGGTAGGAAGCCTAGCAACAAGCTGGGCACCTACCCCTTTTTGAATGAAAATGCTTAATCTAAAGAAAAGAGAATTGCCTATTTTGTAGTTGTAGTCATGGCTAGCCATACAATTCTGCAACCTCAACAAGAAAGCAACAGTGTCCGCTCCCAGTTCGCCTAGTGTAGTAAAAGCAAGCACGTCTAGGATGTATCCATGATCGTTGCATTTATCCAAGTATTTGTTACGTTTGCGAGTGATGTCATTGGAAATGGCCATTCCAGGCGTAAAGGCGACCCTCCCGCCATCGGTAAAAGGAGACATCCCTGTAATATCGAAGCAAACGTCGTGACCGTTCTCCCAGTTATAAACAAGAATGTCAGTTGGCCTTAAAGAGTTTGCATTATCTGATATAAAGCCTAGTTTGAGTTCTTTACAGGCGGGGACACCTACTTTATAACATATATCTGCTACCACATCTCTCACTAAATCGTGTCTGAATTTGAGGCCCACTTCACTAGCGCAGTGTAAGGCATGGTATCCAAAAGCATCCATACCCTTCCCACAACTTGAGCAAAAGCTATCTTCTTCAAACAAGGTTATACCGAATCTATAGCAAAGAACAACCCTGAATTGATGAGGCCCATCAGACCGATTCAGCCCAACAATAGGAACAACCTTGAGGTAATCTTAGGCATGGTTCTTCCTGTTGCATTGCCACAAGATGTTGTCACGTTCAGACAGGTGGAAACTGCTGGGGATGTTCTTCTTCACCAAATCAAAGTATATAACTGCCAATGAATGCATTGGACGAGCGGCAGTAGCTTGAATGTTGAATAAATAAGGGGATAAGCCGTAGACCTGAATGAAGTTGGACAGAGCTTGCTGAAAGATGTGATGAAGGTTTGTGTCTCTGTGAGCTTTGAGAATAGTGTTTTTTACCTGGATGATATGTATACAGGAAGCAAGGTAACAGTAATAGCTGATGTCCCTCATTGTATAAACACCCAGGCCACCATCTTTCATGGGAAGAGTAGCTATACTCTCCTGGTAAGGACCAAACCCAGCACCATCACCAGTGACCAGGTGCCTAAGGAACTGACAGAGATGCTGGTCATAGTATACAGCAGATTGTTGGAGGGAAAAAGGGATGGTGGTCCTCATAGTAAAGTATAATTTGGACACACATACACAATTTCTTAGTAGTAAAAGTTCACTTTGAGGGTCCTACAGAGTCTTCAAAGTCTCCATTAACTGGATGGTCTTCTCAACCCTGTTCTGCACAAAGTCATTGCATATTTTAAGTCCATACTAACTGGTCCCCCAAGAAGCTTAACCCCCACAGAAGGTCTACTGATACTAGCAGGGAAAACACCACTCTCCAGGCTCCTAGGGTCAGTATTGGGCCAGAATAATTCAGTTTTGTTGATGTTGAACATGCCTCTGCTACTACCTTCAGATTGTATGATGTGCAGGGATTTAGCAACCTCCATTGTGCCACCTGCAATAGTGCCATCATCAAGGTACCAGGCATGCAAATCCAGAGTGTATTCTGAGGAAATTCTGAGAATGAGAGGATGCAAGGTCAGGGAAAAAAATTAAGGGACCAATGAGGTCACCCTGTTGAACTCCCTGTACAAAAAGAAGGATATTGTCGTTATAGTAAAGCTTTACTGGTTTGGCATAGCAGAACTCAACCCACCTGAAAATGCTTGGGCACCTGCACATGACTTCCTTGATTATTGTAGACCTGTCAACCATGTTGAAGGCATTGCTGAAGTTAATTAGAAGCATGCTCATGGTTAGTGAGTTACCTTTCCCCTACAGAAGCCTATTAGAAGAGTGTAGGATGCCTTCTCCACAACATTGAACCCACACACCAAATTAAAAGTCCCTAAATAAGAGGACATTTCTTTACTGACACCAGAAGCATCCAGTTTAGAGCAAAGCCTCCTCCAAATGGTACTAAAAACAATAGGCCTCAGACCCCCACCAGAATTGATTTAAGGAGCCCAGGGAGCACTAGCAATGTATTCACCTAGTACAGATGAGCACTTACCAGCTAGCCATAGGTTAACCACACCTGCTATTGAGGAAAAAAGATCATCTTCCACAGTTGAAGCTACACCACTTAGGTCATACAGGAGGTGTTGGGATCTAAGACCATCCCTGCCACATGAGGTCCCTTTGGGGAACCCTTTAATTGCACCCAGAACAGCAGCTTTTCCACACTGAGTTCTTCAACAAGGATTGGCTCTGCAGGAATGAAGGGTGGTGGAGCACTGGAGTGTTTTGGGCTCAACTCAAGGAGGGTAGCAGGGGAATTGGGGGCAATTCCATTTAAATCCAAAACCTTAATGGTAGTTGTATATTGACCATAGCTCAGCTTCTTTTTGCATGCTGCAAGATTAGAGCCCGCATTCATCTTTTTGTTGTTTTTGCACCTTTGAGCCTGTTTTGGCAATTCCAGGAGTGTGTGCACCATGCTTAGACAACCATTAGCCTCATTACACTTTAGCATGGCTTGATTAATACTGACTGTTTGTGCACACTGGTAGCAACAGGAGGTGCAGCCAAACTGATAAATTCATTGGGTTGGCAATTAGCTTGTCTAAAGAGGCCTTAAGAGATCTTGAAAAATTGAGTCTGCTTTGGGGGGGGGGGTATGCTGGATAAAGTGGTGTATTTCTTCTGGAAGACCAGGTTAAGCATGTCCACAGATAAAACTTCAGGTGCTGCAGGTTTCACTATATCCAAAGGCTCAAAGTTGGAAGATAAGGGTTTGTTAATACCATGTATTAGGGGATCTGCAGAAGAGCCATTGTATGGCCTAGAAATGATGTTTCCATTATCCAAACGACAAGGCCTTCTCCATGAGTAAATGTGCATACACTGTGTACAAAGCCACATTTGTATGTTGAAAAGGACATATTTCAAAGAACAATATACTGTTAAATAAGTGTTAATCCTATCTCTGCAAATGTGTTTGGCCTCCTCAGTTGGGAGATGTCTGTCATGCAGATGTCTGTAGAACCCAGTTCTACTCATACCCCTACCCTCTACTCTGTTATTGCACCCATTTAAGTTCCTGAAGGGGAATTGGAACAAGGTATCGCAATGCAGAACCCCTTCCACCATGTCTACTGAGTCTTGAGACAAAGATGAAGATCTAGTTCTTGGCATAGTGAAAGAAATATAAAGGAGAAAATTGAAGAAGCTAAGGCTGTAAAGGATACTCAACAAAGCAGCAGAAGACCAATTTTTACAATCAAAATTATAATCTGAGATAATTTCCGCTGGAACCCTAGAAAGAACACGTCCTACTAAGTCTGTATCTTGAAAAGTAGACCTAAAACTAAATCTTGTATTCTTGTCAGACGAAGAAGAAGAAAATGAGAATGAAATCGTCATACCTTAGAAGAAAGAAGAGATATCCTCCTGAAACCCTGCACACTTCCTTCACTGAATCTTCCCCTGCTTCCCCCTTTTCTTCCCTCACAGAGCAGTTCTCTCCTACCCCCATTATTATTATTATTTATTATTATTATTATTATTATTATTATTATTATTATTTTATTATTATTATAACAAAAATTTTATTAGATAGGAAAAACCGATTACACGTTAGTGATGGGAAGCCTCGCCACGAGCTGAGCTCCCACACCCTTTTGTATGGAAATTCCAAGTCTGAAGAAGAGGGAGTTTCCTATTTTGTAATTGTAATCTAGGCTTGCAGTGCGGTTCTGTAGCCGGGATACAAAAGCTATGAGGTCCTCTCCTAATTCCCCCAAAGTGGTGAACGCTAACACGCTACCCATACCCATAGTCTTCGCATTGGGTTAGGTATTTGTTGTTCTTGCGAGTCGTAGCGTTCGATATCGCCTGGCCTGGCGTGAAGGCGGCTCCCCTGGCACCCGTGAACGGGGACACTCCTGTGACGTTAAGGCACACGTCTGTGTCGTTCTCCCAATTTTATACTAGGATATCCGCCGGCCTCAAGGAGGTTTCATTGTCCGAAAGGAAGCCCATGTTAGCTTCCTTGCGAGCGGAGACTCCAGCTTTGTAGCACATGTCAGATAGCACATCCCTGACTAAATCGTGTCAAAATTTGAGGCCCACCTCACTGGCACAATGAAGTGCATGATCGCCAAAGACGTTTATACCCCGCCCACAACAAGAATATAAGCTCCCCTCTTCAAATTGTGTTATACCAAGCCTGTAACTAAGGACAGCCAGGAATTGCCGAGGCCCAATAGCTTGGTGAAGCCCGGCTATGGGGATTTCCTTAAGAAAGTCTTGGGCATGGTTCAACCTGTTGTTTTGCCAAAGGATGGTATCTCGCTCGGACAGGTTAAAACAAGTGGGTATATTCTTCTTGACCACATCAAAGTATTGGGTTTCCAGAAGATGCATAGGGCGCGGGACAACGACTTGAGTGTTGGCACGAAGCCCACAGGCCTGTGTGAACCTGACGTGTGCTTGTTGGAAGCTAAGGTGTTTGTCCGTATTACAGTGGGTTTTGAGGATCATGCTCTGCAGCTGCTATGTTTGAATGCATGAAGCTAGGAAGCTGTAGTGGCAGGCGTCGCCCATGGTGTAAGCCCCTAGGCCACCATCCTTCATTGGCAAGGTGGCTAAACGCATCTGAGTAGGACCAAATCCACCTCCGTCCCCTGTCACTATGTGTCTGAGAAACTGCATGAGGTGTTGGTTAAAATGAGAGATGGAGCTTGGAGGGCTTGCCGGTTATTGGTTCTCAGGGTGAAAAACAGTCTGGAGACCCCGACACAATTTCTCAACAACAAGCGCTCACTCTGTGGGTCCTGTAAGGCCTTCAAAGACTGCATAAGCTTACATGTCTTGTCCACTCTTCCCTGCACAATGTCACTGCAGAAGGTTGTGTTTAAGCTAACTGGTCCTCCTGTAAGCTTAACCCCCTGAGCTGGTCTGCTAATGCCTGTAGGGAAGATACCCTCCTCCAGAACTCTGGGATCAATCACCGTCCAGAAGAGCTCTGTCTTGCTGATGTTGAGAAAGAGCCCTCTACTGGTGCCTTTTCTCTGGATGATTTGCAAAGCTTTGGCTACCTCCCAAGAATCACCTGCATTTGTGCCATCATATAGATACTATGCATTCATCACAAGGGAACACTCAGATGTTATCTTAGAGATGAGGGGATGCAGGGTTAGTGCAAACAACAATGGTCCAAGGGGGTCCCCTTGTTGCACTCCCTGAGAAGTGAGAAGAGTGTGTTCCTGGTAGTATAATTTTTCTGGATTTACATAACAAAATTCTACCCATCTGGAGATGCTAGGGAATTTGCCCCTCACTTCATGAAGCATCACTGTTCTGTCTAACATGTTGAAGGCGTTGCTGAAGTCTATCAATAGCATACTCATGGTATGGCAGCACCCATGCATCTTCAGAAGCTTGTTAGATGAGTGGAGGATAGCTTCTCCCCCACACTGGACACCAACCCCAAATTGATGATCGCCTAGGTAAGGGGCCAATTCCTTACTTACAGTTGCGGCTGCTAGTTTGGAGGGTTCAAAGGAGCACTAGACACATATGCGCCCAACACGGGGGGACATTTTCCGACAATCCACAGGTTAACCACACCTGTTAAGGGGATGAGCAACTCCTCTGCAACAGCAGATGCAGGGACACTTAAAGCGTCTAATAAGTGTTTTGCCCTGAGGCCATCCCTACCACAAGAGGTACCCTTAGGGAAACCTTTAATAGCACTTAAGACAACTTCCTTTTCCACACATAGTGCATCCTCCTGGATGTGGCCCTTTGGGATACCTGGTGGTGGGACAATGTGGTGCTTGTTCCTCATCTCATCTAGAGTTGCTGGAGAGCTTGGTGAAAGACCATTAGAAGACAAGACTTTAATTGATATTCTGCATTTACCATAACTCAATTTCCTCTTACAAGCAGAGAGGTTTGAGCCACCATGGTTCGTTTCAGGTGCCTTGCTCCTCTGTGGGTTTGGTAGCTCTAGAAGGTTGTGCACTAAACTGTAGCATCCGACTTCATTCCATTGATGTAGGGCGTTGTTAATGCTGGATACCTGTAGCTTCTTCCTTGTGCAGACCTATCCTCCTTAGAGTTCCTAGGATTGTACAATCCAAGAGTGCAAATGGGCAACAACAACAAATGCACCCACACTGTCAATTCCGTAGGGTTGGCTGTGACTTTCTCCAGAGTGGACTTAAGGGTCCTAGAGAAGCTCAACCTGCATTGTTGTGGGATGCTTGCCACCGTGGGTACATTCATCATGAAAAGCCTGTGAAGCATATCTAAGGGGGAACTGGCAGGAACACACGGATCAACAGGTGCAACTATTCCTGGAGATGTGGATGGTTTGTCGATCCCATACACCAAAAACTCTACAGTCATGCCATTGAGGGGCTTGGGTATGAAATCGAAATGATTGCGGCATGGTCTCTTCCAAGAATAAGTATGCATACACAAAGAACACAACCACATCTGCAAACTATCCAAAACCTGTTCCCAAGCTATAAAGACGGACAGTTCACTGTTGATTCTCTCCTTGCAGGAAGACCGGGCTTCCTCTAATGGCATATGTCTGTCTTGTAGATGCCTGAGAAAGCCAGACCTGTTGAATCCCTTGCCGCCAACCCCATCTGTACACCCTTAGAATCCCTTAAATGGACAATGAAACCTGATTCACATTGAGAACCCACTTCCACACTGTCTGTTAAGCTCCTGGCTGACCTGGTGGTTGGCATTGTGACATGGAATGGACTACAGCAAACCTTGGAGTGAACTGAAGTGCACCACAAATGTGGCTCTGTAAGTTACACATGAAAACCAATGCTGGAACCTGAACAAGGTGTTAAAACAGGCCACCACGGGACTGATCAGTAGGTAAACAGTTGTACAGACCTATGAATGTGTCCCTGGACAGAGCACAACCCAAAAACTGCTGATGCTTAAGATAGATGAGGTGAACTTGAAGAAAAATTGAGCTGAATTGAGCCGTAAAGTGTGTCTGGAAGGGACACATCCCACTCAATACAGGATCCAGAGACAGTAAAAGTGTTGGAAGGTGCACAAACTGGACACAACAGGCAAGACTTGTAGCTAAGAGAAGAGTGGCCTGTGAATGTGTCACTGAGAGGATCACAATCATAAAAATGCTGAGCAATATGAGGTGACATGTAGCTTAAGCAAGATGAGATGAAGTTGAAAGAAAACAGAAAGAAATGGGCAGTAAATGTGTCTCTGGAATTCATGCACAAAGTGTTTGCCTGAACTGAAAAACTTCCAACCACAGATAATGCCCAAGACTACTTGAGAAATAAGGTTGGGTTGAAATGATACATGAATGTATCACTGTGGGGGACACAACAATTGACCCAAATATACCATCTGAACAACCCAAGAAAGCCCTCAATAGTAGCCAAGAACTAATTTAGCAAAGAAAATAAAATTGGCCTGACTTGTACTGAACGCTAAACAAGAAGTAAAAATGACCGGAAATGCAATAAGAAAGTATCTCTGGATGGACCCCTGATCCCAAAACGTAAGAATTAAAATCGGAATGTGTCTCCGGCAGGGACACACCCAACAAAGGGCCAGAAATGACGGTAAAAAGGAAAAACTGAAGCGTAATGGGAACAAGAATGGCAATAACTCCACTGGAAATGGGACGTATGGGAAAGGCAACCACAACCACCAAAAGGGTACGGCTAATACCCCAATTTGTACGGATCAAAAACACAATTTGAGCCCTAGAGCTCAACTGGAATTGGGATTGATCAGGGATAAACCGTACCAGTGAACGTGTTTCTGGCTGAAACACGGACACCAAAAAACACCAGCAAGAACAGGATTTACACAATGAAAAACAAACCGAAAGAAAAATTAAAAATGAAGCTACTTAATCTAAAGGATAACTGAACTGTACAGCTGAAGAAACGGTGATGGAGGGTCTATCAAGGCAGTGCTTCAGCTGAAGTGTCGAGACCATACCTGCTGCCACCGTATTTCCCCAAATCCCAGCTAAAGTCAAGCTCATGGAGTTCATTGAGTACTCCATTAAAGAACCCAGAGCTTCTCTCTCCTTTTGAAGACATATTATTATTATTATTATTATTTTCTTCTTTATAATTTTTTTTATTATTTTCTATGCTAAATTGAAATGCAAACTAAGAAAATACGATCGTGGAAGAAGGACTTTACCACTTGATTTTTCACAACTTGTATTGTCTTGGTCTCATAAACTTCATAAAAATGCACTTCTTTTGATCTTCTTCGCTCTTGTACTTAGTCTTCAACTAAAATGTTCTCATTATATTGTTGCTTGTAAACCTTGAACATCTTGAAATTCCTTTAAATTTGTGATGATTCGCTTGTTGATTATGATGATGTTTCTATGGACTTGTTTTTATCGTCGAGAAAAAGAGACTGATGTCAACTGCAAATCAAACTACAAGGTAAGGTTAGTTAGCCATTCTGATGTCATCCTCATGATTGATAGAATTAGAACCCAAGAGATCACAAAGTGTTGAAGGGGTGCGAGGTTGAGTAGCTCATCATTATACCCGGAGTTTGCACAGATGAAATACTCTAAACAGAAAATAAATGTTGAAGGTTTGGTACCTCACTCTTATTTTTTATGGGTAGTCTCCACTAATGAAATATTAGATCTCTAATAATGCATTGCTTCTGCACCTAATTTTCCACCAACATGGTTAAGTTCATCACTGTATCTCTCTCAATGAATAAGAAACCCGAATGTTGTTCTCTAGGATTTCTAAGTTCAGTTATTCGGTTAAAACTATGTATGTAAACTTAGCTAAAAGTATACTACGTGACTCTAAAATCTATAAAAGTTGGAGGTTTCATGCAAAAAATATGTAAAAATTGAAAAATTTACCTACGAAAGTGAAAACTAAACTAAAGACTAAAAACTATATATGTAAATATGCAAATACTCACCCACACTTAAACTTTACATTTTTCTCAATATAAATTGACTATTCCAATGTAAAATATAAGATAGGAAATCAATTAATGTTATGAAAAAAATAATAAAAACATAAAAGATAAGGATAGAAATATAAAACCGATGGGTTGCCTCCCATTCAGCGCTTAGTTTAACGTCCTCAGCTGGCCTTCTGGTTATCGTCCATACACCAACAATATGAAAATCTGGGGATTCACCCAAATAACAATCTGGATTTTTAATAGCAACTTCACACAATGATTAGCATAAGATGTAAATAATGAAATTGTTATTTTATGGAAGTTCCCCCCACACTTAGTTTTCTCTACACTTGGAGGTGTATAAAGAACATAGAACAAGAGAACTTGTTTGGGTTCCTCTCGGTGAACCTGCACAATGCTAGAATCAAACACATCTAGTGGTGGATAATTAGAAGAAAAATAATTCTTAAGAATTTTGGTATCTAAGTGAGGTAGTTCCTTAAAAATCGGGTTAACAACTTTTTGGGGAACTAATTCAATTGGGGGAGGAGGATCAAGAGATATAAAATTGTGCAAAGGATTAGACAAACCTTTTATAGGATCCTCATCATTCTTAGATAACTCAAGTGAATTATTTAACGCATACGTATGTCGTGGTCCTCTATCGAACTCTTTAAAAGCCATTGTTCATCAGTTTCTGCTTCAAAAGAAATCTCAACATCATTATAATCCTTGGCAAGCCCAATTAGGTCTTCCAAAAAATTAATTATTTTAGTTTGATTCTCAATCACCGTTCCTTCAACACTCTCGTCATCGTAAACAGGGTCCTCTTTATGAAAATTTTCCTCGTTGCAAATTCTAAGATCTTCGTTTGAGTACGTTACATCATTTATAACAATAGATAGGTTATACCCAAGCTCCTCCTTTTGAATAGGCGAATGATCCTCATTATGATTCTGAGTTGGAATAACTTCATTATTGTTACAAAGAACTTCGAAAGGTTGCTCATCTTCGGAATCGTCATCAGAATTTTTGTCAACCTCGTAATTTTTACTATCCCAACGGCGTTAGAATTCCATCTGTATGACCCTATTAATTCCCTGAATAGTTTCCTCTGATGCTCCATCTTCCTCTAGTTGATCATGTTATTTAGACAGTTTTCTGATGTTAATACATTTTTTACCATTTCTCACAATAGAGTTTCTAGACCAAATCTCTTCCCTTCAAATGGGTGAATGATCATAAAGAAAAGAAGAAGAATTATGTCATATGTGAACAATAACCATTTCATCGGTTTAAAGATAAAATAAGAGTGTCCTTTACCACCACTGAGCTATAGTCATTTATGAGAGTTTTCTAATGAGTGGACAAATGAATATGAGTATGGCATGACCATTTAGAAGAATTTGGATGAATCTCAAAGAAAGTTTGATTTTGGGGATTAGGCGTACATCTTTAGGAGAATTTTTATATTTTGAAGCACGCTTTCGGAAGATTTTCTCTTCAACTTGGCTCTTTGAATTTTGAATAATGCTTAATGAATACAATGTGTTTTATCTTGTTGCGTAATTTATATATTTTTACTAGGGTCGTCTGGGTAAAAATCTATCGACAATGACGACTTTATAATATTCTCCTCTTTTTTATGATGATTGTCATTATCTATAGGTGTCGACCTTAACAACTCATTGCTGCCATTATTTGGTGAGACAGAGTCATCATAGTCGATACCAATAAACCATGATGACTTAAACAGCCAATTTTTGTTTTTCCTGGATGTTTTGGTGTGATAGGGTCGCATCGGTTAAAAGCATATACCATGATGCATCATATTTGCCATTATTTGGGTGAGCTGGAGTCGTCAGTGTCGACACTAATACACCATGACGACCTAAATGTCAACTTTTGGGTTTTCCTGGATATTTTGGTCTTCTAGAGTCGCATCGGTTCATACCATATACCATGATAACTCATATTTGCTATTATTTGGGTGAGTTGGAGGTCGTCATGAACAACAGACCATGACGACCATATCAACCAAATTTTGGGTTTTCCTAAATGTTTTGGTGCGCTAGGGTCGCATCGGTTCATAAACTATGATGACTCTTTTTTGTCACTATTTAGTGAGTTGGAGTCGTCATGGTCGATACCTATAAACTTTGACGACCTTGGTTGTAAAATTTTCTGGTCGTCATAGTATAGTTACAGAATGTGACGACTTTGTTTGGGAATTTGTTGATTCAGGATTTTGTAATAGAAATTTAATTAAAAGGAAAAGAAAAGGCATACATAGATCATAACATAGCATTAAATTGAAGTTAGATCATTGAAATACGCCAAATTTTCAGCAAAGACTTCATAGCATGCATCATTCCTGAATCTTTTGCCATTTTTCTGAAAAAAGGTGATCAATAATAAGTTACTGTTATAATCAATTTGGATTTGAATAACATCTAATTGATATATACTTACTTGTTCCCAACTTCCGAGTGAGGATACTACGAGATCATGGCCACCAAATTCGTTCTAAAAAATATCAGATTGATCATAGAGCATTTTGAATCTTTCCTTCACGTTTGTTAATGATATTCCTTTTTGATTACCGTCTAACGCAACAGAAAAAATGAATATGCGGTTCCAAAAATATTCCAAGGGCCCATCTATGTTGATCTTAAGTTGTTCTTCATATTTTGTGGCCGAAACCCACGTGCGAAATACGGCAACATCTTCTTTGAGGGTGAATTTAGTAATCGTGTTTTTTTTTTTTTATGATGAAGAAATGAGAAAGAAATGAGAAAGAATAATTAGTGTTTGGGAGACATTGTATGTTAAAAAGAAAGTTTATTTTACATAAATCAAAGACCCAACAGATAGTTTTTTGAAAAAAATACTAGCTAAGTAGCCGTTACGTATAGGTTCATAGCTTAGGTGTGACAGAGTCGTTATGGTAGATACCTATGAACCATGACGAACCAAGATGTTAAAAGGAGTCGTCATGGTCGATATCTATTAACCATGACGACCAAAGCTGCCAAATTTTGGGGGTTTTCTGGATGTTTTGATGTGCTAGGGGTCGTATCGGTTTATACCATTATATACCATAACGAATCTTTAAGTTCTCAGAGGAGTCGTCAACCTGCTAAATTGACCATGACAACTCCTACTCTGGGAAATAAATAAACTTGTCAGAATACACGAGTGTTCGTTGTCGATATCTTAATACCATGACGACTCACCAAGGAAATGGCTACAAAGGCTAGTTTTAATTCCCAAATAACTAGCCGTTTTGGGCCTTTTCTATAAAAGTATGTTACCCCATGTTATATTCAGTTGAAAATATAAAGGTTACACTCAAATAAAAAATCTTTTGAAATGGAAAGTCCATCATCAACTATTAATTTAGCTGAAGAGACACTCAGAAGATGCACACAAAGTACTCCATCATCATCAACTACCAAATCAATTGTGTTATGGAAGAAGATATACACAAAAGAAGCAAACAAATAAATCCAAAACCAAGTACATTATCATCAAGTGCTTCCATGGAAGAAGATGTACTCAAGGGAAATAAATAAGGTCAATACCAATTCAAACTAAGGAATAGATTAAAGGGTGTTAAGGAAGCGACCGAATGGGTTAGAAACTTTTATGTTGTCAAGGATCTTCCCGAAGAACATCGGGATGAGCGTATATTTTGGAATTAAGTTGCAATAGGTCCTTTCGTTCCCAAGTTGGACGGTAAGTACAAGAAACCACACTTTTATTACGGGTAAGAGTATGTTTCTTCAAGGACCATTCATGTTAAGATATTGTGTTATAAGTACAACGAGTTTTTCGCTAGGCACAAAGGGAACAGGTTTGCGGTACAGGCTGCATATACCGAATGGAGAGGAGAGATATTTAGCATTTCGAAGATGCCAAATTAGTTGAATCTCACACCGGGAAAAAAAAAGTAATGTGTTTAATAATAGCAAGTTGTTACTCTAGTTTAATGTTACTTTCACGTTCTAATGTACTACTGGTATAGCAAAGTTTGAATCTAATCTTATGAATCTAAGTTTAAATTTTATTCAATTTTTATATCATTAACTCTCGTCATGGTCGATATTTATAGACAGTGACGACTCTAAAGGTTATCTTCTGAAATGTACTCTACTTAGCTCTGCCCAGAATCATCACGGTTTATACTTTAGGACCGTGACAAATTTAAAGCTGAATTGAAAATAATATGACCTTTGGGGTTTCTTCTCTATAATACAACCCCCCCTTCTCTAGAAAAAACCGCCCCAAACCTTCAATTTTTGTTTTTTTCTACATCCTACATTTGTTTTTGTTTTCATTTCAAAGTGAGACATCAATGGCAATGACAGAATGGGAACCAGATGAATATAAGGATATTGTTAAATATTTCATTAAAGTGTTCCATGAACGTCGGGATAAAATTTATTTAATGTTTTGGAAGAGAGTGTGCTATTATGTGCGCAACACGAATCCTAAAAACCGAAAATGGAGAGACTTAGCGTTTCGATTCAACTACATCAAAAGTTCAATTCAAGAGTTCGTTAAAGTTAGAAAAATGGTGAACGACCATCATCCCCAAGCTCCTCTTACTAAAAAATTGAGTAACACACTAACATTTAACACTTTTTGTACCTTTCTCGTAATTTTATATTTGCGAACTAACATTTGATTCATTTAATTTTAGCTGGAACGATTTAATAGCCTATGGAGGATATGAAATGGAGAAAGAAAGTTCATTCACGCGAAAGAATATGGGGTATTGTATAATCGTGCTCGGAGGTTCATTGTCGATGTATTAATGTGCGAGATACATCGTCATCCATATTAAACCTTATAATGTGACGTAATGTTATTTTGTTAATAAAATCAATGTTTTTTATCTTTCCAAAGCAATCAGTGTAAACACAAGAGTCGACACTTTCTGGAAATGGAGTTGTCATGGTCATACCAGTAGACCATGACGACACAAGAAGCCAAATTTTGGGTTTTTCCTGGATGTTCTTGTGGGCTAGGGTCGCATCGATTAAAAGCATATACCTTGACGACTCATATTTTCCATTATTTGGGTGAGTTGGAGTTGTCATGGTCGATACCAATAGACCATGACGACCCTAGCTGCCAAATTTTTTTCTTAGATGTTTTGGTGTGATAGGGTCGCATCGGTTATAATCATATACCATGACGACTCATATCTGCCATTATTTGGGGAGTTCGTCATACTCGACACCAATAGACCATGGTGACCCTAGCTTCCAAAGTTTGGGTTTTTCCTTGATGTTTTGGTTTGCTAGGGTCGCATCGATTAAAACCATATACCATGACGACTCATATCTGTCAAATTTTGTTGACCTGAAGTCGGCATGGTCGATATGGCCGGTATACCATGACGATTTTTATGCTAGAAATTTTTGACAAACTTGTCAGAGTTGGAGTCATCAACCTGCTATATTTGACCATGACGATTCTAGGCCTAGGAAATAATTTACTAACTTGTCAGATTAGGAGTCGTCAACCTGCTAACTTTTTCTGTGATGACTATTTCTCTGGGAAAAGAATTTACTAGTCATAAAACTAAAGTCGTCATGGTCGATACATAAACACCATGATGATAACAGCAACAATTTAAGGCAGAAAATACTTCAAACTTGCCAAAATAATATTGTTTTAACAAACCATTCAAAACAATCCATAGAAAATTAAGTTATACCTAACAAACGTGAAGAAATATGAGTTCAAGTCTACTAAAAAAACATAAACCACCTAGTTCAATATAAACTTAAAAACAACATATCCTCAACCACGACCACAACCTCGTTGACTTACTTGACTAGATGATCTCCGTCCTCGCTTAGCAGGTACTTGACTTCCACGACCTCGTTGAGTATCTCCTTGGCTTCCTTCTCCTAGTTCAACACCTTCGCATATTTCATCAACTCCATGGCCTTCTTCTTCAAGGGTTTCAACACCTTTTTGGATTATTTGTCTAGAACTTTTCTGACACTCAGTTCAGCAAATATTTTTCCCGCAGTGGGGTGTTCAATGTATATGAAGTAGTCAACGTACCGACCTTGTTGGTATGGCGTCAACATCTTTCCCCTTCCCTAAGATAAACACATTCCCTTAATGAGAATCTTCAGTCGTCCCCTCTATTTGCATTAAAATTGCAATCGAGGTTAACATACTTGTAAGAGTATATATATAATAAAAAGAGAACAAGAAAGACAAAAATACTTACGACAAGCTTAAGAATGCTAGAATCATCTCTGGTGTTGAGTGTATAAGTAAAATCTTTGTTGCTTTTCCGCCCGCGAGGATTAAAGGGATCTATCCTTATCACACAACCATGGGAGAAGTTTTGGTACCATTCCAAGTAATCTTATTTTTCCTCATAACCATCATTCACATGATCCCAAAAAGAGATGTCTACCTAGCTAGCATTCCTATTATCCCAATGACTGGTCGCCGAATTTGGTTCGTAAACCATCTCAATCTTAGAAACGTCAGTACTGCATTAATCACTTTTCAGTTGGAATTTCGGTACATAGTCCTCATCAAGTGAATCTTGAATATACCCAAACTGCCGAATTACTCTCAATAGATCATACATTGAGTATCCAGTAGGGTGAAACAATGAGCCATATTAAAAAGTGAGCTCTTGCATTCTATTAGCTCTATTTACCCTATACATATCAAAGACTACATCTTTGGATGTCATGTTGTCCAATTTTTAACGCATGTTTAACAAGATGGACTTATGTAACTACTCCTGACCCCCAGTGAATGAATATTCCATTCCTCTTGGTTGAATATTGTTTCATTCCTCGTTAACTTTGACGTCTTCGTTGTCTTTGAAAAATGAAGGAAAATATTTATAAATACACACCTATACAAACATCAAAATGATAAAAAAAAAGTATCTATCAAACAAAAGATTGATAAAAAATCATGTAACAAACAAATATGGTCACTTCAATTACCTGGAGTAGACTTGTATTCTTGTTTATTTGAGAAGTTTGTTCCCTATATGCCTTTGTTAGTTGCTCATTCATGTCTATGATGGCATTCCCCCACGAGTACTTACTTACCTCTTCCAAAGGAGGCAAGAGTTGGAGATTGTTGGTGCTGACTCTGTTTCCTTTGTTATGGGGAAAAACACAAGTCCCTAGCACGTAAAACAGATAAGCGGACGCTGGAACACGAAATTGAACATCAGAGAGGGGACCATTATCTCATTATTTTTTTTGCATACCCAGCATATGTATCCCTCTATTCCACAAGATAGAACTCTCTCTTTGGGTACTTTTTTCCCTTGACGAACTTGGCCTGCGTCTCATCTGCTTCCCATCCAAACAACTCATTGGTCAATTCTCCAATTTTACTCCAAGGAAGGTCTTTCTTGAATTTGTCACCAGTGGATTTCCCTTCAACCTGGAGCCCTAAAATATGTTTTGCATCTCCAGGAATAAATGCTATCTCGCCAAATAGGAATTGGAAGGTATCGACTTCACCATAAAACCTCTGACAGAAGCAAGATACCGCGACTTTTTCAAACGCAATCACGGAGTTCTATACAGAAGGATACACACCGGAGTTTTCGATTAACTCTCTAACTCTTGTACATTCATATTTTAGTTTCCAGTACTTCATTTTTACATGGGAAGACTGGCATCTGAAATAATCAGAATAGACACAAAATAGGGAGAGAAAAAAAACAACCAGAAATAAAATAACAACAACTAATCAAATAACAAACAAAGTTGAGATTGTTACGATGGTCTCGTAGATGGTACAAGACCACAATTCGGGATATCCAAATAGGAATTTTCTTTCATCTCTAGACAAACCTCTAGCTTTCCCATTACGAAGACGTTCCAACTGCAAGTGGGAGTCAAGAATGTGCCTCGCGCTAGGTTGAATTGGGGATTTTCCCTTTCCCTTGTACTTCTCTTGCACCTCCTCCTCCTCCTCCTTATCATCATCACCAGCACCACTAGAACCACCACCACCACCACAACTAAAACCACCAGCACCACTACCACTAGCAGCACCATTGATTTCATCAATATTATCTTCAGTATCTTCATCGTCACCGTTTGAATTCACAGATGGAATAGAGGGGGAAGAAGAGGGTTCCAGTGGGTCACCTTGTGCTTCATGGATATAAAAAGGTACCTCCTTCGGACTTTTTCCACGATACGAACCATCCCCCAATAATTTATCATTGCGGGGAGGTTTTGAAGGAGGAGTGAGCACATGTTTTCCTTTCTTGATCTTACTAACCATACTACAATAGAAAATACACAAAAAATTAAAAAAACAGAACCAAAATTCATAGTCTCAGTATATGGGTTTTCATGGTATAAATTTTTGATCATAAAGACCTCAGTTAAACCATGACGACCTTATCTATATACCATGACGACCCGTGGAAAATCTGGGACAGAATGGTTTTTTTTTTTTCTATACATTCGTCATGGTTTACTAAAGGGTGCTTACAAATTACAATTTCAAGTCGTCATGGTTTTAGATAATACCCTAACGACCCTAAATTTACTCATCTTCTTCAGGAAAAATCCCAGTAAGGGTCGTCATGGTCGCAAAGCATAGATTATGACGATTTTTCATACTTTTAACATGCATATGAAAAGTCATCATGGTCTAAGATTTGGGACCATGACGACCCTTTTTATGTAACTGTAATTTTGCGGTTACAGACCTAAATTTACAATTAAAACACACTAATAAAAACAATCAACAAATAGAGTAATGGGTTTTAGTTTACTTACTTTTTAATTTGGGTCATTTTGTCATTCGGTTCTTCGTCATTTGATTCTTTCATGCTTCTCGAGTTAAACTTTCCTTTTAGCTTCTCTACGGTTTTAAGTGGGATTACATCTCTTTGATATTGCTTTGTACGAGCCATGTTTGTATAAGAAGTTAATCGTTGATTAAAGTTTTTGAATCGATGATTATGACGATAAATTGGTTTTGAAAAAAAATAGAGGAAGAGGAGTCATTAGGGAGAGGAGAGGTTTTTTGATTTTAGGTTTTGAGAATGAATTAAAAAGGGGGATGATGGTTGAAGTATAATGGTATTTTAGGTTTAGTTTCTAAGGAAGGGTAAAATAGTATTTTTACTACCATTTGGCACCCCTATAATATTGGTTCGGGTGAGTGGATTTCTCATAGCCCCTATTAATCCACCCAGCCCTTAATTAGGCAGGGTTTTTTTTGATGGGTCTAGAAGACGAGTAAAATTAGATACTATTTTAATACAATAAATTCGTTATATAACCTCTAAAATTTTTTCTATATGCATAAAAAATAAGTAAAATAAGATATTTCTCAGATACCCGAATTATAGATTATTTTCTAATATCGAAATTGGATATTCTAGCCAATTCATTAATATTGATCTCTATGAGAACAAACAAATATACGCTTTTTATCTATTTATCAGCTATTCACTTTGGTTCGTATGTTTGGATCACTGTTTCGATGACTTAAAATCTCTGACCTAAGTGGTCTTTATTTTACTTAATCTTTCTTCTCTACATTCTGATTTTTACGATGAAGATCACCATTTGTTCATATCTATCATCATTTCCATCAGCCGATTTCTCCATCATTTCCACCAAATTTGTTTACTTCACTTTACCTTTCATCGTTACTTTTCTAACTATAAAAAAAAAAAAAAAAAAAAAAAAAATTTGTGTGTGTGCGCTAGATAAACAGAAAACAACACAAACAAACGAAAAAAATAACAAACAAGCAAACTACAAAGCAGGAAATGAGTCTGCTAAACATGGAGGGAGGGGGAGAGAGGAGCCACCAGTCACCACTGTGGTTGGATGAAGCAAATTTTGCCAATGAATGAGCTTCTACATTAGCCTCCTTTCTGACATACTTGATTGAATATTCTTCAAACTGAGAGATATTTTCAAGAACATTGTCTACAAGAATTCTAATTCTCCAAGGGATTTGCCTTTGTTTCTTAGTAAAAATAAACACCACTGTTGAGAATCGCCTTCAAAAACCACTTTGTTGAAGCCTTTTATTTATGGCCAGTTGAGTACTTAACAAGAAGCTAAGAGATTCAGTAACCAAAAGATTAGACAATTGCATAATTTGATAACCAGCTCTCCTGAAATGCCAAGCATCATTTCTTGCCGCTGCGGATCCGGAAGAAATCAGATCCTCTGTCGAACCATCTACATTCACTTTTGTCCATCCGGTTTGGTGGGATGACCACTCTCTGCTAGAAACAGGGTTCATTTCCACTTCATACTCACTAGATATGTTCTCATTGAAAGGAATATATTTGATAATTATCAACCCTTCATGAACAGTCCTAATGGAATCAAAACAAGTTCCCTCAAACACTTTGCTTTTACTCTTTCATTTTACCCACCAGAAACACAAGCTAATAGAGTAAATAATTTTTTCATTTGGATGATTTAACCATCTTTCTATACAACTATGAATGTTGACATTATTAGGATATCCTCTGACCCCATATGAGACGTAAAAAAAACTGATTTTGTAGCTTCGCAATGGAGAAACAAATGCGAGGAATTTTCATCATGACTACCGCATAAAGGTCATCATTTTTCAACTCCAGGAATTATATATCCTACCCAAAATTTCTATAGTAGATAGACCATTATGTAATAACCTCCAACCAAAGATAAGAATTATAGGGGGAATAAATTTCATTTTCCATAAGTCTTTTCAATGGAAAATAAATTCGTGTCTTCTCGAGGACTCAATGTAATACCCCGATTCGGAAGGTAGGGTTCACTGAATGGAATATAGATAATGATTTGGCCTTTCCTAACACCGAGTCTTTTTCAACTCAGTTGGCTCCAGAGTTGGTAAAAAACTTTGTACTTAAACGTGCTCGGATGGAAGTAATCTAGGGATGGGTGACCTCCCGAGAAGCTACTGTTGGATGACCGCAGTGGTTCCCGTTAAAAACCCCACAATGTCGGATGACCGTAGTGGCTAAGTAGGGACAGTATCGGTGGAGGATCGGGTTATTACAAATGGTATCAGAGCCGATGATGGGTCACCTGCCGAGATGAAAGAGTACGTTGGACGGAGTGCGCCAGATATTGGTTTCATGAGTGGCAGGGAACATCGGAGATATGGGCTTGAATATATTCTGAAGCCGAAGACGGCTCCAATTTCAGGTGGTGGTATTGTAATACCCCGATTTGGCAGGTAGGGTTCACTGAATGGAATATAGGTAACTGTTTGTCCTTTCCAAACACCGAGGCCTTTTCACCACAGTTGGCTCCAGAGTTGGAAAAAAACTCTACAACACGTGCTCGGACGGGAGTAATCCAGGGATGGGTAACCTCCCGAGAAGCTACTGCTGGATGACCACAATGGTGCCCGTTCAAAACCCCACACTTTCGGATGACCGCAGTGGCTAAGTGGGGACATTATCGGTGGAGGGTCAGGTTATTACACTCACCCTCCTCGTCTGTTAACAGTTTTTGAACCGATTTTGAAGTAAACTCTCCATGAGGTATAAGTGTACAGATAAATTTTTCTTGAGATTTAGAAGTTGGGAGACTAACTTGTTTAATACAATGGATTTCCACCTCATTAAAAATTTCTTTAAGTTGTTGTTGATTCCATGAGTTAGTATGATTACAAATAAGAGAGATGACAAGTTTATTTTCCCTAGAGATGTGAGAATCAGGGCTTAAGGGGCTGCAACTAAGATCAAATGGAAGCCAAGGATCTTCCCATATGCTAACAAATTCTCCATTACCAATACTCCAAGAGAAACATTCCTTCATCAAGTATCTAATAGATAGCATACTCCTCCAGGTTGTTGTGGTATGGTTGTGAGCCTTGTTGTAATGCCATAAACTTGTCTTTTAAATATATTTAGCCTTCAGAATCTTAACCCAAAGAGATTACTCAGAATTTAGAAACCTCCACACTAGCTTGCCTATCATAGCTTTATTTATATTTTTAAGATCTCTAACACCGAACCCTCCTTTATCTTTAGCTTTACCAAACTTATCCCATCATATGAATTGAAATTTCATTTGCTCTTTGTTATGACCCCACCAAAATGACCTCATAATTCTCTGTATTAGATTAATTGTTTTTTTTTTCAAGATTATGTATGTGGCTATTGAGTAGACAGAGAGAGAAGCTAAAACATCTTGTATTAGATTATTTCTATCGATATGGGTAAGAAATTCTTTTTTCCAACCATCCAACTTTTAAGAGAACTGGTCCATAAAAATCTATCATCTAAGTTCATATTTTTTTACCCCCCATATCCTCCGCAAGGGAAGCTTTTCTATCTCTAAAAACTGAGTTACTGAAAAATATAACGAATTTGTTGTAATTAATAAGATGAACTGACCAGGAGGAGTAAAGTTCCAACAATATAGGTAATTGTTTGTCCTTTCCTAACATCGAGGCCTTTTCACCACAGTTGGCTCCAGAGTTGGCAAAAAACTCTATAGTTAAACGTGCTCGGACGGAAGTAATCCAGGGATGGGTGACCTCCCGGGAAGCTACTGCTGGATGACCACAGTGGTGCCCGTTAAAAACCCCACACTTTCGGATGACCGCAGTGGCTAAGTGGGGACATTATCGGTGGAGGTTCGAGTTATTACACTCACCCTCCTCGTCTGTTAACAGTTTTTGAAACGATTTTGAAGTAAACTCTCCATGAGGTGTAAGTGTACAGATGAATTTTTCTTGAGATTTAGAAGTTGGGATTCTAACTTGTTTAATACAATAGATTTCCACCTCACTAAAAATTTCTTGGAGTTGTTGTTGATTCCATGAGTTAATATGATTACAAATAAGAGAGATGACAAGTTTATTTTCCCTAGAGATGTGAGAATCAGGGCTTAAGGGGCTACAACTAAGATCAAATGGAAGCCAAGGATCTTCCCATATGCTAACAAATTCTCCATTACCAATACTCCAAGAGAAACCTTACTTCATCAAATATCTAATAGATAGCATACTCCTCCAGGTTGTTGTGGTATGGTTGTGAGCCTTGTTGTAATGCCATAAACTTGTCTTTTAAATATATTTAGCCTTCAGAATCTTAACCCAAAGTGATTACTCAGAATTTAGAAACCTCCACACCAGCTTGCCTATCATAGCTTTATTTATATTTTTAAGATCTCTAATACCCAACCCCCCTTTATCTTTAGCTTTACCAAACTTATCCCATCGTATGAATTGAAATTTCATTTGCTCTTTGTTATGACCCCACCAAAATGACCTCATAATTCTCTGTATTAGATTAATTATTTTTTTTTCAAGATTATGTATGTGGCTATTGAGTAGACAGAGAGAGAAGCTAAAACATCTTGTATTAGATTATTTCTATCGATATGGGTAAGAAATTCTTTTTTCCAACCATCCAACTTTTAAGAGAACTGGTCCATAAAAATCTATCATCTAAGATCATATTTTTTACCCCCCCATATCCTCCGCAAGGGAAGCTTTTCTATCTCTAAAAACTGAGTTACTGAAAAATATAACGAATTTGTTGTAATTAATAAGATGAACTGACTAGGAGGAGTAAAGTTCCAACAATATAGGTAATTGTTTGTCCTTTCCT
>JAJJMC010010016.1:2112122-2151224 GCA_023531435.1 Papaver californicum | reverse complement strand
TTATCCCATCGTATGAATTGAAATTTCATTTGCTCTTTGTTATGACCGCACCAAAACGACCTCATAATTCTCTACATTAGATTAATTGTTTTTTATCAAGATTATGTACGTGGCTATTGACTAGACAAAGAGAGAAGCTAAAACATCCTGTATTAGAACATTTCTACCGGCATGGGTAAGAAATTCTCTTTTCCAACCAGCCAACTTCGAAAAGAACTTGTCCATAAAAATCTATCATCTAAGATCATATTTTTGAACCCCCCATATCCTCGCAAGGGAAGCTTTTCTATCTCTAAAAAACGAGTTACTGAAAAATATAACGAATTTGTTGTAATTAATAAGATGACCTGACGAAGAGGAGTAAAGTTCCAGCACATTCTTCATAGAAGCAAATAGTAGCTTGATTGCAGACTCCAAATATCATTAGATCATCCGTGGAGAGGAGATGGGAGACCGAATGTGCCAAGTTGTTTATCTTATAACCAAAATACAGATATTCTCTTTCGAATTTAGTCATTGGCTAGCTAAAACCTTGTGAGCACAAAATAAACAAGAAGGGGAATAGGGGGAAGCCATGTCTTAACCCTCTGTTAGCGTGAAAGAAACCATGAGGCTCACAATTGACAATGACAAAAAAAAAACAGTTGATTACACAAGACATAGTGAGATTAAAAGTATCACCATGAAAGTCAAAGAATATAAGAATATATTTTAGATAATTCCAATATTCTCGATCATACGCTTTTTCCATGTCTAATGTAAGTCAAAAATATTCGAGAACTGATTTTGAGTTTCTCATAGAATGGTCAGTTCTTGCGCAACTACAATACTGCCCTGACACAAAAAATGACTGGTAAGTAGAAATAAAATCATCTAGATAAGGTTAAATTCTATTAGCAACAAATTTGCAACAACCTTATAAAGGATAATACAAAGAGCTATTGGTCTGAAATCAATAGGTTCTTCATGGTATTTTTTTTTTGGAACGAGAGATATATATGTGTAATTTAGGCCAAAGGGGATAGAGATGAGGAGAAACAATATATAATAATACTTACAACTTCACTACCAACAAAATTCCAGTATTTCTTACAGAAGATAAGGGTGTTACCATCAGGTCCCGGCGCTTTGAACGAACCCATTTTGGAGATTACCTGATGTATGTCACTAGCCGTGGGAGTGAGAGTTATCTCATTGTTAACACTAACATCAATCTGGTTAAATTCAGGGTAAAAATGAATCTGGTTATTCTGGTGTACATGGTGGGTTTTTGACAAAGATAAAATAGTAAAATTATATCTCAAGACTCGAGTTTGATAAATATTAAACTTTAAAATTTTGTAAAGAATTTTTAGACAGATGCTTATCCCTGTTCTCTCTCAGTTGCTTATCCATGTCCTTTCCCATGCGCTTAACCCTATCTTATCTCTATATGTATGGCCAACTACATATATGATTAAAATTATTGAATGAAATCAACATTCATTACCATATGAAATCATCAGAATAACACTGGTGCTTACTATGCCATTCCCAGATATTCTATGATTTTTACATAAAATCTCAAGCTCCTAGATGGATTGCCCACTAGTATAGAGCAATTTGAGTATTATTTGGTGTTATACTCCGCAATAGGATTCCCAAAAACTATCTTATGTCGGTAAACATGCTCAACTGAACAATAATGACTCACTAAAACACCTATATAGCTCCATATAGAAGATTACATACGAATCTATTTAATTAAAGTACCAAAGTTGTGCTTAGATTCAAATCAAGAATTGTGCCAAGCACAAAAACATAGCTTCCACTAGATAATTTATACTTGGACAAGTCAATCCTTGCTTAAGGAAGCAACCAATGGCATAAATATCCCTCATATAACATCCAATATGCAAGCAAATGGTACAAGGACCTAAAAAGACGTATTACACCAAGCTCGTCAGGCACAATTCTGCACTTCCCTGTATAACTCTTCGTATGGATTTCCTCTACAACATACTAAAAAATCCTATCAATCGGACAAACGAGCTAAGACATATGATCAAAATATTCACTAAGTCGCAGCTGAAAAATTCTTGAATTCTTTCTAACTTTTGTCTGTTTTGTCTTTTTGAGGCCCTTAGAGAACTCAAAACTCAAAACCTTCCACGGTAGGAGATAAATGGTCTTCTTGGCATTAAAAGGTTGGGGTAGATCATTGATAATAGACTCTATATGAATATTTTACAGAGTTTTCAGCGAAAACCCTAAATCTGAATTTTCTGACGATAAAATTTCATAAGAAATCTCTTGTTCGTCTAAGTCTAAGGGGATGAGGCCCCCTTTACCTCTTTGATCTTAGGTTAGAAAAAGTTTTTCCTGCTTAGGCTTCAAAACATATGAGCCTTAGTCTCAAAGACAAAACATGTGATCCTTAGTCTCAAAGAGACCATGTGCGTCTTTGTCTCAAAGACCAAACTAAGACGTTTTACTTTTTTTCCCTAAACTAATGCGCCTTTGTTCCAAAAAGCAAACCTCATGCACCTTAGTGTTAGGTCTGAACATGTGCGTCTTAGTCCTAGAAGACCAAACTAAGGCATCTTGCCTCTTTGTCCAAAACTAGGCATTTTACCTTTTTACCCTGAATTAATGCGTCTTAGTTCAAATAGGTAAAACTCGTGCATCTTAGTTAAATAAGAAAAACTCATGCATCTTTGTTCTAAAATCAAACGCATGCATCTTACCTCGTTTTTCCAAAACTAGGCGTTTTACTCTTTTGCCCCATACTTGTGCGTCTTAGTTCAAAGGTAAAACTCGTGCGTCATTGTCTTTGAGACCAAACTGAGACGTTTTACCTTTTTTCCCTAAACTAATGCTCCCTAGTTCAGTAGAGCAAATCTCGTACGTCCTTAATTTAAAGAGAAATCTTGTGCGTCTTTGTTCAAAGGGCTAAACTCATGCGTCTTAATACAGTAGCCAAATACTAAGGCGTCTTACCCTAAACTCCTTTCAACTAAGGAGGCTTAGTACAATTCCTTTCAACTAAGAAGGCTTAGTACAACTCCTTTCAACTAAGGAGGCTTAGTACAATTCCTTTTAACTAAGGAGGATTAGTATTACTCCAAATACTAAGGTGGATTAGTACTAAATCCTAACCTAATGCGGCTTAGTATAGTCCAAACCCTAATCTGGACTAGGCATTAGCCTAATGTTCATCAGCCTAGTCAAGAAAGACGTGTCTTTAATCAAGAGACCCACTAAACAGATTTCATTCGACTTAATACTAGTAGTACTTAATACTACACGAGACATCAAATGTCACAAATGGGGGGATATTCACTAGGGTACTGATCTGGCGGTCTCTGGCACGTGGTGCAGCAATGCACCCACTACATAAAAAACTCTGGAAAGTTCGATCAGCAGTTGAGTAGAGGAATATAAGTTGAGCAATTGTCCATTCAACTTTAATTGAAATGGGGAGTAGTTATCAGCACTTTCTCTACTTCACCACTACTCAAATATCGACATATTTCTTCCTGAGAGGAGGTTAGGTGAACGGTTACAATAGCTTTGACTATAAAATAGATTTCTTAATCAATTGACACAACAAGTCTGAATTGAACGATAATTCCAAGTCTAATGTCTAATACAAAACAATTCAACTTGATCATTCAACCTTCTCACACAGAGAATTTTTCATACTTATTCACACCTACTAGTTTCTACAGAGTCTGATACTCCGACCTTAACCTTTATCTCGCTTCCCTCCCTAAGACCAACCCTTCTCCTTCTCCTTTGCGACTGAAGCAAGACTGGAACGACCATTGCTTGGTTTAGGCTAGGATTGTATAGATTGATCTCTCGAATCTAAACAAAGTACTTCAACAGTACAAATTTTTAAGGATTGACGAATTATTACCTACTCACCCCACTTTTCCTAAATTTCCCTTTAAATTTTTTTTCCCCACAAACACCTCGTCATCTTGGAACATTCTGGTAAAGTGATTGACAATAGTAGATGTAATAATAATTTGGTATGTTGTCCAATTGACATTGCAGTCTTTAAGTTAACAACTTGATTCTTTCTATCTTTTGTGAATGCCAGTAGCATGGAAGATTTTCGTACTTTTATCCCCCACTTTAGTCCATTTAGAATGATCTCTTTGAGATATGAATTGATGCTCCAGTTTCTGCAAATACTCAATCTTATTTGGGAGTAGGTATTCAATCTCATAGTCAAAATTAATATGGATATTTTTTTAAATAATAGCTCCTCATTAGCCTCTTGAAAACGTTGTTAAAGTTATCTCTCTCTCATATTTCTTAAGTTCAACACCAGAGCTTCGAATTTGGCCAAGCCCGAGACTTTAACCTCATTCCCTAAATTCTCAGGAGCCTCCAAAAACTCAGAGTGTTCTAACCAGAAAGCCTCGAACATATAGTTTATATTCCTTTTCTTATATTTTTGCAGGTTGATAGGCCAAAAACCTATAGCCGTAATCGCACAAATACTACAAAGTAGAAGTGGAAAATACGAGATCGTCCACAGGGATTGATATTATTAATTCTAATTATTACACAATTTATGTGTTAAAACAAAGAAAATATTTTGAATGAGTTTAATGGATTTAAATAAATAAAAAGATAAAATAAAATTATTAACCAAGAAAAAGAAAGATCTAGGGTTTCGGATTCCACTACTTCTGATGTTGGTAATTCAAACTTAATATCTTAAACACAATACTCTCATACTAGTCAAAACAGTTTCGAACCCAATCTCATGTTTTGGAAAATATAACGTTTAAAATTATTTTTATGACTTTCTCATCTCAAAAAGATATAATCTCATTCGTTTATAAAAGATCAACAGTCGACTATTCAGAATAGTTAAATCAAAGCATATTTAGAAGAGAAATTATTAGTAATTAAAAAAAATAAATTGAGAGTATTAATTATATCTAAGAAATTAAATATTGAAAGTACACAGCAAAAATAGCTTCCTCCTAGACCCTAGAAAAATAAATTAGCTACTCATGGAGAAAAAGAATGGAAGAAAAACAATTAACCAATTTGTTCATTAGTAAAAAATTGCTTCCAAAGTGTTTTATGAATCAACGAATCATTCAGGTGCACTTGAATAAAGGACCGTTGAGTTGTGTATTAGAAGCTGAAAGTGTTGCAGGAACTATTCATATAACCGTCTTTGTAATCCTTTATTTCAAAAGATATTGCAACAGTTTAAACAACAGTTCTGGTTAGCCTTTGTTCTTCTTCTTCTTCCTTTTTGCGTGAGTTGCAAAGAATTTTGGTTTTGATTTTTCTCTTGATCTTTGGCCAAGACAGCCTCCCTTCTCCTCGTTCTAACTTCTCTATTTATATACCACCTCAAAACCAACCCAAAATCTCTTCCAAATCTCTTGAATATATCATATAATCAATGGGCAGATCGAGAAATATTATTTTCCTCTTGATCATCAAATCTTGATAATATTTTTTTTCCTTTCCAAACTCTTTGCATATCACACTGTTTTCTTTTAACTTCTCGAGAACAAGATATCCCAGACTCAAGAATATCTTCTTTAAATCCGAGATTAGTTCTCGATCTGTTTTTATTTTATTCAAACACCGAGATTCCCTTTTGACGCAGCAACCAAATCTTCACGAGATTCTGTTTGAATTTTTTGACGTTCCCAATCTTTTCAAACTCTTATTAATCACGCCAAGATAATATCATGTCTTAACCCTTGAAATTCTCCAAAAATTTGATTGCCAGATCACGCAGTTTTAAAGAGAAAATTCCCGCCATTTTTATATTTCAAATTTGAGAAGGTGGTGCCCTTATCCTAATGCTAAGTTCCTTTAACATTTTTTTAGTGCCTTTATCACTTTTTTATGGGTGCCTTTAACACTTTTTAAGCACATTTTCCCACAATTACTTATTCTTCGAAAACACCTATAAAATAAAGAAAATATCATTATTAATACAAAAATTAAACACTAACAATATAAATGTGGGATCAAATAAGAAATATAAATGTCTCTATCACATGTATAGAGCGAAATGGGAGCATCATCACTCCTAAATATAGAATTACAGCATGAAAAAAGTGAAGCCACCATAAAGGGATGCGTAGTAATCTATCCAACCTGCTGAAAATTGGATTATCTTTTTGACCATTCACCCAGGTAAAAGCAGAAGGAGAGTACCCAAGGTCTATAAGCCCTCTATGCTGAATCATATGCTTAAATTCGCGATTATGGCCCCTTGTGAACAAGCACCCCCATATTTATCTTGACCATAGATAATTGAGTTGTCCCCAATTAAACACCATGGAGAATGAATAGTAGCACAATAACTTGAAAAATTTAGTCAAAAGTTATTTATGACTCCTTGACTTGAAGGACCATATAAACTAAGTAAGTTCCACTCAATTTTTCCAAAATGAGCTTCAAAACGAGTATGAATGATATTTTTAGACTTTGAGACAATAGTTAAATAATAAAGTCATTCCAAATATATCCCAAGACTACAACAACGACCATCTGCTAGCACGCAGTTAACATATTTATAATTGAGAGAATATAGAGTTTGAATACAAGAAGAAATGAAAATATGAGTTTCAGAGACAAAGGAAAGAGAAGGGTTACAAGCTTTGAGAAATGCTTTCAAAGCTAGAATTGTCGGGTCATTCCCCAAACCCCGAAAATTCCATGAAAATATGATCATTGGCTTTGCGGCTGTTGAGAAACAGCCGCCACAACTCTTTCATTAGCAGATGATTGATTAAAAAGAGGATTCTTGAGAGGAGAAGGATTAGAATCAACCATCATACCCCTGTTTCTCAGACTTTCTATTTTTTAACTGATATTGCACCACATAAGGTTTATGATTTTTTAACTTGTCCCTAGCAAGTTTCTTTCATGTTCTCCTCGTTATGTTAGAATCAGAAGAGTTAGCATAGGAGGAAGGAGACGGGTGTGAAGGGGAAACGGAGTTGGAATGGTTTTTTTTATGTTGATTTAGACTTTTTGATAGGTTTAGGGAAGGATCCTAGTTAATTTTGAGGCTTTCAGACAACTAGGCTGAGATAGAATTGATCACTTTAGTAACTTACGGATCCAATTATTTAGGCCCAATTGGGAGTTTCAGGTAGTTATTTTCAGGTTCTATAAGGGTATCTTTGACTTTTTGGAGAAATGATGAAATATTTTTATGGTTAGAATCGGATGGTTGGGAAATATTCTTACCTTCATAATATTGATGGTTTAGATTTTTTTGAGGAGAATGATAGTGTGGAGTAGGATTAGTTTCCTCATTACCCTTATGTTGAAATTGCAGCACCGTTTGTGGCGGTGTCATTTCCATTGGCTGATGTTGAATATGCTTATTAACTGGTGCCAATGTAGGAGAGTAATATGGAAATGTGGCTAACTTACCAATATCCAAGGAAGGCAAAGAAACACAAACTTTAAGTATAAAGTTTGCTCGGATATGATCATCGTATATTAATCATTTCACAATGAAAACCACCTGCAGTCGGCATTGTCAAAATTAATGTAGATGCTTATTTTGATCATCTGACTAATAAACTTGGAACTGGTTTTGTCTCTCGTGATCATACAGGAGAATGTAAAGGAATCAGAGGCAACTACGCGATGGAGTCTTAAATCCTGATGCTGGAGAATGCATGGCAGTCTATGAGGCACTAATATGGCCCAAAAGGAAAAACCTCACAAGTATTCAAATAGAAGCTGATGCAAAAGTGGTGATTCAATCTATTTCAAGTGATCCTCTACTTATTCAATGGGAAGACAAAAACATCATCAAGGAAATAAAACATTTAATGTTAAGTTTTAATTTTTATAATTTTTATAATTTTTCTTTTGTTAGTAGCATATAAAATTGTTAAAACAGCTAGAGACTGCTACTGGGTTTAAAAGTGATAAGAACTTCTCTGTAAAAATTTGTAGTCTTCTGATAAAAGACCATAACTGTTTAAGAGCTTAATAAAATTTTCAAATTTATTCAAAAAAAAGTATTGGTTTTTGGATAATTATAAGAGTCTCTCTAACTTCATCTGGGATTCATTTATTAAGAGCTTCGTTAACAGCTGCCAGAGTTGGACAAGCTTTGATTTGATGTCCAAATTTACCACAGTAGTAGCAGAACTTGGGGAGACGATCATACTTCAATTTCACCACACATTTCTTATTAGTTGTTATTTGAACTTGAATCAAGTAAGGAATGGGTTTATCCAAATCTTGTGTGACTTTGATTCTAGCAAAATTTCCCCTTTTTTTAGTATCATCAAGATTTAATGGGTGTGGAGGACCAAATCCAAAAACAAGATCTGTGATAAATTTGGGTTTTTAGAGCACTAACTGGAAGACCATAAACTTGGATCCAAAATGCTTCTTTATTGAACAAATACTCATCTTGTAGTTTATCTTTCTAACACTTTTTTAAAATCAGTAAATCGTTATGAAAAGGCCAAGAAGAACCCTCTATCACGTTTTTCACATCTGTCTCGTACTGGAACTTAATGAGATAAGATTTATACCAAAAATCTGATATAGTAATTGCTCCAGCTAAATTCTACACTTTAGCAAACATATCATGTATAATGAAGAAAGAGTAAGTTTTGTTATTTGAAAATTTGATTGCTAGAGAGTCTTCTCAGTTATCTTCGTCATCAATGGGGTACTCAACAGTGGGGACATGTGGTGTTGCCAGCAAATTTTTAATGTTATTTATTAGAGCCTCATACTCTGGTGGGTCACTTGACAATGACGCCATGAGAGAACAATAAATAAAAAAGGTCGGAAAGACACAAAAATCATGGAGAAACAGTAAGAAATAAAGAAAGAGAAAATGATGAAGAAATTATTAGAGAGAAAGAGGAAGGAGAAGAAGAAAAAGAGGACGAATAGCAAAAGATGAAGAGGAGCAGGAAAGCAAGCTGTAAAAGACAAAGGACGAATAAAAAGAGATTCACAGAAATCCAATAGAGGGGAGGCGGCATTGAAAACCTAAATGAGGATAAGAGAAATCATGAATTAGATCCACAAGAGAACAAGGAGCTTCCCTATTTTTAGATTTTTAGATTCACCTTTCATATGCCTCCCTGCTTTGTTTCTTTGTAGTATGTTTTAAGCTTCTTATAGTGGTGGAGATGTGTAATCCTGTTAGTAATTCTTTCGCATGATACCATCTCTTAAAACAAAATTGTGATTTGAAGGAAGCATTTTAGTTGCGGCACCTTTAATTTCAAGGGTCTAATTGTATAATGAGTAAGTGACGTAGTTTCTATCGAGCGATGGAGTTGTTTATGCCAAAATTTCCATTGACATCAACAACTAATGATTTGATGAAAAACAGTAAATAGAAAGATTTTAACTAACAATTTGATACACAGAATCCACTTTAAAATCAATTAATGAGAAAGATTACAATTAACCATTTATTTACAGATCAATTATCTGATCAAATTACAGTCTCAAATTCATAATCTTTTTAAGTCTAGAAGATGAATCATGATAGTGAAACTTTTAAATCGTATCTTACACAATGAATACATACCTAATGATTTTTTTCCTTCTTCTCTGATTACTCTTCCTTAGCCTTTTCTTCGCTTTAATTTTTCCGACCCCTTCTCTGATGAACGCTCTCTTCTATTTATAGTTTATCTAATGGGTCCCTCTTGTCCCGATACCTTCTTTCGTTCTCCTTATTACTTTTGGATCGGGATGATTGTATGGTTGACAGGTCATGCTCTTTACGTTTTGGTCTGTTACCTTTATGATTAACACGTACTCTTCGTTCTTTGAGAATCATCTTTGTCCCGATCACATGTGTCAACCATGTGGTTAAAGTAAATAAGAGTAATTATTGTTTTTCCTTTCCCGCTCCACGTTCATTATTACTCTTACTTTCCCTTCAATAAGCATTTAATGTTATCTGTTTCGATCAGTGTGATACTACTTTCCCGATCTTATGTGTCAAACATGCAGGGATTTACTCAGTCTTTCACATCTGTCCTTTCTCGATCCTTTGATACAGCTTTGATTGTGTGCTTCTCGTTCTTCTTAGTACCACTGACTCCTTCTTTAATCGTTTTACACGTGTCGTTCTCCTTTCATTTCCCAACAACTTGCCCCCTTCTTCTTCTTTTTTCAAAAACATTTAACGGTCGATCCAAGAATTTGAAAAAAGTAGAAGAACAATTATTACCTTCCACTTTACCGTTACTTCTTTTCACACGTTATGCGAACTTTTCGCAGGCAATAACTTCTTATTATCACGTTTGTGTCAGTTACCTTTTTTCGAGGAAATCAAATCTTTGCCTTGATTAACGCCTTTTCAATTTTGATGGTTTCTATTCTTTTCTTTAAATACGATGCAGTCTTTTCCACTTCTGTCTTTAACTCTTACAGTTGCTGCTCTTTATCTTCCTTGAAATTTTCAAACACTTTTGTTCTCCCAACTGTTCAGGAGCTTTTAGCATCAATCACATTTATTTTACCTTTGATCAAGTAATTGCTTATCTTCTTTCTTCAGGTATGTTGAGGATTTTTACCTCCAGTATCTTACTTTAATTTTTAACCATGATTAGCTTTTAACAGATATGATTGAACTGATAATTGTTTTTTTTTTTTTTTTTTTTATGATTGTTTCTTTATGATCTATGATGATTCCTTCACACATTGATCCTTTGAAATTTTCTTTTCAGATAAAACGTTATGTCTTCCAGAAATCCCAATGCTGCTGGTGATCACCAAGAAACCGGAAGATCTTCAAGAGTTCATTCTTCTAGATATGCTATGTCTCGGTCTGTTCGTAATCCATCTCTTGATGCTTCTATAACCGCTAATCCTGCCCCCAGGAATAAGCGGGCTCATGCCACTTATAGTTATCGGTCGATGAACATTGAAGTTTTTAAGAGAAGACATGCTCTTGAAGAATTTAAAGTCTCATTCTATGACAAAAATACTGACGTACTAACTTTAAGAGCGATACAAAGCTTTAACTATTCTCCCAATAGTTTATTAATTTCTGCTGGTGCTTTAGAGGCCGGACTTCGCCTCCTATTATGTGAAGAAGAAAATCCTTTTCAATATGAAGTTCTTGCAACTCGTTGTTATTCTCATCATGGACTAGATCGCTCCATTACTCAATACAATGGAAATTGGTGGCGTATCTTTGATGAGTGTAGCCTCCGAAGTGAAGGGCGAACTAATCTTACTTGCTACGTTCCAGATTTTGCAGAACGTGACAGTTATACCGTTGAAAATTTTCATACTACATACGGAGATTGTATTAGTAACAGGAATTTTGTGAAGTGGAGCGTTAGCCCTGTTCGCAAGTGTCTTTCGGGATTTCCCTTATTACATGAGGTCGACGATCCCAAAATCAAGTTTATTCCCCGTACCTAAATTTATTTTCCCACAAAAGAAATAATTCGTCAGGATCATGACTAGAAGTGGTATCGCACTCCAATTGTAATTGAAGGTCCTTAGGACAATATTTTTTTCCAAATTCTAGCTCAGTGACAAGTCTTGGTTTTCTCTAAGAGTTTAAAAATTTAGAGTTATCTTCAACGTATGACTGGGGGTCTATACTGTTATCGGGGTTGTACATAGGCCTCACTGAATGGTCAGGATCCAAACCAAGTTTGAATTGTTTTGGGGATTTTTGGAGGTAAAATAATAATTTATTTGACACCACTTAATTAATTTTTTTAATTCTTTTAATATTAATTGAGTATCTAATTAATTTTTGGAAATGTTTTCACAGTACTGTGGTATAATTATTTCCGTGTTGGTGAACCTGTTTCACACCAACATAATTTTTTTCCTTCCAATTATAGAGAAGTACCAAACTTAGAACTGGCGGGCCAATTATATTGATGACTCTAAGATGTCTCAAAGGCTTCAATAAGTGTGTAGAACAAGGCTTATGCCATATTTGGATCATCCAGAGTACCATAATGAAGCTGGTCAAAAGATGTTACAGTTGAGCTTTTACAACTACTAGGGAGAACAGTAAAAGCAACCAACCCACTTCCAAGCGGGGAGACTTTTTATGATGATTATTTTACGTTGTTGCAAAGTGGTAGAACATGGGGACATGCTAGTGACTCTGTCTTGGAGCCTCATGATATGAGTGATTATCTTCATTGGTTCAGTACAGTTTGCAAGTCTACCATGGAGACGTAAAATTTGGGATGGATGGATATGCCAACTTTAGGTAGATTACCACTTGATGCTGATATTCTTCCTTTTCAAGCTCCATCATCAGCGCCTGCTCCATTCATGTATCCGAGTAGTCAGAGATGTTCATCTTCTTCGTTAGCTATGCCACCGTTTGATTGGAAGATGCCGAATATTAATCGACAAGGGGAGGCTATCACTGTTCCAATTGTTTCTCAAGCTCTCGATCGAACTTATCCATATTGGGGGTACAAGTTACACAGGATGAGTTGCAGACTAGGTTGAACTATTATCATTGGCGATCACAAATAATGTAGGAATATTACTTGCAGCATATGACCCAAATGATGAACACAATGAATTTGATATTCCTTCAGAAGCATCCAGTCATAGAAGTCAACTAAGTCGTATAAGCCAACCAAGTTGTAGAAGCCGTAAAACAAGTGGTACACCAGAGGTCGAGCAACAAACTTATATGATACCTGGTATCTATGACGATAAAATGGTTCTAAAAACTCCTGGTGGTGATCCACTCATTCATAATATTGTTCCTCTTTATATTCCGACTCCAAGAGGAGCTTTTAACGTTTATCGGCCTGGTGTTCCTCTCTTCCTCAAGTTCCTTTTGCAGGTTATGATGATGAAACTCAACCTTATGATCCTACTCAAGGTTTTGTCGCCGCACTGTTAAATCAAGGCGGCTACGATTCAAACTGGCCCTTTCCTGGTGATCAAGAAAATTAATTAGCAGATTAAATACCATTTTAATTGAATGTGATTGAGATTATTGATTTAATTGAATACATTTGGCGACTATCCTAGTTGTTAATACATTTCAAACTCAGAAGCAAAACTATGTGTTGATTAAAAACAAATAACAAAATCCGATGAAACCAAACACTAGTCCATTGTACTGCTATAACTTACCTTTATAAGAAAAGGTAAAGTAAATTTATAAATTTACATTTCCTAACGATAAATGAATTTAAATGCGTGGATGTTAAGCTTGTAATAGTCGTTGATTTTATAATATTGAAATACCATGATCAAAATAAGAAGTTATATAGAGACCATTGGATGGAAAATTAATAAACGGCTAAGGTTATAACTCAGCGACAGAGTTTATATCGCCAATAGCAGAGATTTAGTCACGTGATCAACACTCTATCACGATGTACAAATAGGCAAATATGCTGATTTACCCAGCCAATTTACCCATTTAACATGTTCGTAATGGCTCAAAATGGACAAACTTAATTATTTGGTATGTGCGTTGGATTGGGCCTAATACCCAAGAGTTTAGAGGAGGATGTTTTTCTAATATCCTGAATATTTCACCCAACTATTTTTAACTGATTTTTACAATAACCGATTCAAATACCCCTTTTAGAGTCACTGGTCCAAGATAAATTAGTGTTGGAGTTGACATGCTTGGTCGTTCGTACAAGATACAGTAAATGGAAAGTGCACACAGGACTGTCAAGACAAATATCACAGTGCTTCATACCACATATGAACCTCGAAATTGCAATAAAATATGTTTTGCTCAATTTATACGAGGTGTCTGAGGGGGTTGACTGTGCCTGTTCCTATAATTAACAATTTAAATCGTCTTTGTCCCGAGAGTGGGGAAACGGAGGTTACTATGCAAGGACCGTTTGATGTCAAACAGGGATTATTTACGTAAATATATCAATTCATAACTTAAATGTATGTTTTTCACTTACTCTTCATTAACTAGATATGTATACAAAGATTCAAACCGTTTGATAAAATGTCAAACAGAGATTATTTATATAAATATATCAATTTATATCCGATGATGATTTTTAAATCTTAACCCAAATTGGCTCCCCAACTAAGGATATTCTCATGTACAAATGAGTCCTGCCATCACGCATCCGCGTGATAATCAAATGAACTCGTATAAGAGAGTCTTTAGATGAATAACATAGTTTTGGATCCATAAGAGCATCTGCAATCGTCCACTATTTTGACGATTAAAGATTACCTTTAATCGATAGTCGGTAAAATGTAGCCACAGTCGTCGATCAAATATAGTATTTGATCGAGGAAAATTATTGTTCGAGATTAAATCTCGTCGCTGATCGACGACGATAAATTATAGTCGCGCGAAATCATAAGTCCTCGCCTGTAACCGAACGATTTCCCAGAATCTCGCTTAAAAATACGGGCGAAGAGTTGACATTTCGCCACCTCAAGCGGGATAGTAATGTTTCGCTTGATGCGACGAGACCCCAGCAGCTCGCATACACATAAGCGAATAGCTGACATTTCACCCAAAATTAATAAACACGGACGAGATGCTACGGCGTCGCATGGAGTTGGGCGGAGTTCCAAGGCGTCGCTTGGAGTTAGACGAGAGTGCAAAGGCGTCGCTTGGAGTTGGACGAGATACTAAAGTTTCGCTTAGAATTTCTTGTTCTCGCCCAAGTGATAGCCTGTAGAATTGCTAGGTTTTCCGCTTCTTCTAGGTCCCTTGCTAAATTTCTGATTATTCTGCATCCCTTGAATGCACCTGTTACTTCAGTCAAATAGAGACCCAATCCCACTTAATTAGTATCTTTGTCAAAAGAAGCATCACAAAAGATTTTAAAGCAATCATAAGAGAGTCCACACATAGAAGGACTCAAGTTGTTATCAATCTCAATTAACTATGTCTGAGTAGAAGAAGAAACATGAACATCATTAAAATATTAGATATTTTGTTAGCCGAATAATCATTAGCTACGTGATTATATTTTTTGCTTTGAAAGACCTCGTTACATCTATATTTTCAAATGTACCAAGAAGAAGTGAGAACAATGCAATATGATTTGTATCAGTGTGAGATAACCATTTCAAAATCCAACATAAATGTTAGAGTTAGAATCACACAGCACATGTTCCCTATAGAGGAATTATCCCAACCTGTTTTCGCATATGGACAATAGTGTAATAGATGTTCCATAGTTTCATCAATAACAACATCACATAAACAACAAGAGATATCCTGACTATTTCTATCAAGAAGAGTCTACTCTTAGTATGAATAATGTTTTCAAATCACTTCCAAACAAAAATCTTAATTTTAGGTAAATCATGACAGTTCCGTATTTGTTTATACACCACATTCGTATTATTAAAAACTTGACCACTTATGAATCTATAAACATATTTCACTGTGAAGTTACCAGCTTTGGTATATGGCCATATCAATGTGTCACTACCAGAAACAGGAATTTTGGTACTGACAATTGCTTGGTAGCTATCAGATGTGAAAAAAGCATTAACAAGATCCATATTCCAGTTAGAGTGTTGATAGGATTTCTGATTACCCTATATAAATAACCGTAATCGCACGGTGTCTACAATGCAGACAACGGCAAGTACGGGTCAAACCCACAAGGACCGGGAAAATACTGCAATCAATATCTCAATTAAACTAATCAGAAATAATATTTTTGGATTTTTAGAATTATGAATGAAATAATAAAACAAACTAAACTAATAAAAATAAATCAAATGGGAGAAATAGTAACTAGGGTTTTCAGTATCCACCACTATTTATATTTAAAAACTGAAGTGAAACATAACTCCTGAATATTCATCTATTGTTTGTTCTATCGACATCACCTATTATATGTATTAGAGTTGAAAATATCACTGGGACACCCTAAGCATGGCGCATCAAAAGCTCTAAGTCTCAGCATACGCCATCTAATTGCATTAGCGAGAAAATAATACGAAACTAATTATAGGTTCACAAATAATATCTGGCTCTTCTAAGCATACCCCATCTAAGGATTTAACACAAGCATGAAATATCAAATAAGTAGACAAATATATTTGCTATCCTATTAATTCTGCGCATAGGTTACTGTATTGTACAGAACCGGTGAAGCAACAACTAATTTTATAATTAAATCAATAAATAAAATCATGGAATTAATCTATTCAAATAAAAATAGTTTGTATCAAATAATTTAATTTAATTGGTCCAAAACTTTAAGTGGTTTCAACATTAAACCATAGCTACAAATTGATTAGCAAGACATGGGATTGGATTTCTTAAAACCCATAAAAATAATTAAGAGAGTAGAGAAATAGTAGATTGAACCAAACTCTAGACACAGTCGTTCGTCTCTGTCTTTTCTCCTTCTTTGTTCCGCTTGTACAGAAAATTCCCCCCTCTGTCTCTATCTCTGCCTCTTTCTCTAACCTATCTCTTTCTTCTCCAAACCAGAAAAGCAAAACCTAGTCTAAAAGAAGAAGCAGCCGTCACCCTCACTTCTCTTTTCAATCAACCCTATCAACCCTAGCTACTCCTCCTCTCCAACAACCTCCACCGTACTTCTCCCTTTCCCACATAACAGAACCTAGCATAGCTAAAAGAAAAGTCCCCTCCTCTTTTTTTCGACTTTTTCTTTTATACCTCTCATCCTTTCACACGGAATCCCAAAACTCTCTCACTAGCTATGACCTATTCCCTTCTCGGTCTGCTCCCATCATGTCACTTTATTTTTTTTCTTTATTTTTATTCACCATACCACACTCAAAAGAAACCAACCTACTCCTATCAGCCAATAGCCAATGTCAACAACTTTTTCTTATCACCGAATCACATCTAGCTAGACCCACATGCTAGCCTTCTTTCCCTTTCACTGTACCAACCTAGTAGCAAAACCTAGGTATTCCTTCCCCTACTTCTCTATCACGTGTGTCATCATACTCTTAGCCAAGTCCCACCTATTTCTTCTCTACCCAACGCCTACTCTTCCTCTTTATCACGTGAAGTGTGCCACAAGACCTTGTCTCTAGTCTCAATCACCCGTACTTCTTTGCCTCCCACTTTCAAAACCTCTAGGTCTTCTTAATGACGTCCTCCCATAGGTCTTCTTTCACGCTAGCCAATACCTATGAGCCTAGCCAACACCTTCTTTCTTTTCTTCTCTAGCTGACCGGACAGAAATAGCACCTGACACCACTGTTGGCTAAACCATTACGCCCAACACCTAGCCAACATCCATCACTACAGGCTTTGTCTCTCATTGTCTGACAGCCTTTTTTTCTCTTTTGTTCAATAAGCCAGAGAAGGTAAAACAAACCAGGCCACATCGTGTTTAATGTTTGGCGGCATGGCATGCTTAGTCCTGTTTAACACTATTTTCCGTAACTTTGAGTTTAATATGAACTACCTGATAAAAGAAATGAAAAAATAATATTAACACAAAATTAAGTACTAACAAATATTAATTAAGAGGTAAATATGTATAAATTATGCCTGTATCAAGTGTTCATCAATAAGATCAGCAACTAGAAGATTAGTATTAGGATAGTTCTTACATAGAGGAACAGAAGCCTCATTGATCTAATTACCACTAAAATCATAAACATCCATACCATTTCTAATTTCCCAAAAAGATTTTTCTTTAATGATTTTAATACCAGAACAAATACTCCTCCACACCTAAGAAATATCTTTTATATTAGGGTGATTTAGACGGTGACAATTCTTAAAGTATTTACACTTAAGGATGTTTACCCAAAGATCATTTGGAGAATGAATAATTCTCCAAGCAGTTTTGGACAGTAGATCCTTATTAAAATGTCTCATATTTCTAAATTCTAACCCTCCACTCGATTTGCTAGTACAAATATTTTTCTATTGTTTTAGGTAAATACCCCATGAGACTTTTTACCCCACTAAAAGTCTCCCTGTGGCCTTTCCATAGTGTTTATGATATTATCAGGAATTAAAAAGGTGTTCATATGATAAACAGAGAAGACTTAAGCACATGTTGGACTAGCACATATCTTCCAGCTTGAGTTAATTGCTTACCTTTCTATTTCGTAACTTACTTATAAAAATGATCAACTAGGTTTTTAAAAGAATTATTCATGGATCTTTTATGAAAAGAAGGATACCTAAGTATCTCTTATTAAGCTGTATTTTCCTAACACCTTAGGATATGATAAGAGAAATACAAACCTCATGATGGACATTCTTGCTAAAAACAACTAGATTTATAAAAATTAATAACTTGCCTAGAACAGAGACCAAAATCTTTAATTAAGCTCATCAAATTATTATGCTTAGAGCCTCTTTGCTTTCTTTGATCCCATGGATTAGATGATTAGATTCAACATGGAGAATGTATCTTGAAAAAGACTCATGCAAATAATAAACAGGTAAGGAGATAAGGGATCTCCTTGCCTAAGCCCTCTAGAAAGCCTATACGACTTTCATGGAGACCCTTTAAACAAGATAGGGATATTAGTTGTGCTAATACACTGGTAAATTATTGTAGATGGTAGGGTTTTTCCAGGGCTAAATTTGTAAAAAAAATATTTCTGACCCGAGTCTCGGAAATATCAAACTTCAGTATTCTGCAAAGAATTTTGAGATATGACAGGTTGTCATCCCTGTCTCTCTCCGTATGTATATAAATCACATGAATGTTTCACCCGGCTGAAATCAGAAGATTATTACGTATAAGACTAAATTTACTGAATGATTCAGAATTCATCCTTGTATAAAATTAATAGAATTTCGTTGGTGCTTGTTGCAATATTCCCAGATATTCTACGCTTTTTACGTAACAAATCTCAAGCTCCTAGATGGATTGCCCACTAATATAGAGCATATTTGAGTGTTATTTGGTGTTATACTCCACAGATGAATTCCCAAAATTACCGTATGTCAATATTCATGCTTGACTGAATGATATTGATTAATTATAGTACCTGTACAAACTTGTATAAAATTATGTACCAAGTTACATATAAACTTACTTAAAGTTCTAATTATTCGTGTTGGCTCTTTAGTAATAAGATCGGCCAAACCCTACTCGGCGGTGGCAGGGGAGGGTGTAAGCATAAGCAGAGTGACCCCTTTGGGAAAGGGTTCCGGGAGAGACGAAACGAAAGAGGGTGATGGCTTCATTTCTTAAGCTTCTTGCTACCTGCAGGAGATAATCCATTCGTTTCTTTCTATCTATCTTAGCTCGTGCTAATCTCCTGTTGACTGACCAGTCTTTGGTTTTTCTTTCGCGTTTCATCCATCATGGGGTAGGGGCCCAGGGCAAGAGGAAAGTAGGAGCATTGATGAACTAATTGCTTAGGTAGTTGGCTAGAACCGGTCAAAGAAGAAGGAAAGGATGCAGGACAAGATAAGAGCTGATCAAAAGCTATGGAACAGAGAAGAGAGATGGGAAGTGGTCACCGGGTCTCTTATCAAAAGGCCAATCGATTCTGAAATGGGTGGTTGCACAAGTGCCGCAGTCTTCTCTTTTCCTGAAACTGGTAACTAGGAAACGGGAGATTTTTTTATTAGAGAAGTCTGGGAAGATTAATAAAATAGATTGGTTACGCTCATCGCAACACGAAAGTTTAAGTTCCTTATTTTCTTGAAGTGTCTAGTGGAACATCGTATATGAAACACCACATATGTGTGGTCGGTTGTCAACCAAGCAAAATTATTTTTAAGTTCTCTACTTCACAAATATGGATTAGAATATAGTAGTATGAACAAGTTCATTCCTCATGGAGATATGGGTTGTTAAGTATTTTCGATTACTTATGTAAACATGGGGGTTTTGATTGTAATTATAACTAAATTATACTAAATAAGCAAATTAATATGAATATCAAAGGTAAAGAGTACTGGTTTGAGGTTTCATCTTCCATCTTCCAACATGTTATCAGCTGAATCATACTCAACATTCATTCTCTCTCAATATCAATAACCCTAAAGCATCCTATCGCAGGCGTACTTCGAAAAAACTCTTATTATCATCAAAGGCACAAGATCCACTCAAGTTTAACCCAATAAAAGCAATGGTCTTTGTGAGTTGAGGTTATTCTAAGTAATCCGGCGCAAGAGCCACTCGGATTTAACCTAGGTCACGTTTCTACACATAATTGCATAGTAACATCCCATCATTAAAAACTATGTTATGCTACTTGTAACAAGGATCTTTCGAAAATTCCGGATCACAAACCCTAGTTTATCTATAGATATCAATGCATGCTTATCTAGTTTGCGACTTAAATAAACTAGCAATCAATCATACATGGCATTATCAACGGTAGAACATAAGCGATACTAAAGAGATCATGAATATATGAGAATGAATACTTCAATTAATATACATGTTTTCCAACTTAAGATTACATCTATAACCAATAAGAAAGGTTTAGTTACTCATGGATTTCTCAAAATCCATGAAAAATATTCAAGAAAGCAAGTAAAGCAAACCCTAGAAATCGTGATGTTCAATCGCAACTCCAAGCCCTACTTCCTTCTTCTCCTTCTTGTAAAGTGTATTGTATCTCTTCTCCAAAGATTAGGAAGTCTTATTATAGTTCTCTTGATATCTAGGGATTAGTATCCTTTTTTCCCATGTTCTCCCCAAAATAGAGTCCAAAATGTATCAAAAACGTCCCAGAACAGTGACAGGTTCGGCAACTATTGTGTATGGATTACTGGCCGAACCTGACAGCCTTTATTTTCTACAGATGAGTGTCAGGTTCGGATACTAATGGGATTTGGATTAGTGGCCGAACCTATCTCTGTACACTCTTACCTTTTTCATCAAAAACACACTCCGAAGTTCGGTTACTATCCTTGTTTGACTTATTGGCCGAATCTTCTCCTGGACACTTTGTTCAAAACTCATTCTTGGGTTCGGATACTATCATAAAATAAAATTATACCCGAACATCCTCCTGGATACTTCAAAAAATTGATTAATCGGCTTCAGGTTCGGATGATTCGTTTTAAGCAATTAGTAGCCGAACTACTCTACGTAGACTCAATTCTTCAAATCTTGTTTTTCCCATAACTTCTTCATCCAGGGTCGAAATGACCTCATTCTTTTTACGTTAGATTCGTTTTTCAATTTGCTTAAAGATAGAGTAAAGAAATATTGGAGTTGAACGAGTTCCATTTGGTCCTTTCTCTAGCTCCATTGTAACACTTGACTTCCTTGTTCATATATTGTCATAATGAACTTCTTTCTTCTTCTTTGGTTGAATACACTTCAAAACTCCTAAGAAACTCAAAAACAAACAAAATTAAAGAATATGATATGAAAACTAATAAAAAAGCAATGATTTAAAAACTTGATTATTCGGCTTTAGGTTCGGCTGATTCGTGTTAAGCAATTAGTAGCCGAACTACTCTCCGTAGACTCAATTCTTCAAAGCTTGTTTTGCCCATAACTTCTTCATCGATTTCGGAATGACCTCATTCTTTTTGCGTTGGCTTCGTCTTTCAATTTCCTTTAAGATAGACTGAAGAAATATTGGATTTGAACGAGATTCATTTGGTCCCTTGTCTAGCTCCATTATAACACTTGACTTCCTTGTCCATTTATTGTCATAATGAACTCTTTTCTTCTTTTTTGGTTGAGTACACTTAAAAACTCCTAAGAAACTCAAAAACAAACAAAATTAAAGCATAATGATATGAAAACTAACAACAAAGCAATAATTTAGAGTATCAAACTAATGCAAATAATGCATCTATCAATGTACCCAGATATCAAGTCAAAAACTATGATAAACAAAAAAAATATAACTCTGGTTAGCCAAATTTAATTTTGTTAGACTCTGGAGTCACATCTATTTTGATTGGTTGCACTAAAAAAATCAATAACAGTCAAAATAATGAAACCTAACTCTTTTTGGCCTAAAACAACTAATTTAGGTCATATTAAAAGGAGGGAAATTATTTACTACACTTTGGTCGCTCAAAATTTACTTCATGGATCCACCGACTTGGTCAACCATGTTGATCCCTGCTTAGTGGAGCAACCAATGTGAATGTCAGTAATTAAAAGTCCGATTTTAAGCTTAGGAGTCGCTACAATTAGGTTTGCAACTCTTATCAATATTACAAACATCAAACCTAGCCTCCCAGCCTTAACCTAATATGTGACAACCAATATTAGGTTTTGCAACACTTATAAGCGTTGCAAACAACATACTTGAACGACCATCTTTAACCTAACATATGGAAGAAAAACATTACGGTTTGCAATGCTTATATTTGAGCGGCTAACCCTAGCCAAATACGTGAACGGCCAATATTTGGTTCTGCAATGCTTTTAAGCGTTGCAAACAACGTACTTGAGCGGCCAGGCTTAGCCTAATACTTGGACGGTTAATATTTGAACCTGCAACGTTTATATAAGCGTTGCAAATCCTATCATACATATATTTTTGCACTCAGTATGCTACGTATTTTTGCACTCAGCATGCATGCTACGCATATTTTTGCACTCAGCATGCTACATATATTTTTGTACTCAGCATGCTATAAATTTTTAAACGTAGCATGTCAATGCTGGTTGATACATTTGAAATCACACTTTTCCTCATAAACTCAATAAAATAAAATATATATTTTATTATGTTAGTTTTGCCAGACTTATCAGGATAGTCAAGCACGATAAACCACTAGTCAAATAACTAACAAGTCTCATTCGACTTCATAATAGTTGTATTTAATTCTACTAAAATTACACGAGACATCAAAAGATGTCATTGAATGAGGTGATATTCACTAGGTATTGGTCTGGAGGTCTACGACGTACGGTGCAGCAATGCACCCATTAAAGGGAAATGTCTGGAATGTTCGATTGTTGGTTGAGTAGAGAAGTGGTGGTTGTGCAATTGTCCAGTCATCCTCAAACAAAGTGAGGAACGGTTACTAAGACACTCTTCACCATTTCTATTTTATATCTACACCACGATCATCACTTCCTACGAGGTCAGGTGAACGATTATACACAACTACTATAAATAGATTATTCAATGTATTGAGATTAGAACATAACACATAAGTCGATTATCTGATTTTTATAAAACTTTCACAGTCATACACCGAGAGTTATTCATAGCTATTACATACCTATCACATCTAACAGAGTATGATACTCTGACCTCAAAATTCCATCTGCTTTCCTCCCTAAGACCAACCCTTCTCATTCCTTCATGACCGAAAAAAAATTAGGAATGGCCATTTCTTAGTTTAGGCCAATTTTGCTTGACTTTAATCTCTCGAATCTAAAAATTACTTTTACAATACAAATGTTTAGGGATTTGACGAATTCTCATCATCCTACCCTCATTTTCCCCTTTTACCCTTAAATTCGTTTTTACCCATAAACAATTAGGTCACACCAATTAGAAGAAAAGCCAAAGCATTTAAGAACATCCATTAGAAAAGACCACTCGACTCTGTCAAAATCCTTTGACATATCGAGTTTAAGACCCATTGCCCCACATTTATCTTTCATTTTTTTCATAGAATGAACCAATTCCTGGGCAATGATAATATTGTTTTGGATATGTTTATTAGGGACATATGCAACTTGAAAGGGAGATATTATCTTACCTAACAATGGTTTCATCCTATTGACAATGCTTTTAATAATTATATTATAGTTAGCATTGCATAAGGAAATAGGTCTAAACTCAGAAGGGTTGAAAGGGTTATTAACTTTGGGAATTAGAGGAAGGAAAGTATGGTTTATTTCCTTAAAGTAGATGTTTGGATTGGAAGAAGTGATTCACTGAATCCAAAATATCATTCTCCAAAATTCTGAATCCAAAATATCATTCTCCAAAATTTCCATGTTTTGCTTATAGGACCCTAGAGGAAACCCATCAGGGCCAGGAGCAGACCATGGAGACATCTAATTTATAGTATCTCTAATTTCCTGAATAAATATTGGACTCAGAAGCTTATCATTGTCCTCTCTAGAAATACAAGGAGTTATGCACTTAAGCACTTCCTTATTTGGAACAAGCATAGTCGATGTACCAATTGTACTAAAATGATTGACTAAGAGGTCTTCCAGTTGGAATCTATCATTTAACCATTGCCCATTAGACAATTTAAGAGCTGAAATGTGATTAAGATTCCTTCTTCTGTTAACAGAATTATGGTAGAAACTAGTGTTTCTATCATAGATTTTAACATACTCTTCCCTAGACTTTTGGGCATCAAAGTCTTCTTGAATTTTCTGCCAATGCTCTAGATCCTTTTCAGCTTGCTTGATATAATCAGAGTTCACCGAAGTAAAACTTTGATTATTACATCTTTGAAGTTGAATACCTAGATCTTTGACTCTATTATCAATATTGCCAAAATGAGTTACATTCCAGGTTTTTAGGCCATTTTTGACATTTCTCAATTTGTTGGTTAACTTATAAAGCGGTGACCCCTAACATCAATGTCATAAGAGTTCTTAATGATCTCATGTGATGAAGGGTCTCTAAACCAACACTTAAAGTATATATAAGGTTTTTTTCCTTGATTCGATTTAGTATCAGAAATAAGAATAATTGGAATATATATGGTCTAAGCCTATAATATCTATGTGAAAGACATTAGAATTAGGATAATGATGAAGCTACAAACCTTTCACTACTGCTCTATCAAGTCTGGCTCTGATGATATTGTTTCCAGCTTGCCTATTTGACCATCTATATTGAGAATCTACATAGCCAAAATCAAACAAGTCAGAATATTTTATAGCATACTTTATGTCAAGGAACTCTTGAAGAATAGAATTATTAAAGGTTGATCTTTCATGAGTTTCCATTGTGACATTTAGATCCCCAATGACATCCTATGGAATATCAATATTTTCCCGAATTTCTTTGATATCATTCCATTGTGCTAATTTCTCATCATGGTTTGTGGAACCATAGAGAAAAGTATCTAGGAATTCATGTTTACTAGGATTGTAACTGAAAATGGCATTGACCATTTTATCAGTATTTGAACAATTTCAAAGTTAAAACTACTCTTCCACAAAAGATCTATGCCCCATGAAAGTCCAGCAAATACTAGTGGAAAATGATCATTTTAAGACTGTTAGGACAGGTTCATAATACCAATAAAAGTACGGTTTCTAGCAACGCTTGGGTCAGTCTTATTCTAGGCGCACTTCTTTTGAAATTACGGTTTTGAACTAAACTTTATCTTCTCATTTGAAATACAGTTTTTATCTGTCTTTCAGTAATGCTGCTAGAGACTGTATTTAAGTTTGATTTTATTTTATAAAAGAAATGGAAATTGATTCATCTAAATCCAAAGTTGATTCGGCTGAATCTAAATCTAAAAGTGAAATTAAAATCGATAGTGAATTAGAAATTGAGTCAACTTAATAATAAAAAGCTAGGCAACTTACAACTTCAACTTAAGATCACTCAAGTTTCAAATCGGAAAACTTCAACATTAAGATCAAAGTTTAACACCAATTTCTTTTACAATTTTGACAACAAATTTTACTCATTTTAAGCATTTTAAGCTTGCTAAGATCCTTAGCTACCTGATGCGTCGAAAAACCGACTTTGTTTTACCGCAAGCGCACAGTGTCGAAAGATATAGACAAGAGAAAATACGGTTCGTTCCCACGAGGAGTTTGTATTAAAATATTTTTTTAGGTTTTATTTATAAAGAATTAAATTAACGAGTGAATTACAAATATTTAGTAAAGTTTGAAAACAGTAAGAGAAAACGTTAAGGTTTCGGGAATCCGTTGTAGATTCGGGTTTAATTGCGTTCGTCACAAAGAGTCTCGATTTTACTCATGTAAAATAGCAAATCTAGCTACTAATACACGGAAGATTTTTCGTTTAAGAATCAAAGAAAGAATTTTCAAAAAGAATTGTTTGTTCTCAACCTAAGGTAGAATTTCGAAGTACTAATTATACGTGGCATAAAGAGTCAAAGAATATTCGTAAAACGGTTTAAAGTAGGGTTTCAACGAGTTCTTCTACTAACCAAACGATGCACTATACGTGGCATAAAACATGAAAAATTATTGAGAAAGATAAAACGTTGATAGAGAGACAAAACATTGATATTAAGTTCATTTAGTTGAAAACCCTAGTTTTGAAACACAAGAAAAACCATCTCTACAAGTTCATCCTTTCGCCCTAATAAGAGAATTAGACCAACATGGATTTCTCAAAAGCCATAAAAATTAATTAATAAGAAGAAACACAAACTAACCCTTGATTTCTCCCTGTTCCCGGCTTCTCCAATTTTTCCTGTCTGCGTCTCTATTTCTGTCCGCGTTTGTATCTTTTCTTCTCTGGACAGACTTTTACTACTGCAATCAATCTATCTGCCGTGATCTCAGTTCTCCGGCTAATTATCATCACTGCCAGGATCTTATCTCAGTTTTCAACCAACCCATATGCTAGAACCCATTACATCAGCATCTCTGCCTTCAAATCATTAATCACCTCGACCTCCTTCTAGCACAGCGTCAGTCACCAATCACGAGCAACAATATCCATCACCACAGACCATGCTTCCAAATTTTCTCGACCAAAACTAACATCCAGCAACACCATTAATCTCATCGCCTCCATCTCGATCATCTCTCGAGAGTCCATCACAACCTCTTATCAATGACAGCTAACTCTGTCAAGTTCACTGGTGCCTTTAGTTATATTCAAAAACTTGGAAGCCATGAACGGAATGGCTGGTACCATTAACAGTGTTTGAACTGAGTTCCCCTTAGCGTATGAGGGGGTGTTAATAGTAATCTCTTTGGAAATGACCAATTTGCCCTTAATTCTTGTTTCGCTCATAACTTTCTCATACGAAGTCAGAATGACCTCGTTCTTTCGTCGTCGGCTTCGTAATTCAATTATCTACAAGATGAAGAGTAGAAATCATGGAATAGACTGAGTTTCACTGGGTATTTGGCAATTCTTCTCTTGTAAAGCTCCATTTCACTTGTTTCAGAGATGTAACCTAATAAAACACGTAAACTACAAAAATAATACTAACACACGGTAATTCACACAAATCTAGCAAATAAGTATAAGGAAATGATACTTAAAATATATAAATTATGCATTTATCACTACCTAGCCCTTTCCCACCATATGACTTGAGCATGTATACACTACATGAAAAACGGGTTTAAGTGACCGAAATCTTAGCAAGAGCTCGGAATTTTAGTCGCTTTAAGAGTTAAAGCATCCAAAATTGCAACTGACAAAAAATATGGCGGCTATAAACCTGTGTCCACTTTTATTTAGCCACGAAAAAAATATCTTTAATCGCTAGATCCTTTGTTCAAGTAATTTATAGCAGCTAAAAAAAGTGATCATGTAGCTATTTACTTTGAGGCACAGACTCGTAGCAACAGAAAAATAAATTGGTTGCTCTAAATGTTAGCAAGAGCCCAATATTTTAGTCGCTTTAATAGTTTAAGCTACAAAACTTGCAACTGCCAAATAGTTGGGCTGCTTTAAAGCTGTGTCAACTAATTTTTATCCATGGCCAGATATGTTTGATCGCTAGATCCTTTTTTCAAGTAATCTATATAGCATCTAGAAAAGTGCTCATATAGCTCTTTACTTTGAGGCACATACTCGTAGCAACAGAAAATAAATTGGTTGCTCTAAATGTTAGCAAGAGCCCAATATTTTAGTCGCTTTAATAGTTTAAGCTACAAAACTTGCAAAAAATGGTTGGGCTGCTTTAAAGTTGTGTCAACTAATTTTTATCCATGGCCAGATGTGTTTGATCGCTAGATCCTTTTTTCAAGTAATTTATATAGCATCTAGAAAAGTGCTCGTGTAGCTCTTTACTTTGAGGCACATACTCGTAGAAACCAAAAAATGAATTACTTGGTAAAACCTATCCCAACAATTAAGTTTAAACCGCCACCACAATTTCAAAAGAGAATTCAGTTTTTGAAGTAGACATTTGAGATCTTGGTATTGATCCAACAATCTTATTAGGATTTGTTTATGGAAACATGAAAACTCGTTTTTAAGTCAATATTTTGATTCACTATGAGCAAATGTTTGGATGCACAAATTGATTTTTTTTAACATGAGTCGACTAAATTGACGATAATTAAAACCAAACTTTTTTATAAATCCCACAACCCATATCATTCCAGTCAAAATCTGAAACTTTTAACACTCAGTTCAACAATTTCAATATTAAAACCAAATTCTGCCCTATCCTTACCTTCAAACTTCCTATAAACCAAACCAGTCACACAATAAACAACATCAGCAACAACATTGCACCCATGTGGATAGTTAATTTTTTTCTTTCAAACTTCCTATAATCCACCATCCACCATCTATTACTCATTAACTGAAATGCTACTCTGACAAATCTTTTCTTACAATGACATGAACACCAATAGGCTAATGTTAGATAGTGATCAACGATCAAATTTTTGACACAAAACTTTAGGTAAGTCGCCATACTTACACAACAACCCGACTATATACCTCAAATTTTATTCATATCTACGATCTTCTAATATTAAATAGTTTTCATACGACAAAGACTCTCGTGAATGGGACTAACATTAACTTGAATCATTAGAGTTAGCTCCAATTGAACGACTCCTATTGAATTGAGTCCCACTTGCTTAGGTTTCAATATAGTATAGCTATATAGAAGTTATGTTAGAAATTGAACTGAATTTCAGCATAACCTCATTCAGTAGATTAGCATAACCAGGATGATTGCTCATAGATGTGGTGGTGACTGCTTTTTGTCTAAGAACAAGATGGTTATCTTCTACGGTCAAGAGCTTTACCTCCATACTGCATTCATAAGAAAATATACGAAAACTTAACCATCATCCAAACTGGACATTTGATATTTACAAGTTAACGCAAACAGATTTACGTCTTCTCTTCTCCAAAATAACTTTGCTAAGCCGCTTAGTTAGAAGATAACAATAGTTGTTGAAATAATATATACCTTTGGAATCTATATTGCATTTGTACATGTGCTTCTTCCTTCTTCTATGTTTTTGGCTAATCTTCCAGTATATGGAAAAAAAAAAACAAAACCAAACTCACTATAAAATCCCACAAATCTCATACCTAAAAGATTGAACACTACTAAGCCAAACAAAAACACTAGTACAAAAATGGCATTTGGTCACGGTAATTTACGTGTCAAAATGTCTATGGTTGCGGTAATTCATTTTTGAAAAATTGTGTCTAAAGCCTACGAGGCAAAAAGTCAAATATATGGTCACCGTGTACTTTGTGAGTATTTCGTGAATCCACCGAGACCAAACTTTCAATAGTCACGGATTTTTATTGTACACCATGACAAGTTCACTCTTTAATCACGGGATGTTGGAATACACCGTGACCAAACTTGATCATTTGACACAAATTACTTATTATTACCGTGAAAAATTGCTATCAAATATATACAAGATATACTTGGATGTTTAGACACATCTATATGCCTTACAAAAAAGAAAATGGCGAAAAATGAAAAAATTATGATTAAAATTACTAAAAATGGCAATGAATCTGATATTATCTTGCAGAATCATGAATCTGATAATATCTTGCAAAATCTTCATAGTTCACATTTATCTTGATATATGGATTCAACTAGAACTAATAACAAGAAGATATCAACATAATCAAGGCAACAAGTGTTAAAACATGTAAACGCATTTCACACATAAGAGAAGGAAGGGAGTCCTTCAACAAAGCTTTCCAAGGAAAACTGCACTTCCATTGCATGCTTACTCCAGGTCTTGTTTACTGAAGATGTCTGTGCCACTCACACTGCAAGAACTTCTCCAAACTCTGTCGTTATGATGTCCCAAGAACAACTGCACTTCCATAGTATGCCTACTCCAGGTCTTTTTTTACTGAAGATGTATGTGCCCACTCACACTACAAGATCTCCTCCAAACGCTATTGCTATTAATAGCATATAACTCCTTTGTTTTCTTTACACTCTGTTTTACACCACATTTATGTCCTGGTAGTTAGGTGCATGTTAGTCGTTATCAAGGATGTCAGGGTGCATATTAGTTTTGTTCTTGTCTTTCTCTCTTATAAATATCTTATTTGTTTTCTTTGTAATGTAATATAGAAGGATTCTTTTTCCGTGTAATAAACCCTTTTTCTTTCAATCAATCTTCTTCTATCATGGTATCAGACTCATAAATCTTGAATTTATGAGGGTTGTAATTCATTCTTACATACCGTTGTTTACACATTTCATTTTTACTTTAGTTCTTATTCCTTTGGTTCATGATTCATGAATTTGCAGAATCATCTTCAACTTCAATGGAAAATCCAATTTGAAATTAAATTTTTAGGGTTTCTTTAAACCATTTAACTAATTTTGTTACCCTACAATTCAAAGAAGATAACTACATTACTTGGAAGAACCTAATGCTTCCTGTTATTCGCAAATACAAAATTCAAAATTTTCTTGATGGATCTTTTACTTGTCCTGTTCAATACACTACCAGACGTAATCAAGAAAATAGAATCGAGAATCCATTGTACACTGACTGGTAAGATGAAGATGCAACAACCATGATATGGATCCATTCTACAATCATAGATATTGTTGATAAATGCATATTTTACATATTTAAAGTGTCAATTTCATGCTATTATTTGTTATATTTCTTCTAAATTATTGTATATTACATTTTTTTTTCTTAGTTATCTTTTAGTAGGTGAAATCATCCAAAAGAAGTGAATCGACACTTAATTGTGCAAGAAAAGAAGTGTTACAAGTGAAGAAAGGCCAAAATACCAGGTGTAACTTGATCTAATCTAGGATTTCTTATCATCATCATGTAGAGAATGAAGAAACGAAGCCAACGACGAAAGAATGAAGTCATTACGACTTCGTATGAGAAAGTTATAAGCAAAACAAGAACTAAGGGCAAAATGGTCATTTAAGGGGAAACTAATATTGGCATTCCGTCATAGTTAAGGAGCAGCTGAGATTCAAATTAATTATATAGGCACTAGTGCTTCTGTTAGGAGCTGCCAATAATTTAAATAATACTAAAGGCACCCACTTTGTTGATCGGGGCCACTCTCTTCTTCTTCAAAATTCCAACAGTAAACTTAGGTTTAATTACTTTCGGCAGTTCTAGGCGCTGATGGGTTTAACTGGTTTTCTTTGGTGCTCGATTGAGTACAGAGAGAATAAGAGCAAGAACAAACAGGAAGAAGAGAACTCGAACTAGGATTCATATTCAGTGCTCGATTGATCATGATTCACTGATGATCCTGATAGATGGCAGTTGATCGATGGAGGTGGCTGTGATGAGCTCGATTGATTGATTGAAGTTGGTTGATGTCATTATACATGAGATTTCATGTCCACATACATCAGAACATAATGGTGTAGCATAATCTAAGCATAACACTTAGTAGATGATGGTAGAACCTATCTTATACAAGCTGGAATTTTTGCAGCATATTGGGTAGAGGATTTTAGCATTGTTAACTACACTATTAACAGATTACCCACCAGATCTTTGGGATTCAAATCTCCTTTTGAAGTATTATTTTATAGGATAACCAGATTATGAATTTCTTAGATCTTTTTGATATCTTTGTTTTCCTTGGTTAAGACCCTGTTCTTCTCACAAGCTATCTCCAAGAATTGTTTATTGCATCTTTCTTGGTTACAATAGAAATCACAAGGGATACAGATGCTTGGATTTTATTACTGGCAAAGTTTATATTTCAAGACATGTAGTTTTCAATGAAACTACTTATCCTCTAAAATCTTTTGTTACATCTGCTATTTCTTCAACTATTGACTCTTGTACAAGTTCTGATCTTGCCAGCACTCTTATTCCTCCACCATCTTATTTAGACATCACTCAAACTTTTACACCTGCACTTTCTATTAATCCATCTGCAACTACTTGTGTTGTGCCTGTTACTGCTGATGCTAACATATCTGACAATCTGGCTTCTGACAATCACTACACCATATTGCTTATTTTGGTCATGTTAAATGAATACTTCTAGAACCTCTTCCTAATCTAGCACATGCTATGAAATTTGGAATATGAGTTTGGAAGTAGTTAGTTCTTCTCATTCATTTTTCATAGTACAAATTTGTTCCATACTTGATATGTTTGTTAGTGTCACTTGTTTCATCTTAATATGTCAGTTTGAACTTGGAATATGAGTGTGCATGACTTGCTAATTGTAGATTGTGATTTATTCTTTTTGGATCCAGAATTTCTGTAAGTTGTTTTAGGCCACTTTATATTCAGTCACTTTTGTATAAAATTCTTCTTTTTACCTGCCTAGGTTATTTGCACAAAGCCGTATAGTTCTGACATCATCCACTCCCATCATTTTGTGGGTATAAAGTCCCATATGCGCCAAATATCAGTTTTGTTTTTAATAATTACCCTCTTTAGGTACCCCGTTAATCTGTTCGTGTAGATGTTAAGCCATAGTTGTTCATATAATAACCCTTAATTTTTTCACATGAAGGATACTCGATTCATTTGAGCAAGGGATTATATCCTGGTTAGGTCTCTAACCTCAAGAATGTCGAAAAGAAACAGGAGAGGTAGGTCTCTAACTACAAGAATTTTGTTCCATTGTTGTTAAAAAGCTAAAAATTGATATTGTGAGAAGGTTTATGTAATGCATGACCCTTTCCATAATCATGAATTTACTGGAACCTTTTTCAGGATACTTCCGAGGTTGTCACTCACCGTTATAGTTGTGGAAGCTACTAGACTAGGTCAATTGGCGTTTACAGAGATTGTGATTTCGTCACTTTTCCTTTTAGGGAAATCTAAATTCCTTGTTGTTTCTTTAACGAGAAAGTGAATATTAATGGTGTGATGGTTTTCTTTTTGCAAGTAGAAATATTACTCCAACTTTTTGGTTCTGTAGTGCTCATTAAGTTTGTCAGCAAGAAGCTTCTATTTGTTGAAGTTAGTTCTCTATATTCCTTCTCATTATATGATTAATACATTGGAAACAACGTATACTATGACTTTGAATAACTATGTTTTTACCTAGAACAATGGCTCCATCTTCTAGTCTAATTACATATCGTCATCCAAATAATTATATAAAATCATACCAATTAATTATATGGGTTTATAATGATTCATCTATTATATGCTTCAGTCTGAGTGATTCATTTGATTTATCTATTACAGGCTAAAAAGAAATGTCCTTGATTGATTACATTTAGGTGTAGAAATATGCAGGAATTTATCAAACGAAATTATTTTTCTTAAAACCTTATCAAAATCCGCAACGGATATAAAATTGGTAACAATTACGTTGCTTTATTACATAAAATGTGTAATTGATATTTGCGTTGCACAAAAATAATCGCCACCAGCATTTTTACGGGACCCACTTTAACGTTGATAATACCATATTTATTTGTTGCTTAAATCATATTTATCCATTGCTTTAATATAAATAAGCAATGTCTAAAACCTATTTAAGCAAAGGATATATACGTTGCTTTAATTAATTTTTGCAACGGTTTCTTCTGTTGCACACTTTGTTACGCTCTGTTCTAACGGATATAGACGTTGCTTAAATTCAGTGCAACGTTTATATCCGTTGCAAAAAGGCTAAAATGGCGTAGTGAATGCTACTTCTGCCAGTCCTGTACCTGATTGTCATGCTTATGACATTGCTCCTACTTCCACTATGATGGAATCACCTATGCTAACTGAAAATAATCATCGCATGACTACAAGATCCGAACGAGAAATCTTTAAAAAAAAAAGCATATTTTACAAGGCACTTTTTATTTGCTTCTCTCATTGCTTTAACTCCTCCTCAAATACCCACTTGTGTTAGTCAAGCCAAGAAAGACTCTAAATGGAACACTTCATTAGTTGATGAATATAATGCTCTTTAATCTGCTGGAACCTAGTCTATTATTCCCTATGATCCATATCAAAATCTTGTAGGGTGTAAATGGGTTTTTAAAATCAAGTATAAGCCAGATGGTTCCATTGACAAAACAAGGCCAGATTGGTTGCTAAAGAATTTCATCAACAAGAAGGCCTTAACTATACTGAAACATTTAGTCATGTTGCAAAACCAACCACAATTAGGATCATTCTAGCTCGTGCATTCAATTACAATTGGTCAATTTCTCGGCTTGGTGTAAGCAATGCTTTCTTGCATAGAGATCTTGTTGAAAATGTTTATATGTCTCATCCTCCAGGCTTTGTGGATCCATACCATCCATCTTATGTGTGTAATCTATACGAATTTTATATGGTCTCAAATAGGAACCTAGGGCCTGGTATGACAAGTTGCTAAATATTTCGGTCTCTTATGGGTTCCAGATTCCCACAGCTGATTCTTCTTTGTTTGTGCAAAAGGTGGGTTCCAGGCTTATTGTTCTTCTAGTTTATGTTGATGACATTTTATTGAATGGTAATTCAAATTCCTATTCCACAACTTTAGAGTCATTTCCCAATCAAGGACTTGGGTGCTTTCCACTACTTCTTGAGTCTTGAGGTTAAAGTAAATGAGCATGGTCTGTTGTTTTCTCAAAATAAGTATGCACTTGATCTATTGGATAAGTCTGATATGGCTGGTTCAAAATGTTGTTCTTCTCCAGTTCCTATTGGATGCAAACTCAAAGCAGATTCTAGTGAGTTATTGGCTAATCCTACCTCTTACAGATCTCTTGTAGGTGTTTTGCATTATTTGACTTGGACAAAACTTGAGATAAGCTATGCAGTCAATCAGGTCTGCCAACATATGCAAATTCCAACCACTGATCATATGGTTGCTTCCAAGAGAATCTGAGGTATATCAAGGGTACCATTGATTATGGAATTTTGTTCAGCAAGGGTTTGTCTACAGTGCATGGCTTTAGTGATGCAGATTGGGTTGGGGATCCAAATTCAAGGAGAAGCGCATTGGTGGCTACTACATCTTTTTTGGCTCAAATCCACTTTCCTAGTCTAGCAAAAGACAATCTAAAGTTACCAGATCTTCAAATGAGGTTGAGTTTATAATCTTAGCTAACTCTGCAGCTGAAGTTCTATGGATTTGCAAACTGCTAAAGGATCTTCACATTTTCATCCCAACTTCTCCTTCTTTATTGTGTGACAATCTTAGTTTTATATTATTTTTTTTCTAATCCTGTTTTTCATACATGTATGAAACACATGGCTATTGACTACCATTTTGTTAGGGAACCGGTTCAGTCCAAGGAACTGCTGATATATCCTATATCTCTACTATTGAAAAGGTTGCAGATATTTTTACAAAAGGTTTGTAAGGACCAAGGTTTTCTTTGATCAGGAACAAGTTAAAAGTGTTTCCTAAGTCTGCCGTGTTTAACTTGAGGGGGACTAGTAGCACATAAATCCTTTTCTTTTTGTACACTATGTTTACACCACATTTATATGCTGGTAGTTAGGTGTATGGTAGTCGTTATCCAGGCTGTTAGGGTGCACATTAGTTTTGTTCTTGTTTTTCTCTCTTATAAATATATTATCTGTTTTCTTTGTAATTTAAGAGAGAAGAAATTCTTTCTCTGTGTAATAAACCCTTTTCATTTCAATCAATCTTCTTCATCTATCAGCTATGATGTCGTTTGGGTGCAAAATAAAAAAGTAAAAGAAACTGTATTAATAAAGTTACAACACAAATCTATATTATGCAAGTAGAAGAGATATTTGTACACCATAAATATAAATTAGGAAAATAAATAACAAAAAAATATAATGAATTTATATTGCAAACAAGTTATACAGAACGTGCAATTTTTCAGTATCAAGTAACTAAGTAACATTTTAAAAGTATTTCTGGAGCTTTATGTTCCTCCATATTATTTCAAGTACCACGAATTCCGGCTTACAAAATGAAGTCAGCTGATCAAACCTGTGATGAGGCAGAAAAGTATTTGAAGATCGACATTAAAAAAAAGAACATCTTGGAAGAAAATAGAGACCAAAATGCCCAATCTGTCTTCTTTTAGTTACAACAAAAACAATGAAACTCCAATCTGGTATTTTGACCTTTGATTAATTCTTAGCATATAAATCTAAACTGCAAAATACAACGTACATTCGTTTTTCATTCCTGAGCTAATCCAATGTGATTCGTCGATGGAGTACGAGAAATGGTTTGAAAGTCATGATTAATCCAATTACCATATTTACATTTAGGATGAAGAAAATCAAATCGGTACCTGGATTAACCAAGCAATCCAACACTACTCAAAATCCAATTTAAAATTCAAAATGATCCATGATATCCAATGTATGGTCATGTTCTATGTTATCAATATGGTGAAGCCTTGGTGTCAACCTAGAAAGACACCAAACATAATCTCCTTAAGATTTTATAATTTCACACCAGGTAGAAAGGAAGCCTTCATACGCTTTTCAGTAAATCAAAAGCTGCAAATACAATATTTTTGCTTAATCAATATTCTCATTAAAACCAAAGGAGGAACAAAAGAATACAAAAATCACCCTAAGGGGACAGCAGAAAAGAAACTAAAAGTACTTCATATAAGAGCACTTATACAAAAATGAAATCATGTAAAATGAAAGTAAAACTGGTATGGAGATTCTAAGCTAGCTAAAAAGTCAGGTTTATCTGTATATACAACTTCATCTCCTCTTGCCAGACCTGCACCCTTTTTTGCTAGTTTATCCGATGAGAAGTTAGTCTGTCTATAGTTGTGAACAAATTGAATACTTCTCAGGATTGTACAAATTTTATTCCATCTAGACACCCCAAACTAAGGTATCTTACCAGAACTAAAAGTAGAGATGACTGATTTGAAGTCCGATTGGATGAGAAAAAATTTGACTCCAAAGATGACTGCCCATTCAGAAGTACATATGACTGCCATAATTTCAACAATGAAATTAGTTGTTATACCTAAGCCTCCAGACTTAGCAAAGAGAAAAACACCCTTATCATCTCTACTAAAAAACCCATATCCTGCTGCACCTGGGTTTCCTATGGATGCACCATCACAATAAACTAAAGTCTGCTCCGCTAGGTAATTGAAAAGAAATTTCCAGGATATGTTACCTACCTCTTGACTTGTCTTTGTTTGAGATTGAAATTTTTAATAATTTGATGATCATAACTGGTTTCCCACATAGTACCCTTCATTCTCACATCACAATCTTTTGTAAACTGCAAAATTCTTTTCTTAAAGCTCCCCATATTAGGTGTAGCATTCCCAAAGTAAATTTTGTTTCTTAAAAACCAAAATTCCATCATAGTAATTGAAGCTGATACCAACCATATTTTTTTCACAGCTTTACTCTTGGTCTTTCCAAATGAAATTATGTCTTCATAAGAATTAGGATTTTTAAAAAGAAACATACCTCCCAACTAGAGTTGCCAATCTGTAACCCGGCCCACGGGTTGACCCTAACCCGGTTTGGCTTGCGTTGTTTACTAAACGGGCGGGTTATGGTTAGAATTCTCGGACCTAACAGTAAACAAACCGGGTTAGAGTCAACCCGCGGGTTATCCGTCAAATTTCACTGTTAATGTTCAGAGTAGTTGATTTCAAGAAATTGAGGAAGAACAGACGACTAAAATAGATAAAACCATCCGAAATTTCGAATCAGTTTTTATCAGTTGAGTTTCATTAATTAATTTTAAAGTAGTCACCAATTTACTCAAACAATCTAGCATGTAGATAGATATATAGAGATGGCATAGCTCCTGTTTATGCCAATTTCCCCATTGACATTCACAACCAATGATTTAAGGATAACACAATAAAAATAAGATTTTAACTAATGAACTGATCCACAGAATCATCTTTAAGAACAATGATTTGATAAGTATTTTAACAATCCAATCATTTACAGATCATAAATCTGATCAAAACTACAGTTACAAATCCATCATCTTTAAAAAAGCAAGAAAAAAAATTATGAATGGCCTATCCTTTTGATCTAATTATCCAAAGTACATACCTAATAACCTTTCTCTTCTGCTTTGATAAATCTTCCTTAGCCTTTTTTCTCTTTGATTTTCCGACCCCCTCTTCGTTGAATGCTCTCTTCTATTTATAGATTTATTAGCGGGTCCCTCTTATCCCGATACCCTCTATCGTTCTCCTTATTATATTAGGATCGGGATGTTTATAAGATTGACAGGTCATGCCTTTTGCTTTTTGGTCCGCTACCTTGTATGGTTTACACGTGCTCTTCGTTCCTTGAGAATCAGTTTTGTCCCGATCTACGTGTCATAAAAGTAATTATCGCCTTACTTTCCCGCTCCATGTTCATCATTATTCTTACTTTCCCGTTCCATGCTCATTAATTACTCCTACTTTCCCGTTTGATATGCATTTAACACCAACTGCTTCGATCAGTGTGATGTTACTTTCCCGATCCTAGGTGTCAATCATGCAGATATTTGCTCAGTCTTTCACATCTGTCCCGTTTCGATCCTTCGATACGGCTTTGATTATGTGTTTCTCATTCTTCTTAATTTCATTGTTTCATTCTTAATCGCCCTACACGTGTCGCTCTTCTTTTATTTCCCAACAACTCCAATTCCAAATTTTGATCTAACCTAATCATCAATATCAATTAACAATTTCAGATGTATAATACGAAAAAAACTAATTACAGATTCAAAAAAATTACAATCTTCAATCAACCATACAAATTTTAGACACACTCGTTCTTATACTTACAGTTTACCTTCATAAAAACAAAGAACCAACTATTTTTGTTGATCAAAAATGCAGTGAGAAAGTGTATGGGTAAAATACAAAATCAAGATGCTTCTGATATGGTTCATATGGTCGGGATGCTCATCAGAAAATATGGTAGAGCTAATCGTAGAACAGAGCGGCGCTTAGAAAAGAAGAGATATTAACAAGGATCACTGGATCAATGAAGTTGTGAACTAGTATAAAGAAAGATAAAAGAACAGAGACGGCGCTTAGACAACCCTGTTAGTAAATAAAAGAAGCATGACACGTGGAAGAAGATCGAGATAGGAAGCAACTAAATTAAAAAGAGCGAGAACCACACAATCAATATTAAAAATCAAATATCGAAAAGGCTTAAAGCATCTGAGCAATGGATTGCATGA
>JAJJMC010010016.1:2099344-2112112 GCA_023531435.1 Papaver californicum | reverse complement strand
GATCGAAAAAGTAAGAATAATGATTACTTTTTTATCTTGATAATTGAGAAAGTAAAGGTAATAATTACTCCAGTTATTTTAATGATCGAGATGATAGAAGTCTAAAAAGATAGGAAGACACGTGTCGAATATATAAGACATCGAACCAAGAAGCAATTAAAAGTGATCTGTCACCTAGTGATCGCACCAGATAAGAAAGGAAATACAAGAACGATGGGCACATCGAAATAAAATGGATCGAACCAAGGAAAAGGCAATCCAAGAAAGACGACAAGACTGGATAAAATGACACGAGAGCATCTACCCAAAGTAGAATCGATCTAGAACGATGACCAAACTGGAGAAAATGACACGTTGCACAAAGTGGGACCCAGTAAATAAATCTATAAATAGAAGAAGCCAAACAACAAAGAAGGGGTCGGGAAAAAATAGGAAGAAAAACCTCAGAAAGAAAGAGAAGATATTTTTAGGTATGAATCTAGGAGAAGTAACTATATTATGGAAGGATTATTTGTACTTAATTAATCAATTTGTAAAAAATGATAGCTCAAAGATGTTAAATTTGAGTAATCATATATATCGTACAGAAAAGATTTTATGTTTGGCACAGAGGTGATTTTATAAAATCAATACAAAGATGTTTGGGTGTTACTCGATTTCAACTTTAAATTGATATGTGAGAATATGATTGGTTGTTTAGTCGAAAAGATTTTTTGGCCTAAACAAACCCAATGAAATATATAGTGTAGTCTAGGTTTTTCAGTATAGATTCATAAGGAATATAGTCGTATAATAATAACTATTACTAAGTTAACTGTTTTTAAACAAAAAAACTTAAATAGTGCGGTGGTTACCTCCTTGATCGATAAGGCTTAGGTGGCCTCCTTTAATAGATTTTTTTGTAATAATTATTTTTTTGTGATTTTACAAAATACCCAATTAGAACTAGGGCCAACCCGTCAACTTGTCAGGGCCAACCCACCTAGGGTTAGGGTTGGGGTTTTAAGCTTGTTTTTAAATAGTAATAGCGTTATGGTTGATCTTAACCCGACCACAGGTTGGCAAGCTAGGTCCGGATTGACCCTAACCCGGCTTGTTTGACAACTCTACTCCTAACCAATTAATATGAGTTCACTGAAATTGCAGTACCAAAGCAAGTGCTCCATTGTTTCTTCTGATTGACCATGCAAATAGCATGTTGAAGCCAGACAAAACCCCATTTTTTTCATGTTCTCATCAGTAGCACACACATTTCTTACAATCTTCCATACATTACTCGAAGTTGTTGGATGTAGACTTGAAGATCAAGTGTATTTTGCCCAGTGACAATTAGGTAAGTGAGACCCGACAATGGAGGCGACTGATCTTGTTGTGAAGTTCCCAGTCAGATTTTTACTCCATATAGGTTTGTCTCTTCCAATATTAATAACAGGCAGATCAGTACTAGAGAAAAAAATGAAACATTCTTCAGGAATATGCAATTTTAAACTTTTTTTGTAGAGAAAATACGTTTTGGGAAAAGCTGCAAATACAAAAAGGTTTTGTTATTGACTGAAAACTATGATAGGATTCATAAACTAAATTATAAATTTAAAAAAATGACATCAAAAACCTTATATGAAACCACCACCAGATAGATCAAATATTTTGAATAAAAATATTGCAGTTGATGCAATTCCAGCTCCTCTTTGGCGGTGAGACTGTTATAAAAAATCAAAGTAATAAAGACATAATTCATATAACAGTTAACTTTAAAAGACGAAAAATAACACGAAACAAAAGACGAGCGAGAGACTTACAATTGCGTTATTTTATAAGATGAAAAGCCCATTGAAAATACAAATTTGTTTAGTTATTAAGAACCAAAAAGTTATTTGTCGTTTTATTTATTTCAGTCGTTGAAATTTAAAAGAAAGATTTAAAACATTTAATTTTGAGCTTATACTTATAGATAAAATACTCTTAAGAAGTGATGCAATATATATGCATAATAAAAGACTTGTCCCGGATAGTTTAAATATTTTAAACACTTGTTGAATGGAAACTTGAATTTTATTTATGCTATGGTGTTATTATGGTTTATTACTTTATTCTTGTTTCGGTTAATCCCTGTGGAGTCTTATATTGGTTATCAAGATTTAGGGTATCACCATTATATTAATGGTGCAAAAATTGATATATTGAAACTTTTTTTTCTTATTTTAGGTCGTATAGAAAAAGTTATTTTAGAAGATATGCGAGAGAAGTAAGGGATCATCTTGGAAATGATGATGATCTTGCAAGGAACGTCTTAGTATTGCATCAAATGGTGCAAGTGTATAACAAGAGGTGTGTGATTTACACCAACCCATCCCGGTTGCGGTGAAGAACGTAAGAAGCATTTGAAGAGATCATGTTATTGTCGATGCTAAAATGATGTAGGACTACTACAATTCCAACTGTTCGTATATTTGGACCAAAGAAGTTTGAAGACCGGTTAGTTTTTCCTCTCCTTCTTTTTTCAACGTGTTTTAGAACATGTTCGCAAAATTTATTCGGACTTTCAACAAGAGAAGTATGATTCTATGATCCCAGGACAGATTCCACACATGAAAATGGTAACTATAACGAAGTAAATTTATAGATGTATTGCTCCGGATAACATAAATGATTATGCTTGTATGGGTGCATCCACTATTTACCATATTCTAAAAAGTTTTTCGGTGCAGCCATTTGGGAGTACAATGCGAGATATATGTGTATTCCGACTGCCGAAGATACTGAAAGGTTAGTGGAACATTATAAATTCAAGGATTTTTATTTTATTTTTAGTCTAGTGTCACAACTAATTACTCCTATTTTTTTTTTTTTTTTTTTTGTAAAGACGAAGAAACATATTTTCGATTTTCTCTTACATTTAGTAGTGAAGAATCAAGATATTACTATATTTAAAAGAACATAATAATTCCTTTTAGAAAAAATACTCATTCCTAAGTTTCCAAAAAGATAAAATATTATTACAATTTATTTTTTGATACGAAGAAATTTTTATTAATGAATCCTATCAGTGACACAATTTTGGTTAGTCAAGACTTGACTACGAATAAAATTTGGAATACAATTAGACCATTTTCTACTTAGCTTTTCAATTCTAACAACTTTTGACAAAATATCAGCTACATTATTTCTCTCTTTTGGTACATGATAGCACCTCTAGAATTTAAATTGACAAAAAACATGAATAATATCATAAATCTGATGATGAATTCTCCAGGTAGTATTAAATTTTCCTTTCGTTACGGCCTCCACTATAAGATTTGAATTTATCTCAAAGTTTAGACGCTCCATCTTTAATTGTTTTGCCCATAGAACTGTTGCCTCCAGAGCTAGACACTCGATATGCTCCGCATCCACTGGATCAGTGATGAATACACATTTTTCTCCCTGTGGTTTACCTGCAGTATTACGTATAATCAATCATACGCCACCAGATTTAGAAAATTCATGATAAGATCCGTCACAGTTTATAGTTCAAGTCCCAGGGGAAGATGGTAACCATGTCATATTGACTCTATTTATCCTATTAGTCCCATTAGACATAGTGTTTGTCCTTGGAGTTGGATCAGCATTCAACAGACTCTTAATTCTGATTACATTGATTTTGACCAGACCAAACATTGATTTGACCCAAGCATTGACTTTGATCCGACCAACTTTTGACCATAGAAGACTCGTCGTTGACTTGACCTAGAACTAGGTCACCGGAATCGTTGATACCAGTTGCCGGAAAACAGTTATAACTCTCTTGATATTCAGAGACACACAAAGATGAACTGCTATAATACTTAGCCAGCCCAGTGTTGAGATCATCACCGATGATGCTAATACCGACGAAGAGATTACACAGGAAGATAATCTCAAAAAAGGAATCAACCAAGGGGTTTTGGGAAACAGAGTTTAGATCAAGATTATTGAACACCTGATCGATCAAATCAACCTCTATAGACTTGTTCTAACCAACAAAAAAAACATGAGAAAGAAAAATAAAAACCCAAATTTGGCCGAGCCTTAAGAAGAACCTAACAAACAGTTTATAGAAATCCAAAGATCCAAAAGTAAGGAGAAAAAATAATGAAGTATGAGCTTCAAACTTTCACTGAGTTATTAAGAGAGGATTTTGAGAAGAGATAAGGAGGTAAAGGATGAGGAAAAACGGTTTTAACCAAAACAAAGACAATATTAAGTGAAAAAATTAGGAGGATGAACATAGTTATACTACTCCTTCTCTCATCTCTCATCTCATTTCATTTATCCCCTTAAACCATGATATTATCCACTGCCACTCAGTTGTTTATGCAGTGCAGTTATACTATTCATTACATTAGTCGACTAAGCGCGGTGTAAACTTAATTACTAATTAAAGAATAATGCCTTTGTTTTCCCATTGTTCAATTTGTCATGACAGCATGAAATTTCTAATAAATTATGGAGAAAAACACCGTAAAACCGTGTCCAGTGTGAAATTTGTTCGCTCGACCAGTCCGATAGAAATGCCCAAGGTTTGCACCTTCCACGCTATGTGGTCTACTGTAGGGTTTAAAACCATGAGCACTTGCGGCCGGGAGATAGTCTCCACCATTCAGCTCTCAAAAAAAAATAGTATGTATTTGTTGCCACGTAATAGATATATTTTTCTTTACCCCATTCTTAATTTCTTTGTCTAGGGCTGCCCAGGAACCGACTGGAACCGAAGGACCGAACCGAAACCGTAAAAACTATACATGAAACGGACCGAACTGAGGATACAGAATATAGGGTGTAGGTACAAAAAAAAAAGAATTGAATACATCCGCATATCAGGTATATATTTTACCTAGGTCATATATTTTACCTAGGAACTGACCTATACCGGACCGAAGGAACCAAGATAATTCATGAAAGAAGAAAAAAACACTCCGAAAAACACACACTGAGATATTGTTTCTTTTCAATCTTAGTTACTGTCGATTATTTTGTTGAAGCTGGTGATACTTGTCCAACTGACGTTCATCAGCTTTCTGGTCATCAGGTCCAATTACTAATCCCTCTCTCTCTATTTACGACAGTTTGCTTTTCAATTTTGAAGAGACTAAATGCGAAATTGTTTTCCTATGAGAGTAAGAGATTGTGATTAGGTTTTGGATTACACATGGTTTTGACTTTGGCGTTGACCTGTAAGTTTATATCCAGATTAGGCCTGTGATCTATATGAGGATATTCTCCCAGTTTAGCCATTCATGAATAGACTAGGGAGTTATTATGTAAGAATTCCTGTGCGAATGAGCAGAAAACATGTATCTTGCAGTATCTCATGTAGTTTGTAACATATTTGCTGGGATGTTTTTTCGATTGTACTCATCCTGATAGATCAGGAATAATGCTCAGATGAATTTGCATTGCAACTTGTGTAAGACAAACTTAAGCACATATGATAAAATAATTGTCACAGTTATTCTAATATAAACAAGTGGTCATCTGGTTTCAAATAAATACTTTGATTTTTTCATATATCTGTTATCACTAGTCAAAATGAAGATGGACTACTGCATGCTTCCAATCATGCTTTTCATTCTTTATTATTTTCGATTCTTTTTCTATGACCGAAAAAAAAAGAGTACAGGATCGGAGCCGATCGGAATCGAACCGAGAAGAGGTACAGGTACAAGAATCGAATTGAGAATATATGGTACATGATACAGGTACACGGTTTTACCAATAACCGAGTCGAATCGACCTTTATGCACCCTTACCTTTACCCTTGTCTCAATGGGTCGCCTTTTTTCTCTCCTTTTCCCTCTGTTTTTCGCCGTGGTTCGAGAACTTTTTCTAAAATGAAAGACATGTTACTTCTTTTCTACAACAACAACAGGTATCTGTAGACTGTCGATCTTTAAAGATTTCTCCATATCTCTGTGTTTATACTCTATATTCCTCGCAGTTTTCACAGGTAACTTGATAATCCTTCTATCTGTTAATATTTCGGTATTTGATTTTCTTGTGACTTATCTATAATGGGTTTTGGTAGTTTTTTAGTTAGATCTTAAAATCACTATATGGAATTTTTCGTGCATATGATATTACTTGTTTTCTAGGTAAGGTGAGTTAAGTTATTTATTAAGTTTGCAGGACTTGAACCTCTGACCTCAAGTAAACTCAGTAGGCTTTCCCTAGTTTATTATTATGATCAAGGTTTGAACACTTGATTTGAATTTTCAAGTTTTATATTAAAATGAGGTCTCCCTGATTATCAGTTTTATGTTTGGATTTTTTTAAGAATGCTTACAGGGATGGTAAAGTTAGTTCCCCGCTTTTTGTTTCTTCTGGTCCCCATTATCGAATCTGTTCATGTTACAATAAGCACCAGTGCGCTAGAGCACCTTTGGTCCCATACATTTTCGGTGAAAGATGAAATCGAAGTATTAAGTTTATTCATTATTATGATTCTAAGTGTTTTCTTTAAGTAGCCCACTATTTGGAAAACTACAGCAGAATTTTATGCTTGTTATACTTTAAAGATAATGCTGGTGGCATGTGGAACATGTTTCATTTTCCGATCTTGCACGTTCCCATGTCATTGCGACTCGAAAGCATTTTCATGTGCCATAAGTTCCTAATGTGTCACATAAACCAGGGTTGTATGTGATGTGCCTTTTACAATTTATACCCTCTAAGATGTATGTTTATAGCAATCGCATGTGCTTTCGAAAGTGTTTTTTTGTCACCGCACATGGCTTATGTAGCACCATTTGGAGCCAGATAATGCCAAGGTTAGAATGCTAATACGTTTTCTCACGAGGCTTTATGATATATCTCATATAAACACACTACATAGCATATATCCTACTTTTAGGACTGCATATAAGGGAATCATAAGTTGAAGAAGGAATATTTAGCAGATATATGATAACCGTATATATCATATCCGGTCTACATTGAAGAAAAAGTATCTTGTCATATTCTTAACAATATTCTTGACAGATTATACAGGCATAATTTCAGTAACTATGTATATTTTATTTCATATCTTATGTTGTAAGATCATGTATATATATTCATATACACATATCAATAAAGGTGTGGGAAAATATTTTTGGGTTAAACTTCATCAAGTTTTTAGCTTCTACATGGTATCAGAGCCAGATCCGTACGATAGTAAGCCCAACGGCTACCTGTACATACAATGGTCCACGTGTTAGAGGTCCACAGAGAGTGCCCTACACATGAGGGGGCGTGTGAAGGATAATAATCCCACATTGCTAATATCCCCATAATGAACTTAAAATATAATATGGAAGGACCACTCCACTCATTGCCAATTAGTTTTGAGTTGGATGCCCGTAAAATTTAACATGGTATCAGAGCCATAAAAATATCTAACGAGAAACAATGGCTTCCACGGATTCAAGTCAGACAAGTCAGACACCAAACTTCACAATCAATACCCAACCTCCTCCACATCTGATAAGACTCTGATTGCTCTCAATATCACTTCCCAAATCAATGAAAAACTAACCTCAACCACCTTCCCTCAATGGCGTGCTCAATTTGAAGCACTTCTTATTGGATATGACCTTCTCAGCTATGTAGAAGGAACCTTCTCATGTCCAAAATCAGATGGATCCCCTACAAATGAGATTCACAAGACTCACTGGATCAGACAGGATAAACTTATCCTCAATGCAATTCTAGCATCTACTTCATCCTCCATAACACCGTTGATAGCCACAACAAAATCCTCCCATGCAGCCTGGACAAAGCTCACCCATCTCTATGCCAGCCGGTCTAGGACTAGAGCAATGCAGCTAAAGGAAGAGCTCACATTAATCCAGTGTGTAAAAAGAAGTATCACAGAATATCTTCATGCTGTGAAAAATCTGGTAGATGAACTAGCTATCATAAATCACACTATCTCCGACGATGACCTGACACTATATGAGTTAAATGGTCTAGGTCCCGAATTTAGAGAGATCACAACGCCAATTCGTACCATAGAAACATCCCTGACGTTTGAAGAACTCCATGACCTACTAGTTGGTCATGAGGCCTATCTAAGGCGTCTCGAAGCTTCAACACAAAGTACTGTTATGTCTGCCAACTATACATGAACAAGATCCGCAACACAGGAGGCCATTTTCAGAGATCTTACAGGCAGAATGATCAACCCGGACAGTACTCCAACAGCAACTCAGGCAGGTACCCAACAGGACCACAGCGTGATGGAAGACGTTACAACACAGGCACGGGTAAGCCAGCTTCATCCACCAGGCGTTACCAACCAAAGTGCCAACTGTGCGATCAGATAGGACATACGGCCAAAGCATGCTCACAACTCCAGTCACATCAAGTGTCTGTGAACTGTGTTACCACAGCTACAACCAAAGATAAAAACTGGCTTCTCGACTCGGCCGCGTCTCACAACATCACTGGTGATCTATCGAACCTATACATACATTCAGAGTATGATGGAACTGATGAAGTAACTCTTGGTGACGACACAGGTTTGGTTGTCTCACATGTTGGCTCATTATCTTTAACAACGCCACATCGAACATTTACATTAAGAGACACTCTCTATATTTCCAATCTTCGTAAAAATTTAATATATGTGCATCATCTAACCAAACAAAATGATGTTGTTGTTGAATTTCATCCGTTCCATTTTTTTGTGAAGGAAAAGATCACGGGGGCGACTTTACTAAAAGGAGCATGTAACAACATCGTATGCACCTTCCCAGAAGCACTGACGGCAGCACCAAAGGTTGCTAATGTGCATGAAAGGACCTCTGTTAAAGGATGGCATAAGCGTCTTGGACATCCCTCTCTGAAAATTGTTCACCATCTCATTAAGAATTTTTCTCTTCCTATTTCATCTCATAAAAATTTATCTTCAATTTGTCATTCATGTGCTATTAATAAAGCACATTAACAACCATTTTGTGTCACAAGTCTACAGAGTCGTGAACCTCTTGAACTCGTTTACACAGATGTATAGAGACCTGCGAGTTATACAGGGATTGATGGTTTACGATACTATCTTATTTTTGTGGATCACTATACGAAATACATATGGTTCTATCCTATGGCTACAAAGTTTGGTGTCTCTATAATCTTTCAGCAATTCAAAAAACTTGTCGAAAATCGCTTCCAGAAATCCATGAAAACACTATACTCTGACAACGGAGGTGAGTTTATTACCTTAAGATCCTTTCTCTTACTTCATGGAATCACCCATTTCACCACTGCTCCTCACACTCCATAATAAAATGGTGTTTCTGACCGTCGACATCGTCATCTAGTCGATACATGACTCACTCTTCTTTATGATGCCAACCTAAATTACTCCTTTTGGCCACATGTTTTTCAAACAACCTCCTATCTCATCAACCGCCAACCCACATCTATTTTCAAAAACAAATCTCTGTTCGAAGCTCTCTTTGGTCAATCACCAAACTACCTAAAGTTGAAAAAGATTGGGTGTATTTGTTATCCTCTAACAAAGGCATACAACTCAAACAAAATGCAACCAAAATCCAAAACATGTATCTTCCTTGGCTATTTCACCAACTCAAAATGGGTATAAATGTTTAGAACCCCAAACAAAGAAAATCTTCATCTTTCGCCATGTGTTATTCGATGAACAACCACAGTATCCCACTCTCGGACCATCCGTGACTTGTGCCTTTACTCGGCCATCTCCAGACACTCAAAAGCTCTCCCCACTTCAGTTTGATCCTCCCTCATCTGCATTGCCAGCCACCGGTGCACGTCAGTCTCCAGGAGGTGTTCACGCTGCTGCCACTTCTCCTCCAGGTAACGCTGTTTCCCTTATGTCTTCACTGCATGTTGTGTCTCCAGCTGCAGACACCAACCAGCAGTTCGTTTCAGGCGTATCTGTACCCATCTCGGACACACCAGCATTCCATGAGCCTGCCATCCATCCCTGCACAATAACACCACATCGAAATCAGTGTTGTACACAGACAGACACAACTGCAGACACTCCACAGACGGAAGCAACTGCAGACAGTCCACAACAGTCGTCTACAGGAAGAAGCTGGACTGAACTCTCCTCAGGATCAACAGCTCTTCCAGCACCTGATGCATCCCCCTGCACAGTTTCATCCAATGCAATTCCGGATCAAAACCAACCAGTTATGGAACAACGTACTCATAACATGACAACACGGTCCATGAATCAGATATTCAAACCAAAACAGGTGCACATGACTTCGAAACATCCTTCATCAAATCATTGAACCCACCAGTGTTAGCCAAGCATTGGCTCATCCTCAATGGCGTGAGTCCATGTCTGCAGAAGTCACTGCCTTAATGAAACATGACACATGAGATCTAGTCTTACCACCAGGTAAGTGTCAACCAGTTGGGTGCAGGCGGATTTTCAGGGTCAAGAGAAAGGCTGATGGCTCAATCGACAAGTTCAAAGCCAGAATTGTGACGAAGGGGTACAACCAACGACCGGGCATTGACTACACAGAGACCTTTAGTCCTGTAGTTAAACCAGCAACAATAAGAACGGTACTATCCATTGCGGTCATGAATGAATGGGTTCTGCGGCAGATGGATGTCAATAATGCTTTTCTGCAAGGGGCCTTAACTGAAACTATTTTTATGTCACAACGTCCAGGTTTCAAGGATGCGTCCAAACCACACCATGTGTGCAAGCTATACAAGGCCATTTATGGGTTAAAACAAGCACCACGAGCCTGGTATACTGCGCTCAAAATAGCAATTCTCCAATTGGGTTTTCGCAACTCCAAGGCAGACTACTCCTTGTTCATATACAATCACGAAGCTATAATATGCTACCTGTTGGTTTATGTTGATAATCTTATCATCACAGGCAACGACTCAGAATTTGTAAGATCTACCATTACAAAGTTGGGGGATATGTTCTCTCTCAAAGACATGGGTCCTCTTCATTACTTCTTAGGAATTGAGGTTATTCCCACAAAGGCAGGCTTGTTTCTTTCTCAACATAAATACATTCGATAACTACTGGATACTACAAGCATGAGTGATGCAAAAGACGTCTTTACTCCTCTTTCTACATCATAACCTCTTCAACTGGTTGGTGGTACCGCAGCTGTGGACAGTTCCGAGTTTCGTCGATAAATAGGCAGTCTTCAATATCTATCTTTGACACGACCAGACATCTCCTTTGCAGTCAACAAACTATCTCAATTCATGCACAAGCCAACTACAATTCACAAGACAGCTGCCAAACGGTTACTCAGGTACCTAAAGCAAACTATCTTCTATGGCATTCAAATTCTTATGAATGGACCTTCTACTCTTAGAACATACACAGATGCTGATTGGGATGAAAATATGGATGATCGCATATCAACTTCTGCCTACATCAGTCTCTTGGGTTCAAATCCAATTTCTTGGTGCTCTAAAAAGCAACATGCAGTTGCCATATCTTCCACCGAAGCAGAATACAGGGCTTTAGAAAATGCAGCCTCTGAATCAATATGGTTGTTAACACTACTCCATGAACTTGGCTTTCCTCTCAAAGATCCTCCTCAACTACTATGTGAGAACATTGGAGCCACACACCTGAGTCTTAATCCATTTAGTCACTCACGCATGAAACATATCCAGATAGACCTTCACTTTGTACGTGACTTAGTTTAGAAGAAGAGTCTCCAAGTCAGGCATGTTCATACCCAGGATCATCTTGCGTATCTTCTAACCAAACCACTATCGAAACAACGTACAGCTGTGCTGCGCAGCAAGATTGGCCTTGCCAATGGAACCCCAATCTTACGGGGGCGTATAAGGGAATCATGAGTTGAAGAAGGAATATTCAGCAGATATATGGTAATTGTATATATCATATCCAGTGTACATTGAAGAAAGAATATATTTCCATATTCTTAACAATATTCTTGACAGATTATACAGGCATAATTTCAATAACTATGTATATCTTGTTTCCTATGTTATGTTGTAAGATCATATATATATACTCATATACACATATCAATAAAGGTGTGGGAAAATATTTTTGACTTAAACTTTGTCAAGCTTTTAGCTTCTACACTACATATGCTTAGAAAGTTGTATGCTAGCTTCTTTCTCATGTTATTGCGAAAGATTGAGCTAGCTAGTGATCATTGTGTGTGACAATTTGTATTTTTATCATGTGAACTAGCTTGAGTGAATAAAAATTTTAAGTAAGTGATGGATAACACTTTGAGAGAAAGAAAGTGAAGAGCTGATTTAATTCGTATTATCATCCCAGTTATACTTTCTATGAGACTTTCTTGGTCTTAATTGAATTCAAGTTCTTATACGGTTCCCCTAAGTGATTGGTGTAGTAGTAATACTGAGGTGATTTCGTGCTCTGCTGTTTCTCTTGATACACTACAAGAAAAACGGGTTTAAGCGACCGAAATCTTAGCAAGAGCTCGAAACATTAGTCGCTTTAATAGTTTAAGCATCTAAAATTTCAACTGTCAGAAATTTTAGCGGCTATAAACCTGTGTCCACTATTATTTCGCAACGACAAAATTTGTTTAATCGCTAGATCCTTTGTTCAAGTAATTTATAGCAACTAAAAAAGTGATCATGTAGCTATTTACTTTGAGGCACTGACTCGTAGCAACAACAAAATAAATTGGTTGCTCAAACCTATCTCAGCAACTAAGTTTGAGCCACAACCAAATATGTTTAATTACTAGATCCGTTTTTCAAGTAACTTGTAGCATCTAAAAAAGTGATCAT
>JAJJMC010010016.1:2030974-2096313 GCA_023531435.1 Papaver californicum | reverse complement strand
ATAAAATTCAATAAATCTAAGTGAAATCGAGTGAAATTGATGAAAAATTTATATAATTTGAGTAAGATCGATCAAAATTGAGTTTATTCTAGTCGGTTCGATAAAAAATTGAGTGAATTTTAGTGAGATTTATGAAATCATAGTTTCATATCGTCAGATTTGTTAGATCGATAAAAAAATGAATAAGTTTTGATTGAGATTGAATAAAATTCAATAAATCTAAGTGAAATTGAGTGAAATTGATAAAAATTGATATAGTTTGAGTAAGATCGATCATCATTGAGTGTATTCAAGTCGGTTCGATAAAAATTTGAGTGAATTTTAGTGAGATTGATGAAATCATAGTTTGATATTATTAGATTTGTAAGATCGATAATAAAATGAATAAGTTTGATTGGGTTTGAATAAAATTCAATAAATCTAAGTGAAATCGAGTGAAATTGATGAAAATTGATATAATTTGAGTAAGATCGATCAAAATTGAGTGTATTCAAGTCGGTTCGGTAAAAAATTGAGTGAATTTTAGTGAGATTGATGAAATCATAGTTTGATATCGTTGGATTTGTTAGATCGATAAAAAAAATGAATAAGTTTGATTGAGATTGAATAAAATTCAATAAATCTAAGTGAAATCGAGTGAAATTGATGAAAAAATTATATAATTTTGAGTAAGATCGATCAAAATTGAGTGTATTCTAGTCGGTTCGATAAAAAATTGAGTGAATTTTAGTGAGATTTATGAAATCATAGTTTCATATCGTCAGATTTATTAGATCAATAAAAAAATGAATAAGTTTGATTGAGATTGAATAAAATTCAATAAATCTAAGTGAAATCGAGTGAAATTGATGAAAATTGATATAGTTTGAGTAAGATCGATCATCATTGAGTGTATTCAAGTCGGTTCGATAAAAAATTGAGTGAAATCGAGTGAAATTGATGAAAATTGATATAGTTTAACTCAGACACTTGTCTTAATCCGTATGATAATCCAACATCAAATCTGGACTATCCAAAACCTTCATGATCTGTATGAGGTGGCTTATCACCGTTCAAATTTTTCTTTTTAACACAAAGAGAAGCACACATTTAACTTACTCATTTGTCTCAATCCGTATGACACCGAATCTGGACCATCCAAAACCTTTTAAGATCCGTATGACACCGAATCTGCACCACCTATTATTAAAACCATGAGAACCGTTCAATGTTTTTTGTTTTTGACACATGGAAAGAATCTAAGCATCAGATCTTAATGGTCCAATTAAATTGGTATCGAAGGTAATGATCGTCTAGCTCTATTACACTATAACTGAGTTAAGGTACACGTGGGGAACACACAAACAAAAAATCATGTCCGTCAATCTCTTTGATCAGTTACTCGAGGTAAAGATTAACTTTTCATATATAACCATAGAAGAGAGAGAAAATCACTAAACCTAATCTCTACTTCCTTCCCGTCCGCCTCCCACCTTCTCCCTTTGCTCTGTAAACCCTAACTCATGTCATTCTACTACTTTTGCAACCAAAAAAAAAAGAGGAAATCTGATCGAAGTAGAAGGAGTGATGGTTTTTTAACTTCTACCTATACTTATGCTGAACTTCCACTAAGTGAATCTATGAACTTAGATTTCAGTTTCAGTAGTTTTTTTTTTTATTACATATGAGTTATTTTTGATATCATAATTCTAACCTTTTTTCTCTGTTTGATTTATTAGGTCTTTTCAGCAGGAAACCCTAAATCTAATTTCAAACCCTAAGTCTAAGTCAATCAAATTCTTTTCAGCCACCATTCTCAACATTTTTTTCCTTGCTTTTCTCCTAGCCATCAAACTCTTCAATCTCTGGTTCCTCTCTATTTTAGATTCCCCAAGATTCATAAGATTCTTCTCATCATCTTCCATCCATGTACTGGCGGATTTAGTTCCGTGCTTTTCTGCTTTTGACTCGAAACCATCCTCATTTGATCTATCTGATTCTTCCGGTGCACCATCAAATTCATCGATTGATAAAAGAACAGGTTGAGAAGGTGTATCAGTCATTACAGGGTTGATATCCACCACCGAAGCATCTGATGAGAATGTTATGCATGACTAGAAGTAGGACCAGACACTGAATCAGTGGGGGTTTAGAGACTGTTGATAGAATTTAAGGTTAGTGATAGGGTTTTTCTTTCAGTCTTTTAGCTTACTGGATTTGATTTATAATTTTAGCTTACTGGATTTGATTTATAATTTTGGTTATTATGCAGACAGGCAGGGGAAAATGTGGAGTTGCAAGGTTTAAACATCTTTAAGGTATCGTCATGCCAATCCCAGAAATAAATTATAATGGATTCTTGTTTATAATTGTTTCATAGACATTGGTATTTGGCTTGCCAGTGAACTGCCAATTTTTTTTGTGACCAGCTACTTACAGTGTTATTGATGAACACTGGCTTTATGAAGTTTCTCTCTATCAAGTTTAGTCGAGTTTTATAACATGTGGATTTGTTCTTTTTGGTCTCTATTTGATTATGGACGCTTTTGCGTGGAAAAGAAGAAGACTCACAATCAACTAAATGAGGGTTAATGAATGTGGTCTGTCTGAGCTAATAATCGGTGGTTGTGGGAATGTTGTTTACAGTGTTAATTCGTCTATATTAGCAACTAGTAACTCCCTCTGGAAAGTGTATAAAGTGTTTTTTTTCTTGTGTTACAGGGAAGAGTTAGCGTATCTGATATCATTGGATTCAGTAGTTCAAAAACTATCCATGCCAAACCTATTGGTAAGTGAATCTCTTAATTTTTCTTGTTATATGATAATCTTGGATCGATGTTCACTATGATGCACCAGGCTAGGGTTGTATAATCATGTTCTACAGTGCGGATGAAACAAGGTTTGTTTCCAAAATGGAATGGAACACAGTTATAATCGTGATGGTTCTTGGCTGATATCAGATAATATCAAGCAAAGCCTTGATGCTATAGAATTCCTAGCTTCCAAGTAAAATATGTTTATCTCTGGACATAATAACTGCTCTTACAACAGTCTTTATTATTGACAATTGCTTATTGTGAATGAGCATATAGAATTTCTATCTGCACCTCCTAATTAGTATGTCATCTTTCATTTGCAGGTATGGAAGCGATCCAGCTCTATTGGGGATTGAGCTTTTGAATGAAGCACATTCGCTCTATTGGGGATTGAGCTTTTGAATGAAGCACATTCTCCTGAAGTTCTTTTGGATACGTTACTGAAGTACTACAAAGATGGATATGACATTGTGCGGAAATATACATTCAATTCATAGCTTGTAATACTGAATCAACTCCCTTGGAGACTAAATGATTGTAATTTTTTTGACTAAATAATACTTTAAATTGAATTCATTAATAACAAAGTTAATCAATTATGATTTTAATTTGGTTCATAATTATTTTTAGTATTAATTTTAATTTGATTTTGTTATTTATTTTTAATTATATAATCTTAATTAGTGATAACGTTTAATATTAATTGTTAATTATAATTATAATTAGGATTATCTAAATCAGAATTTGTTTTTAGTGAGCAAAGAAATCTGCTCGTTTAAAACTTTAAGCAATCAGAATTACAAAATAATTTGATTGTTTAATACTTTAAGCAATCAACTTTAGGCCATTCTGTTTTTAGCGAGCAAAATTATTTGATCGCTTAAAACCTTAACTAAGTAACTTCAAACTCTATATATCTTCCAACTAGGTAGTTTAATAACTCTTCCAACTAGGTAGTTTAAAAACTTTGCTACCTCAAAAGCTGGAGCAACTAACTTCAGACCAATCAAAATCAGAAATCGCTTTTAGCGAGCAAAACAATTTGATCGCTTAAAACCTTAACCAAGCAAATTTAGGTTGAGTTGCTCCATGTAACTATCAACTAAGTATTTTACTTGCTTTAGAATGATTGGTATATCTGAAGCGATTGGTAGTTTACTTGCTACATTGGTTGGTCTACATGTTAAGCGATCACAGTTTTACTTGCTCCATGTCAGTTGGTCTAAATATTAAGCAATGAAAAAAGTAATCGCTTTAGGTAAGTTGATTTATTACTAGAGCGATTGCATGGTCGCTCAAGGCTTTGATATACATGGCTTTGGGCAACCAACGGAGCAAGTGCCACTTTTAGTCGCTATAACGGTTATAGCAATTTAAAAGGGGCTTTAAGCGACTTAAAACGAGTAGTCGCTTAAACCCTTTTTTTTTTTGTAGTGATAGTTTGTACAGTTATCTGCTAGATTCTGACCTAGACGGAAATTTGCTTGCCAACCTTCCTTTGGTTATATTCCTTGGTTGTTATCCTTAGACCTGAACAAGTCACATGCGTCAATGAATTTGATTAGTTACTATCTCAAGATATAGAGGGTAACAACGAGATGGTTACGAGTGTCACTCTGGCAGCGTTTGGCACCTGTACGAAGTGTCCGGCAAAGCGACCACAAAATGGCACTCACTTGTAAGAAATGTTGGACGCAGCTCGAGATTACAGGTGGACCATAGGAAATATAAAATAGACATCCAGCAAGTGAAGGAGAAATTGTTGGGTTTTGAATAGAACTATGGAAGAGGGACTCTTAAATAAGAATAGCTCCATCTCATCTTCTTCAATATCTTTTTAGTTTTTGTTAACCCCATTGCCAAGTAGACCAGTGACGACAAGGGAAATGCACTAGGCATGCTACATTGGCCAAAGTCACTACAACTAATATGGCACCGGCTAGGAAGAATACCCATAATGTAAATCCTCAACCTCAAAGGATGCATGTATATTATATCAGTACTCAGAAAATTAAATTACATATTAGAGTCTTTGTTATTTTACTGTTATAAGTGGTAAGTAAAATTCTAACAAGTCTAATGACTCCAACGGTTGAGGTCAGTTATCTAAGCAGTCCCACAGTGTAAACGATTCTCAAACTGCTCTAAATTGTAATCCAGTCGTCAATCAATTTAGGTAGATAAATTAGAGACAAAGTTGCAGCTCTCATCTATGATTGAAAACTTTTTGACAATCTTGTGTATTAGCACTGATGTTTTATGGTTTGTCGCTACCTGATTTTGTGGCCTGATACATTTTTTAATATCACAACTCACTAAGTAACTCTGATTCTCCAATCTCCATGGGAACTGATTGAACTGCATGTGTCCAGTCATTTTCCGGTTTATAGGTTATGAATCTTGTAAGATTTGCGGAAGATCTTAATTCTAAATGTAATATCGTGGGGGAGGGTAACCCCTTATTTGATTGGCAAGACCTATTACAAACGAGAATTAACAAACTTGTGAGAGAATAAAATCTGAAATACACGTGGGTAAAAACTATTGGATAAGTAACGAGCTATGATGAGACGAGAAACACTGGAACAAAGTCTTTTGAAAGCATCCAACTGACAGCTGCAAAATCTTTAAAGATTGATCCTGACAACATTAGTGCATGACCAACATGTGGGTTGCGGAAAAGTAAGGCACACTGCACAAAACAGATAGCCTTGCTACCTGATCAACACGTAAGTAGCGGGAAAGTAAAGTGTACTGACCAAGACAGACAGCTTTAATTGCTCGACTGACAACAGGTTGCGGGAAAGCCTGACACAATAAAGAGTAATAATGAGTATCGATGCATGAATGACACGTATCGACTCTACAAGCATCAGAACGCAAAGAATTAAAGCATGACGAATCACTTTAAATAGCTACGTGTCAAACATGTCATGATTCAAATAAGATCACAAGTCATTCCAATCCAAAACAAACTACAAGACCGCAGAAGAAGTGCAGACAATCTGTAAAGAAACTATGGGAAACAGGCAATACGCAGGCTAAGACTTGCGGAAGGAACGATCAGGCCTTGCGGGAATTGCAAATAGGCCTTGCGGAACTACATATCTCACCAAGAATGGATAAGAATAACTAGGTGGAAAGTAAAATGGTGGGCTCCATCAATTTAGCTATAAATACCAGGCTCATTAGCATGAGAAGGGGTGGGAAATGGAAGGAGAAATTAGACTGAAGACATTAAAGTAATAGCAAAGGGCTTAGGTATGAAATTTATGTAATTGTTTAGTTCATTTGATTCATGAGGAACATGATTATGTTTTATATGAAGTCATCTTATTAATATATATTATCTCTCTTCTATTTTCTTCTGTATAAATATAAGAATGATCATATGAATGGATCCAATTTATTTTACTTTTGGATGTAAATAGTTTTACTGATTGAATTACATAGATTTTTGTGTCTTTTCATTTTGATTGTTTTTCACTTTCAACATGTTATGGTGAGACGATTTATGATAAGATAATGTACTTTATCAAATTTCACATACATTTGGTTGTGATCCCAAAGATGCTAGATTTTTGGTAATCACAATTTGGCGCTAGAAACAGGGACTGAATAAAATATTTATTCTACCCTACAAAACTTTGTTGTAAAATTTATGAATCATTTTCTATTTGAAAATTTTTCTCTTTAAAATGCAATAATTTAGGTTCATAAGAAAAAAGTTGTATATATGAAACGGGTCAATTGATGAATATATAAATTTTGTCGTTATGATCATATTTTTTATCTATGCCTTATTTCTCGAATTCAAGAAATTTTCACCAAACAACATGTCGTATTTATTAAGTAATTGATTTTTATGTTCAACTAAATTTCTGATACCTTCAAAGATCAGTGAAATAAAATTTTAATTTAGTGTTTGAGCTTGGTAGTAATATGTATCATTTGTTTTCAACCAAATTGTGTTGCAAGTTTATTGAGAATGATAAAACCTTTTGAAACACATAATTTATTATTTGAGCTCTTTTAGATTACTGGATAAGAAATCTCTACAGCAACACAAGTTTGAGTTGAGAAGAAATTAGATCACCACAAAAGTAAATACACAAATGAGGACAGTATCACATAGAAGCGTGCAAGATCAAGATGTCAATTTAGGAAATCAAGATAGTAATGCTATAGGTGTTCCTCAACAGAGGGAAATGACGAGAAGCTCACAAGAGAAAGAACCTAGTAATAACCATATAAATAATTCTGAAGGCCACTCAACTAGTTGTTCATCCCAAGAAAATTCTCAAAACAGTATGGATCACATTCAACAATTAATGGAAGAAATGGATGCGATGCGAAAGGAACAACGAATTTGTGCAGAACAAATGGCACTTTTAACCAAAGAAAATCAAGCACTCAAAGAAAGAGCCCAACATGGTGCAGAACCATCTACAACTAGAACACAGGGGCAAGAAGCAAGCTCCAGCAGACCCGCAGGAAGAAAGATGAAAATTAATAGAGATCAGAGAGTGATGGTGGTGCAACCCCTGCGCCAGCAGAATGAGTCAGAAAGGTACAATCTTGATGGATCAAGGTTGCAGAATGTCAAATGGCAAAAATGTTATGAGGACATGGAATTAATGCAAGAAGAAATAAAGAATTTGAAGAATAAAGAGGGTGGAAGATTAGAAGAAGTGTTAAAAGAAGCAAGACGGACACCATTGGCACCACACCTGGCATATACATCAATACCACATGAATGTAGTATTCCCCTTTTCGAATGCTATGACGGGAAAAAAGACCCAACGACTCATTTGAAATATTATAATCGCACCATGACACGTTGGGAACAAGATGACGTTGTTATGTGCCAGTTTTTTCCTTCAAGTTTAAAAAGGAATAGCTTTGGCGTGGTATGAAAATTTACCAGAAGGGTCGATAAATTCTTATACACAGTTGACCCGCAAGTTCTTAGAAGCATATATGTACAATCGTCCCGCAGATGCAGGAATGGACAAATTGTACTCACTTGCCTCATGAACAGAAGAAACCATAAGAGATTATACAGATCGTTGGCAAACGATCTGCCAAGCAATTGGGGATGTAACCGCGGAAGTCGCAATCAATAGTTATAAATGGGGAATAGCCAATCGGGAAATCGAACTCTTTGTTGATATCCATAATACAAATCCAAAAAGCAAAAGAGATCTCAGAGATAACATTGAAAAATGTACGATATTGTAGGACATTCAGAGGCAACATCCAAGAATAATATCACAACAACAAGGGAATGCAAAAAGAGCCAATTCTATAGAGCCATCATCCGTATCTGGGAAGAGGTTTGCGGGAAAAATTCCAAATAATGAATCAAAGCGAACTAAGATGGATGAAAAAAGAAAATTTATCCAGCAATTTGAGGAACGAATTTTTACTAAACTCAATATTCCTTATTCTGAAATTTTAAATGCAATAAAAAATAGACCAGATTTCCACTGGCCATGGACAAAGAACAACAACCAGAACATACACAGAATTCTAAGGAGTATTGTGAATACCATTGTTATCGGGGTCATTCCACAAACCGATGCAGAAATTTAATAATGCAAGTGCAAAGGTTGATCGATGCGGGGGAGTTAAAATAATTCATTCAATCGAATGATCCACTACCAAATATGATAAGGAAAAGCTGTATATATTCCCCAAAATAATCGAACTATAAACATGATCACATATTCTGAGTCAAATCAATCATCCTTGAGTGCATCTATCAATGAGAAATTGCATAAAAGAGTCCAAAATCATGAAGTCTTCAAGGTTTTCGGAAGAGTTACTGAGTAATGGGAAGGATGGATGGCGTCCCCATTAACTTTTTCTGCAAATGAGGTTGATCAAGAGGTTGAAATGCACAACGACCCGTTGGTACTAACATTGCCTGTGTCTGGATGGAATGTAAGGAAAATTCTTATGGATGGGGGCAGTTCACTTAATGTATTGTTTTATGATACCTTTCGGAAGATGGGGTTAAAAGATGATCAGTTAACTCCTTCATGCTGTACAATTTATGGGTTTAACGTATTAGCTTCAAAACCGAAAGGGGAAGTTCTGCTTGATGTTGCGGCGGGTCCGATAAGTATTATGAAAAAATTCAGTATAGTGGAGGCTCCATCTCCGTAAAATGCTATCATCGAAAGGCACTGGGTTCACCAGTTGAAAGGAGTAACTTCAACGTATCATCAGTACTTACGGTTTCCAACACCGCAAGGAGAAATGGAGATAAGAGGAGATTAAAATGAGGCAAAATCTTACATCATGGCAGAAGTCCGCATGAATAAAGAGAGGCAACAGCAGCAACAAAATAAGAAAAAAGAACGCAAAATGAAGGCTAAAGAAGAAGCCTTCAACCAGTATACGATTAAGACTGCGGGAAGTAAAGCAATAGATGAAGTCACTGAAGGGAGTACCATAATGGAAACCATGCCAAAGATTGATGAATGTAGTCTTCCAGCATAGCAATCAAAAGGGGCCCCCACACTCTTAGGAGATCCCAAACCCACCTTTACCCCAATAGAGGAGACCAAAATTGTTAACATTGGAACAAAAGAGTTTCCCAAATTGATAAAGATTGGAACGCTGATGGAGGTGGAAAAGGTGCAAAATTTGATCATATTACTTCGAGAATTTATAGATATATTTACATGGAAGATGGAGGACATTCCAGGCATTGACCCAAACATTGTACAACATGAGTTACATATATACCCCGAAGCTACACCTTTTCGGCAACGCATACGAAAAGTTGCGCCCGAATATCATGTCTCGGTTGAAAAGGAATTAAAAAAACTCATGGATGCAGGATTCATCTGAGAAGTGCGATATCCAACTTGGATTTCCCACATGGTGATTGTACCAAAAGAGAATGGCGGAGTTAGAATTTGCATAGATTTCACCAATTTGAACAAAGCATGTCCGAAAGACAGTTATCCACTCCCCATCATATATCAGTTGGTGGACGCAGTTGAAGGTCATGAAGCCTTATCTTTTATGGACGGACAATCAGGATATAACCAGATCGCACTAGCTGAAGAAGATCAAGAGCGCACTGCATTATTTACTCCTCGCGGTATGTATTGTTATACCAGAGTGCCATTTGGGCTTAGAAATGCAGGAGAAACTTATCAACGGCTCGTTGATGCAATTTTTAAACCATGGATAGGCCTTACACTCGAAGTTTATGTAGATGACATGCTGAGAAAAAGTAAATTTTCAAAGGATCATTTACAAGATTTGAAAGAGATATTTGAAGCCTTGCGGAAATACAGAATGAAGGTCAATCCTGACAAGTGCATTTTTGGGGTCACTTCAGGGAAGTTTCTGTGGTATTTAGTTACCAAAAAAGGAATTGAAGTTGATCCCGCAAAAGTTCAGGCAATAGTAGATATGTCATCTCCAAAGAATGTTAAAAGAAATGCAGAAGCTAAATGGTTGCTTGGACGCACTCAGCAGGTTTATCACAAGATCCTCGGAGAGATGCAAACCCGTTTTTGATATTCTGAAAAAGAAAAATAAATTTGAATGGAATGAAAAATGTGAGCAAGCTTTACAAAATATCAAGGTCTATCTCGCAGCATTACCTGCACTGCAAAAACCAAAGCCTGAAGAAGTTATGGCCTAATATATTGCAGCAACCGAAGACGCAGTAAGTGCGGTGTTAGTCCGGACTAATGAGAAGATTGAGAAACCCGTGTATTATATCAGTAAGACTTTGAACCCCGCAGAAAGAAATTATACAAAAATTGAACAATTAATCTTAGCACTGGTGTTTGCTACCAAAAATTACGTACGTATTTTCTGACACATTATGTGCGGGTACCAAGCAAAGCATCATTGGAATCAGTACTGAAGAATGCAGGAAAAGTCAGAAGGATAGCAAAATGGAATGCACAAATCGAACAATTCAACATATTATTCAAACTACAGACTGCACATAAGTCGCAAATTTTGGCTGATTTCCTTGCAGATTTTCCGTTGGACGATGATTTCAAAATTAAAGGTTTACCCGGATTTGAAAATAATAACCAACCATGTTTCATTATTCGTTTCCTAATTTTTATCAATGTAGTTAATTATTATTTTATGATATCAAAATTAAAGGTTTGCCTGGAATTGAAGATGATGACCCTCGGGACATCCTAAACTCTGTAAATCCCCAAACATGGGAAGTATTTGTTGATGGAGCCATAAATATAGAAGGTGCAGGAATTGGAATCGTAGTTACAACCCCTACAGGAGATAGAATGGTACATTCATTCCGACTAAAGTTCGATGAACATATAAATAATATAGTAGAGTATGAGGCTGGGGTTCACGCCCTAAGGCTCATCATTGAGATGGGGATAAGCGATGTCCAACTCACAAATGATTCACAATTAATAATTCGACAGGTTGAATTAAAATATCAAGCGCTTGATTAAGACTTGATAGAATATAAAAATCTTGTGCAAAGACTGGCGCTTTAGATTCCAAATATAACTTTTCGGCATCTATCTAGAGATAAGAATCGACATGCTGATGCGTTGGCATTTATTTCTTCAATGGTAAAGGATCGAAATACATCAGCGGTAAAAATTGGGCGTATCTATGAACGATCAATCAAGTTGTGGGCAGTTGAAAATATGGAAGAACAAATTGGGGAAGATATTAAGAATGTAGCTATCCAAAGTGATGCAAATTTCTCACAAAGAATAGAAAATGACCAAACTGGAGAAGATTGGAGAGTTTCAGTACAACAATATCTGCAAGATGGAATACTACCCACAAATTCTAAAGAAGCAAGGAAGGTGCAATCAAAATTTGTAAATTATCAGTTGCGGGATAGAATTCTCTACCGAAAGTCTTTTTTGGGACCGTTACTCCGATGTTTATCACAAAATGAAGGGTTGCGAATTCTCAAGGATATACATTATGGAGATGCGGGAAATCATAGTGGAAGACGGTCACTAGCATTAAAGGAAAAAACGCAGGGATATTATTGGCCATTTATGCATAAGGATGCCAAAAACATGGTAAAAAGGTGTGAAGAATGCCAGCGCTATGCGAAAAAAATAAAATCTCCCGCAACAGAACTTAATTCGGTGCTCATCCCTTGGCCATTTGTAAAATGGGGGATAGACATTGTTGGCTGTTGGTGGAAGGAACTAAAAAGAGAAAATATTTGATTGTAGCCACAGATTATTTCACTAAATGGGTTGAGGCCAAAGCTCTTGCACGAATCAAGGATACTGATGTATTTAAATTCTTATTCGAAAATATAATTTGTAGATTTGGAATTCCGGTAGCCATAGTCTCTGATAATGGACAGCAATTACAAGGAAAAAATATAGATATGCTTTTCGAAGCATTCAATATACAAAAAAATAAGTCAACCCCACTTTATCCACAAAGTAATGGACAAGCCGAAGCAACAAATAAGACAATTGCCATGAATCTAAAGAAAACTCTTGATGGTCACCACAAACGGTGGTGTGAGCAGCTCCATAATACATTATGGGCATACCGTACCACAAGAAGGGAATCCACTGGTGAATCACCATTTCTTCTTACTTACGGAACAGAAGCAGTTATTCCAACGGAAGTCATTCTACCCACTACAAGAACAGAAGCATGGGAGAAAAATTTAAATTCAGATTTAATGTTGGAAAAGTTGGATGACCTAGAAGAAAAAAGAGAAGTTACACTTCAAAAGATGGAGAATTATCAACGGATATTGGCAAGAGTATACAGTAAAAAAGTAAAGATGCGGAATTTTGTGGAAGGACAGTATGTTCTGCGGCAACTCCCAGAATACCAAAGAGACAAAGCAGCAGGAAAATTTGCACCTACGTGGGGAGGACCTTACATTATACAAGGTGTTGCAGGACAAGGATCGTATCACTTGCGAAATATGGATGGAGGAATTTTACAACATCCTTGGAACGCCCAATATCTCAAACCATACTATCCTTGATCCATAATGCAATTGTGCAAAAGTATGCATTTGTAAATAGGTAAAGCGCATCAAATGCAATCTTCCTAAAAGATCCAAATAAATATCTATGACTACAAGATTTTTCGCAACAGAGATGTCTAGCATTATATTGATTTTTATATCAGGTACTTTCCACTTCAGGAAGTGATCACAGTTAACAATACAATTATGCGACAATTCAATTTCACGTTAGGTAAAGCTACAAATGTAACCTCTCTAAGAAAGTCCATGTGAATGTCTATGAGTGTATGACTATTGGGTCTTTCGCCAATAGGGGTGCCTAATGTGATTTTATTTGTTGTATCTTTCTCCATTTTAGGCGACTTTCGGGACCGCATCTTAACTTCCTCCTGACCCGAGTGAAGTTAGACATGTGTTACACCCACAATATAACCCAAGGTACAAAATTTCCTTGCGGTTAAATAAATTGCACTCATACAATAAACTAACATCACTGTATATTCAAAATCTGTTTTACAGGAATAAAGTTGTAACGAGAGATAAAAAAGCAACTACAACAAAAAGATGAAGAAGAAGGAAACAACAAGAAAAGAAAGCTAAGGAGTGGGAAGAACGTCTTTAAAGGGAGGATTATTTGGAACATCTTTGCGCTTGCAAACTTTTGTAAATCCATCGGCTTGTACTTGGTCAAGAGTGTTATTGACCGCTTTTGTAATTTTAGCTTTAGCTTCGACTCTTAACCACTCAATATAAGTTTTTCTATTTTTAATCTCCACTTTGAATTGATTTACTTTAGCTTTGCATGTCTGGATTTTTCTTTTCAAAAAGTTTGTTTTCCCCCTCTCAGCAGCTAAATCGGAATAAGGCTCTCATTCTTTGCAGCCTCATGTTTTAGAGTCTCTTTAGCACTCTTAGCATTAGAAGATACAAGCTCAAGTTGAGCTTGCGCTTCGTTAGCTTTTGTGGAGGCAAGCTCAAGATGAGTTTGTGCTTCATTAACTTTGGCAGAAGACAGCTTAAGTTGCTTGCTGAGTTCTTCTATCATAGTAGTTGCGGCACCAAGCTCCTTCTCAGCTTTTTAGCAACTCTCGTTGTTGCTTCCTTAAATTTTTCTTCAAAACCTGAAATTAAAGTAACGGATTAATCGATGCGGGAATAATATTGAATTTTAAGTTTACAATCAAATAGGATACCTTTTGCGAGGGATTCAAACTCTACAAGTTCACGACCCATTGCATCTTTCGTAATATCAAGGAAATCATATTCTCCCGAAAGCTATATGTAATCGGCTTTGAGTTGTTCGAGATGCTGTTGACAATGAATTAACTATGTTTTATTATCCCGCAGACGATTTAACTTAGATGTGCATCTTTCCATTTCTTTGTGTAGCCGGAGAATATCGTTCTCCCGATGAAGAACAGAATCAGATAAACTTAGAATCGTATCTTGAGCATCCGAAAGGACTTTTCCCTTAGCATAAGCTTCCGCAGAAGAATTGTCTCTGTCCTCAATGAGCTGAGCGATATACGAAGAAAGTTGAGAATGATGATACGATCCAGAATGGGAAAATCCCACAAGGATATTCCGTCGTTACACACAAAGCTTACAGTTCTCTTCTTCCAATCTTTCAGATATTGCCCATGCTTCGGAGACGCAACCTTTAGTCCACAACAAAGTGGCATCAAATTCTACTTTCTTGCGAACTTTTTCCACGAATAAAAGCCGATGTTGCGATTCCAGTTGATTGTACTTCCGAATAACCGAATCATGACTATCTACAAGATCATTAAATTTTATATTGACCTCCACATTCTCATTATTAACCTTCACAACTTGATCTCTCAACTGTGTAATCCTATGCTGCATCCTAGACACAAGTTCTGAATCCCCCGCTGATCCCATGAAGTAGTTCAGAAAACAAGAGAAATAAAATAAGAGAAAAAACAACTGGGAGAAAGAATAAACCTTGGTTGTGAAGATTAAGCATTTATTGGCGGAGCGCTTCATTCTCCCGTTTCAAATCTAAAGCGTCATTTTCTACGGCCCTAAATCGGGACTCCATCATGGTGGACCGCGCTTTGTAGAATTGATATGCGGTATGTGCCGCACTTTGACCTCGTCCAAGCTGCAGAATTAAGGTTATGATCAAACTAAAAATAATAAAAGGAAACCAAAAGGAAGAAAAGCAATTAAAATACCTGTAGAAGAGCTTGTTGTGGTAAAAAATACACCTGTCCATCCGCAAGTGAAAGAGTTTCCGCTATAAAGAAGGTTCAGCGATGCGGAATAAGGGATCGACGGCTTCACCCTGATCTTTCAACCACGCATCTCTAACTGCTTCATATGGAGCAGCCTCCATGGATTTACGCAACCGAGAGACCGAAGAACTATCCGACTTCACCGGAAGAGAATTGTAAGGAATAGACAGAAGGTTCTTTGACATGAACCATCGAAAAGCTTCCTCTTATTTATCCAAGAGGTTGGATGTCTCGCCAATTTCCCTTTCTCTGCTCGGATGCGGGAACTTCCAATTTGGCTGAACTAAATCAGCAGCAGCCATGCCCGATGCATTAACACTGGCAGGGCTAACTCCAACCATAGTATCTGAAGGAACATTACTTGTCAAAGTAGTAATGTGATAGACACAGTTTAGTGTCTAAATTGCACCTTAATTTCTAGTGAGTTAGTATTCGATTTTGTGTCTATTACGTGTTTTTATGCTTTTGTAGGTACATTAGAAGAATAAAGATTTGTGGAAAAATTGGCTCAAAAAGTGTTAAAGGCACCCGGGAAAATGGATCAAGGCACCCACACTTTGGATTGGGGCACCCTTGGATCGGGCTAAGCTGGATCGGGTCAACCCAGCGAGCCAGCGAGTCAACCCAGCGAGTCATCGAGTTAACCCAGGATCGGCCGATCCAACTCAACGGGAGTTCCTGTTTCAACGGGAAAAGGATTGGTTGCGATTTTTGGGTTGTTTTCGGCAATTAAAGATGACCCATTGCAATTAGAGTTGGAAGAAATCAAAAGACAATGATAAATCCCGTGAAATCAGCTCGAGAAACCCAATTTTGGCCGGAATCAGGACTCGGTTCCTGTTTGGATTTGGATTGAAGAATTGGAGTGATTTGAGAGAGTTCTATTAGGTTTAGAACTCTCTCTAGGGTTTGTTATAGCTATAAATACCAAGAGATTCCAAGAAAAAGAGATACAAAACCCTAGAGATTGATTCAGAGAAATTCCGGTGGAGTTCCGGCGCCGCCGGTGACCTGCTGCTGCTCTGGCCGGCGTGTTCTTCATCCACCATCACCGAAGAAGACGATCTTGTAACATCTATATACGTTGCATATCCAGTGTTACATTCTGCTCCTGTTGCCTATTCTTTCAAATCTTTGTTGCTTAAAATACTTTCTGTTACAGCTGAACCCTCTCTTGCAACATTTATAAACGTATCTGTTCAGCTGTTGCACTATTATTTCACCTTGTAATCAACTTTTTGAGCAATGAAAAGATCTTTTGAGCAAGTTTTCTTCACCATGGGCTAAGTTTATTTACTGGGATGATGGATAAGGTATTTTTCTCAATTTTATGTGATTTAATTATTTTCTAATAATTATTTATAATTCTTTTGTTATTAGAATTGCATAGTTTTAAATAGTAAAAACGGTTTTCTTTCAACAGTTGTGCTTTTGCTTGATGGATTATGCTTAGTTAATTAATTTTGATAGTCCATGCTTGTGATTTACCTCTGTTTGTTAGCATAACAAAACCAATTTTGACAATTATTTGGGCTTCAATTAATTTAAAAAGAATTATCTGATTAATCACATAGGTTGTTAGAATGACTGAATCTTGATTCCTAGTTTTCTCCATATTTCCTAAAAATATTCTCTAGTTTAATTTCCTGATTTTTATTAGTTTAGATTAAGTTTAATATTTTCTAAAATCATTACCTTCACAAGTTCGAGAATCGAACCTCTTTTTACCACTATATAAAATTACATCATAATGGCCGGGTCATCTACCTCCGTAACATGAGTTTGCGGGATCACCTCTGCTGCAGTAATTATGGGATCTTCTTGAAGGTTTCGATCCCCTTCATCAGTCGAGTCATCTTCATCGGAAACGGCTTCAAGTGGATCATCACCAGGAAGAGGCGAGAATTGAAGATAAAAAGAGGGATCGGGAGCGATAGTTTGCTGCGAGACATTCTCGGTAGCATGAGAAATCCCTTCCGCAGCACCAGCTGGATTCGCAGATTCTGAGTTCGTTAATTGAAGAAGCCCATGATGATCATCTTCTTGTCTTTCCATGGCAGAGCTTCCTTCACCCTTTGAGCGTGGAGGATGAATAGTAGAATCATGAATTTCACCCTCTTTTCTATCTGTAGAAGCACGGGGTGCACCCTTTGCTTTTTTCCGACCCTATAGATACACCACAATAATTCTTTAGGTGAAATTCTAAAACGATATAAGAAGTCGTTAGATTAAAGTAATACCTTTTCGGCAAGGGGTGCGGCCTTGCGTTTTACCCTAGCATCATCCCGTGCGCCATCGTCAACCAACGAAATAAAGAGAAAAATTAAATTATTCAATGGAAACTCTAATCATTAAGCAATATATAAAGCACAAAAGATAGAAAGAAAATCTACGTACCTCAACGACAAGTGGGAACTTGAAAGCAATAAAATTTAATCGCCAAGGGCAATAACCATTGAAGCGAGTAAGAAGATTGTAAGCTACTTTATTGGGAGCAGACCCGAAAACCCATGGACCCTCAATAACAAGAGGGGTGTGGTACCATTTGTAGTTGTGATCTTCCTGAATCCTTTCCTTGAGAGGACGCGTCGTTCCAGGAATATACCTTAGCTTTGCGTTGTCAATTTCCGCTAACAGACAGAACCCCTCACCACCTTTGCGGTTCGGGCCAACACTCCATCTTTTGAAATTCTTTACGGCAACATTGTCCGCATAAGTAGCGTGGAAATTTTCCACCGTACAATATTTACGTAACACAAGGTTTGGAACGTAACAAGTGAAGTTGGTTCTTCCTTGACTGCGCATGCTACATTCATCAAGAACTCGCCACCAATTTCCATTGTACTGTGTGATGGACCGAACTAAACTTTAATGGGATTGATTGCGGATGGCAAGAACTTCGAATTGAAAAGGATTTTTGCTGTCATATAAAGGAAGCTGAAGACCCGCATCTAAAGCTCTCGCAGGAATTAATAGTTTGTTGTTGGAATAGTCAAAACCTTCCATCATCTAAAGAGTAATTTCATCTTCAACAAAGTCATAAAATGAGTCTTTGAATCGATGGCGACCATGAACCCTTTTGATTCCTCGAGATTTATGTGTTTGAAGCTGCAGTTATCATGAGCACGTTTGTCCCAAGGAACAGGATTGTTGACCGGAACACGGGCATTCGCAGGCCTTAAAGTTTCCGAAGGATGACTCCTTGATACAGGATAACGGGATGGTCTCCTAAGTAACGATTGATCATCCTGATGAGAAGCATCACCAATAACTTTGGCTTTACCTTTTCCGGCCATGATAGATTTTTATCTACACAGGAAAACAAGAAAAAATAAGCTTACTAAAGATCAAAAAGTAAGAGCAAAGTAGAAAAGTTACAAAAAAAAAAAAAAAAAAAAAAAAAACCCAATAAAATCTTCATGATTCTCTAATCAGGAGAAATCAACGATCATGTCAAAATAACCAATCATTAAAAGAAAATTCAACGACTTTTCAGTCATTGTTCATAAGCAATAAACAGTCAAGAGCATCATCATCATCATCACTATTTAACTCAAAAGAATCTACGTAAAGCGGATAATAATCAAGCAAACGCAAAATAGAAAAGACAAAAGAATTACTTACAGAGGAGTAAAAGACTCTAAGAAGAATACTTTGATAATGGGAAAAACTGGATCCCGATGAAAAAATCTCATAATTATAGAAGTTTAAAAGGATGAAAAGATGTTGAAGAATCTTAGAAAAGCTTTAAGGAATGAAAAATGCTGCAACTTTAAGAAGGAGAAGACAAAAGGTGTAAAGAATGGAATGAAGAAAATAATTGGTATTAAATAAGAGAAAGCTGAAATCGTCGAACCGTCGAAAACTGAAAAGGAAATAAAGTTCAGAGATTTGATTTTCTCGAAAACGCCAACTGGCAAAAACGTGCAAAAGAAAGTTACTGCTAGCGAAAAATCAGAAAAAGGTGTAACATGGGAAAAAGAGTTATTGCAGGCGTGAAAAAAGGTGTAACGTGGGAAAAAGAGTTATTGCAGGCGTGGAAAATGGAAAGGTAATTATTATTTTTCCTTTTTTCAATTTTTTTTAACAACTGTCAATTCCAAAAAAAGGAAAAAGGGGGGGCAAATTGTGAGAGAATAAAATCTGAAGTACACGTGGGTAAAAACTATTGGAGAAGTAACTAGCTATGATGAGACGAGAAACACTGGAACAAAGTCTTTTGAAAGCATCGAACTGACAGCTGCAAAATCTTTAAAGATTGATCCTGACAGCATTAGTGCATGACCAACATGTGGGTTGCGGAAAAGTAAGGCACACTGCACAAAACAGATAGCCTTGCTACCTGACCAACACGTAAGTAGCGGGAAAGTAAAGTGACTGACCATGACAGACAGCTTTAATTGCTCGACTGACAACAGGTTGTGGGAAATCCTGACACAATAAAGAGTAATAATGAGTATCGATGCATGACTGACACGTATCGACTCTAAAAGCATCGGAACGCAAAGAATTAAAGCATGACGAATCACTTTAAATAGTTACGTGTCAAACATGCTATGATTCAAATAAGATCACAAGTCATTCCAATCCAAAACAAAGTACAAGACCGCAGAAGAAGTGCGGGACAATCTGTAAAGAAACTATGGGAAACAGGCAATACGCAGGATAAGACTTGCGGAAGGAACGATCAGGCCTTGCGGGAATTGCGAATAGGCCTTGCGGAACTACATATCGCACCAAGAATTGATAAGAATAAATAGGTGGAAAGTAAACTGGTGGGCTCCATCAATTTAGCTATAAATACCAGGCTCATTAGCAGGAGAAGGGGTGGGAAATGGAAGAAGAAATTAGACTGAAGACATTAAAGTAATAACAAGGGGCTTAGGTATGAAATTTATGTAATTGTGTAGTTCATTTGATTCATGAGGAACATGATTATGTTTTATATGAAGTCATCTTATTAATATATATTATCTCTCTTCTATTTTCTTCTGTATAAATATAAGAATGATCATATGAATGGATCCAATTATTTTACTTTTGAATGTAAATAGTTTTACTGATTGAATTACATAGATTTTTGTGTCTTTTCACTTTGATTGTTTTTTCACTTTCAAAATGTTATGACGAGACGATTTATGATAAGATAATGTACTTTATCAAATTTCACATACATTTGGTTGTGATCCCAAAAATACTAGATTTTTGGTAATCACAAAGAACTTATGGTTTGGCTATATTGTGATTGATTAATGTCCCACAAGATTGTGCTTTAAGTCTTGTATTTGGCAGTTCTGAGTTACAGCGTCTAACCTGGTGGATGTTTGCAAAGACTGTATAAAGGCATTTCTCTGCCAATATTTGTCGTTTTCAGTTATTTGGATTCTTGAGTTATTCTGGACCCTATATTGCACCAAAGTCAAAATTTGATATGTACGAAGGATAGGTTGCAGGCGAAGCTGATTTTTGAAGTACGAGGCTGCAAACATAGAAATGTCTTCTCCAAGCAAGAGGAGAGATATGGATGTCATGAAGTTGTAGGTTTCACTCTCTATTAGCTTAAGAAGGTCATGTTATAACTTGACGTTCCCTTGTTGGCTGTGATGCACAATATCACGATATCTTCTATTCTGACCTTTTGTGCTCACATTTTTAGGATGATGAGTGATTATACAGTGGAAACCATCAGTGATGGAATCACCGAATTCAATGTGGAGTTCCATGGTCCAAAAGAAAGTAAGCTGCTTCTTCCTACCTTTATCTTGGACGTTGGGGTTACTTGCGTGCAACATACTGCTCCATAGGGTGTTTACTCAAAAAACCATTTATACAGTCTGGATAAGCTATTATATGGAAATACTCTAGTAGGCCTGCTATCAATGACATGAGCTTATGCATGTACAAATAAACAGTCATTGATTGAATCAACTATATGAAAATCAGGATTCCATCGTCCTCTTTAGACTTGTGAGGTAACAGTTACGTAATGATAAAGGTGTATTTACTAAGTATGTCACTTTTTGCCTTGAATGCTGATTTACAATGAGCAATATCAAGTTTGATGATGAATTTGTCCCTGCATCAGCTGTGTCTGAGTCATCTGGCTTCATAGTCCACTGGAAAGTACGTAGTTCAGGCTCCAAGTTTAGAGTTGTACGTGGATGGTAAGTATATCTTCTGGTATGAAGAGGCAATAATTTGATTTGAAATGGGTGCAAACTTAGAACCTACCCCAGAATCAGTTGAGCCCGAACCATTTTCCTTTGTTGTCCACTAAACCTTGCATAGTTCAGGCTCTAAGTTCATAGTTGTAGAACTATAGCTTATAGTTATGAAGAGGCAATAGAAAAAAAAGAACACTTTCTCAGAATTTTGCGGAGTTTTGATTATATTAGGATATCATTTCTATTGTTGCTTATCTTTATCATATACTCCCTCCGTTTCAGGAAAAGAGTTACTTTCTCTTTAAATTTTTGTTCCAACAAAAGAGTTACTTTCATTTTCAATATAACAAACTTTCAAAACTACCCTTATTATTTCAAGAAATGTTATTATTCTCATTATAAAGATATATGTAGTATTAAACTTTTTGTTAGGGTAAATCTGGAAATAAATTACAAAAGTTATTCTCTCTCATCTTGCCTTAACAATTGTGCAAACAGGAAAAGTAACTCTTTTCCTGAAACGGAGGGAGTATTAGTGAGGCAGGTTCAAAATAATGTCCAATTCCCTGTTGACTTGTTACCTCTTTGATATCGGGTAACTGTATCACTTTCAGGTCTTTATGAAGGAGGAGTGTGGAAAATCCGTGTGGAGCTACCAGATGCGTACCCTTACAAGTCTCCGTCAATTGGTTTTCTGAACAAGATATTCCACCCAAATGTTGATGAGCTGTATGCCTAGTTTTTCCAGTTATCCAAAAGCGTTGTGCCGTTGTTTACTTTATATATTTGTTACTCTTAGAAATGATATATGCACATCTGAAGTTCCATGAATCTTCAGTTAACCAAAGATATTCTGAGCCGTTTTTTAATGCCAACCTTCAGCATATTATTTGCATTGCAGGTCTGGTTCTGTATGTTTGGACGTTATCAATCAAACCTGGAGTCCAATGTTCGGTAAGGCTTGATTTTATAATCCTTTCATTGCGCTCTTGGACTTAGTTTTATCCAAAATCTATGCTTGCACATACTATTAGAGTGTAATTAGAGTGTCAGTATTATCTTTATGTTTAAGTGTCAACAGGGTGTAAGTATTGTCTTTTGTACACCCTATATTGTCTTTTGTACACCCTATATATATGAGGCACTACTTGCCTTTAGGGTTAACTAATCAATAACAATGTAAATATTAAATCCTTATATGGTATCAGAGCTGCTAAGCCTTGCGGCTGCAGATCTTGGAGGTAAATTTTTTTTTTTCAAACCCTAACAACACCGAATCCCTTCTTCAATGTCTTGTTATCTCTTCTCAGATTCACTAAACACAAGCTTTCTTTTACTTTAAATCCAAAAGAAGCACAAACCCATTCTCTTCGTGTTCTTAAAATCAAACTCAGATCCATTTGCTACCTTATCAAACTACCACAAACAAACTCTGTTGAAAAAACCATTTTAAACTTACGATCTTCTAATTCCTTCTCACAGATCCACCATCTTAATGAACTCCACCTACTCGAACCACCACATCTGCCGTCAAAGGGAAACTGAAGAGGCTAATGTTCGAGTGAGAAAAGTTCACAGTGAAGATATTTGATCTGAAAAATCAGTTTGAGAAGATGGACTTGCTGCTTGGGTTTTCTGATTTTGGAGTCGCTGTTCTTGGCAAAGAAAGATGGGTTTGAGATTGAACCTGTGATGGTGGACGAGATGGCAGTGGAGACAGTGGTATATGGTTTGAGATGAATCTGAGCTACTACAGATTCAATTGGAGCTGTTGTGTGAATTATGTGATTTGATATGAATGTATGCAGGGAAGTAGAGAACGGTAATTAACATCATTCATACATTTCAATTACCAACAGGATGCACATAACATGCTCGATGGAATGTCTCACTATTTGGCCGAGAAATAGGGTGCCTTTTTCACGGAAATATGGAGATTGAAATGAATCTGTGGTGGCTCAAGATTGCAGAGATGGGTTTATGATTTGGGGGTTTTCTGTGGCCGGGAATGGAAACGAAACAGAGAAAGTGGCCTGTTGAGTTGGTGATGGTTCTGTGGATTTGCTGGCAGTAGAGAAGAGGTAGCTGATGTTGAATTCAGGGTTCGAAGAAGATTAGTCTTCAGCGAGAAAAGTAGTGAAGTCGAGAGAATTAGAGACGTTTATTGATTGATTCTGGGTTTAAAGAACCGTTGCTGCAGTTTCAACCGAGAATGTGTCCGTGAAAGAAATAGAAGATGGTGGCTGTGAGATAATGGTTTCTAGATAGTGAGTTGCGAAAAGAATTGGCTGATGGGTTAGAACAATGTTGAATTAGCCATGGTAGAGAGAGGCGCTGTCGTGTTTTGGCCGGAAATTGTTAGAACTGGCAGTGAGAGTTCAGTATTGATCAAGAGAGGAGGTGTTGTTCGAATCTTGGTTCAAGTTTGAGAAGTGCTGGTGATGTTTTTTGAGTTCAAGTTGTGGCCAGAATTTAGATGGTCGATTCTGCAATCGGAGATAGAAGAGGAAATTAAAGAGTCCCCAGTAGTCACCCTTGAAATATGATTGGGAAGAAGGATTAAATTTCCTTAAAAACAAATTAAAGGACGTAAATTTCCTTAAACAAAAAGAAGTCCCTCAAATGACTTCGATGTCCCTCAAATGACATCAAACAACTTCTGAAGAGGCATTCCGACTGTCTCAAACAACTTACGAAGAGTGATTTCGATTTTGACCTGTGATTTTGATTTCTCTAAAGGTCAAACTTATGCAATCAACTAGTATAGCATCTGTTTGAGAGGGAGTATTAGAGTGTAATTAGAGTGTCAGTATTATCTTTATGTTTAAGTGTCAACAGGGTGTAAGTATTGTCTTTTGTACACCCTATATTGTCTTTTGTACACCCTATATATATGAGGCACTACTTGCCTTTAGGGTTAACTAATCAATAACAATGTAAATATTAAATCCTTATACATACATATAAGGGGGAGCTGTACAGTGTTGTATTATTTTGCTCTTTGTGAAGATCTGGTTGATTCATTTCTTGGGTTTCACTGTTTTTCTGTCTTCGTTGCCATGTCATTACGATGTCCTGCAGATCTTCTGAATGTATTTGAAGTTTTTCTTCCACAACTGTTGCTCTACCCAAACCCTTCTGACCCATTAAATGGTGATGCTGCATCATTGATGTTAAAGGACCCAAAACAATACGAACAAAAAGTGAAAGGTAAACTGCATCAGTTTGATCATGAATTTTGCTGCTTTTTTTATTTGGGTTCACCTAATTTCATTTTTTGAATACCAAGAATATTAAAAAAAAGAACAATAAAATAAATGTTTTCATGTATTTCCGAAGTATGGTCCTTGATGTCATTTTTTATTTTAACAGAGTATCGTGAAAGATACGCAAAGAAGGAGAAATTACGGATGCACCTGAAGAAGAAGAAAGACAGTAGTCAGGACGACATTAGTAATGGTTATAATAGCACATCAAGTGATGACGAAGTTGCAGGTCATGCTGACCCATGAGCAATTCATGGGAATGACTCCTTGGTGACTTCTTTTCAAACAATTTTCATTTGGGTTGTATGTTTACTGATATATCATTTGCACTTGTAAACTAAGCCATTAAGGAATATATTCCAGCCGTTTATTTCAACCGTTAAATGGAGAATTTTCGCATAATTTTCGTATGTTTGGGTTTACACGTATGTTTAACTTTCCACTTCTACCCTTAGCTAGATCCTACTGTCCGATTAAAAAATGGTGGACACGTGTTATGAGATTAGAGCTTCATAACATACGGGTAGATGGCATGTTCCTAAGGGGTGTGTGTCTTCTCAAAGAAGAGAAAAGACGTAAGAAAAGAAAGACAAAGGAAGATTGAGAGACAGAGAGGAAGATGAAGAGAAATGGAGAGATCGAGAGATAGAGAGAAAGGGTTTGATCGAGAGACAGATAGAAAGGGAGAGATCGAGAGACAGAGACAGAGATGACGGTGTGAATGGAAATCAACAAGAAGAAATCGCAATCGCAACTGTTACAGAGAGAAAGAAGAAATCAACATCAATGGGTGCTGGAAACAGGTATTAACATCAAACCCCTTTCTTTTTATCTCTGTATCTAACATCTTTTGTGTTTAATTTGCGTTTACATGCTACTTTTTTTTAGGGTTTGTTTGAAATTGAAATTAGGGTTTTGATGTTACTGAATTTTGGGGATTTTTTTAATAATGAAATTTGTTGATGAAGTTATGGTTTGATTTTACTGTTTGATGTTGCTGTATGGGGATTTGGGGATTTATTTAGAAACATGAAATTAGGGTTTGATGTTTATGTTTGATGTTACTGTTTGGGGGATATGGGTTTTTTTTTTGAAACGTGAAATTAAGGTTTGATTTCACTGTTTGATGTTACTGTTTGATGCTGGTAGTTGTGGATTTTGGGATTTTTTAGGGTTTGGGGAAATTAGGGTTTAATTTTCTTAATGAGCTATAAATTAGGCTTGTAAAATAGTCTATTTCTGGCAGAGTTGGTGTAGGTATATGAATTGAGAGAATCATGATATATATCCAATTAATTAAGCTCATGTTTTCCTTCATGAGCCGGTACTGCCATGACTGTATGGTTTGCTGAATTGGGTTTACATGTGCTACATTTGTCTGTTACATTTGGGTCTTTTATATGTTACATTTGTCTGTTACATTTGCTGAATTGGGTCAAAATCTGTTGATGTTACATAAATGATTGAAATTTGTCTGTTACATTTGGGTGTATTTCAGGAAATTGAAAGATAGAAACTTTAGGATAATTTTTATTAATCAGAAAGCTGGTATTGAGGCCGGTAAAGTGATTTATGTGTTGGATGTTGTTGCAAATGATATTAGTTATGACAAGTTTATTAACATTATAAGGGCTAGGTTGAATTTGTCTGTTGATTTCAAGATTGAATTGGTTTCCAACTGTGATTTAATATATAATGGATGTGATTTTTTTGATTTATGGAAATGTGCTGAGGAAGATGAGGATGATTTTACAGCATTAGATGTATGTATAAATGGTGGTCAAGAGGCTGATATGGAGTCTGAGAAAGGGTTTGGTGCTGGTAGTTGTATACTAGATCCTTAATATAGAAAGAAGATTACACCAAAGAAGAAAGTTGCGTCTAAGCTAAAGTATAGGAAGAGTCCTAGACTAAAAGAACAGTTAGAAAGAAAGAAGAGAGTGGGGATAACTAAGGATATAAAATTGGATTTTGAAGATGAAGTTGGGAATGAAAGTGAAGTTCAACCTACACAATGCAGTGTTGCTGACAATTGTACACAAGCTAGTACAATTGAAGATGCAACCCTAGTCGATGAGGAGGAAGAACCACTGCACTTATCTAATGAAGCCGAAGATGAAGGAATAAAGATTACTCAACCACCATTGCTTAGACAACCTGGTAGGCCTTGTGTCAACAGGAAGAGGACTTGGACAGAGATGGACTCGGAGAAGAAAGAAAAAGGTAGAAAGTGCGGCACATGTGGTGGATTTAATCACAACAGCAGAACATGTAAAAGTAGAGAAGTTGGATCCAACCCCAAGAAGAAGAAAGACAGGGTAGAGTGTGAGGTGAATGGAAGTTCTTTTGCTACTACAACTTCAACTCCAAAGAAGAAGAACAAAGGCACCAGGATCCGGAAGAGTAGGGTAAGTTCATCTGCAACTTCATCATCTAAAGCTCCTAAGACATCCACTACGGCTACTTCTTCATCCACAACTACTAAGCCAAAAGGGAAACAGGCCATGTCAAGCAAAGAAGCTGGTTTGACTATGTCCATTAGTAATATCAACAAGGGAACATGCCCTATCAAGCAGATTATTAACACTTTCAACTATGATGCAGGCTCAAAAAGACAAAGGAAGCCTAAAGTTCATTTTGATTTGTGAGTTTAATGTTTTATGAATGTTATGAAACACATGGATGGTTGCTTTGTGAGGATTTTCTTTCTTTAACTTTCAATTTCAGACAATACTATTAATTAGTTTGTTTAAAATTTGATTAGTTGCAATTTCAGACTTCAAACAGGTTCAATTTCAACTTCAAACAGGTTCAAATTCAATTTTTGTCATTTTTAAAAATAAGGGGTAATAAGGTCATATCGAGAATATTAGGTTTTTTATGTTTTTAAAATTGCTAAAAAAAATTGGCCATCGGATCATAAATGACACGTGTCGACAATCTACAAATTTGGGACTTGTGAAAATCAAAATTAAAAGACAGGGGTATTATTGTCCGAATTTAACATATGCGGTCTCACATATGTGCATTTAACGGTTAAAATGGATGGCTGGGACATATTTCTTAATTCCAACCGTTACGGGACATATCCTCAACTGAGGGGTATAATTTGGGACATGTTCCTAAAATCCCCAATATAAATTCGTGATAGTAGAGTCGGAGAATTGCTTTAGTTACTCTTCGTTATGGCATGAAGGTCCCATTGCTAGGCTGGTCGGAGTATCTTTTATCTGTTGAGCCAAGTCTAGTACTAATGTATCGTAACCCATATGTTCACTGGTTGAACCAGTGGATGGTTTTGAATCTTTTGATCGTGCTTTCTGCAATCCACAAAGCTGGTTATAACTGTTACTGCTTCTATATGCATCCTTCTTTTATGAGAAAAAAACGATGGATATTAAACTCTTTATCCCTCGGGGACTTGTGAAGAAAGAAAAGAAAGGAATAAAGCTCATAGTAGCCATCTTTCTTATTTGGATCGCACTTAACAAAAGAAAGATCCAAACAATCAAATTTATAAAGTTCTCTAGTCGTTTTATCCTCTTATCCCTCATTTCTCTCTTAGTTAGATTCCTTTGTCTTTGCTTTATTCGGCTCTCTTTATATCTCTTCGAAAGCGAACACTAGAGGCCTAGAGGCTTCCTTGTCAAAAAAGAAAAAAAACAGTAGATGCCTAATGTCCGGCTTTTTACGGATCGATTATTTTTTTGATGGGTTTTATGGCTTTAGACTGTGATATCCATCCATTGTTTAATAAAAAGATCCATATTTTGTCCAAATTAGCGTACACAGTTTTGTAGTCGTTTCAAAACACGGTCTGTTAGAAATAATTATTTCTCTAATTCATGGATTGATATTGATTTTTTTTCTCTTTTGGAAAATGTTTGACTCACTTTTATAGTAGCTTTGAGAGGGTATCATAAACACTTAACTGATTTATAAGATATTTTGAAGGGTTGAGAGAAGGATTATGAACAATGACAGAATCCATTATTATTTAAGAGAATCATTATCACTTACACGCATCCTTAATTTATAAAATAACTGGACCTTAGGCGTGTAAATGAAATCTAAACTTTTAGACTTTGATTACTTGTTCTCAAATAATATTGCTAATGAAAATTTTATGCTTCACACTTGAAAGACACGCCCTGTAACGAGAAAAATGAAATAACAACCATTTTATTTTATTTCAAAAAAAAAGACCAATTTATTTTACGTACAAGCAAAGGTTAAACTTTTTTTTTTTGAGACATAGTAGTTGATAGTGAGTGAAAATTTGAACCCAGCTGATATTGGCTGAACCAACTGGCCTAGAGGGGGGAGGTGCTCCCCTCAATTTGCTGCAGCAGTGTTTAGAAAAATGATATCTTTAAACCTAAAACATCATTTCTCTACAAAAAAAAAAAAAAAAAAAAAAAAAAAAAAGAAAAAAAAAGTTTTTACTTTTCTCTGTTGAAATATTACATTAATTAATGAGAAAGACTAAAAGATTCTGACATTTTTCTCTGGAATTTGGAGATTTTTCACGAGACATGTGTTCATGGAGTTAGTGTATTTATGTATTATGTGAGCCGTTCGAGTAGGGTCAAAATTGTGACTTCTTTCAAGAATCTTTGAAACATGAAAGATTATCAAAAATTTCCAATGTTTTGTTGAAGTTGAAATGACATTCCCTTCTTCTGATTCTCCTTTTCCCTGCCATGCCAATGTGTAACACGGTGAAATGAATCTATTCAAAATTCATAAGCCCAACGTGTACATGTGTCTATGGAGAATATTGTTGGAAGAAGTTACTGCTTATCTAGAGTTGATGCATCGTTTTTGTTGATAATTTTTCAACGTAGATAGATATTAAAATGTAAAGTTGGAATTAAGTGTTTGGTCTTTCTCTTATTAGTTTTTACTGGTAGGGGTGTAAAACGTGCCGGTATAACATAGCACAGTCTACAAAGTTATATGCTTAGTGTGATGTATGTTATGTTGTGCTAAAGATGTAAGTTGTTATAACGTCCCTTGCTAGACGACGTGTTATGTTGTGTTATGTCAGAAAAATAATCGTGTTGTACTGTGTCGACACACTAATTTTAAGTTTTCCAGAAAAAATATTTTTTAGATATTTGAATATTATATATATTATTTTAAAAATAAATCAACATAACGAAAATAAAATGTCAAAAATGAGTTAGAATAAAGATTCTTTTATGAAATATACATGAAATGTGATGTACTATATCGTTTTGCGTAGTGTTTTATGCATGTTATGACGTGCTTTCTTAACGTGTCGTGTTGTGCCGTGTACTATGCTTATCTGTGTCGTGTGATATGGTGTGTTGTGTCGATGTACCTATTTGTCTGGCACAACACAGCACACTAAGCTCGTGTCGTTTCAGATTACGTGTTGTGATGTGCTTAAATTTTAACACGTTGTGATGTGCCGTAAATATGCTAGCGTTGCATATTTTCTACCTCTATCCGTGAGCCTGAAAAGTTTTGAAATTTTTTGAACCCACTTAAGAGGGAGGACCAAGAGGAAAAATGTTAGGGTCGTAAGAATAATTCTTCCTGGTGTCATTTACAAAAAAAATAAAATAAGATACTAAGCCCAAAGTAACCTTTTCATTTCTTTGGTTTGAAAGAGAAAAGGGTAACAAATCTATCTAAATCGATTAAGAGAGAGAAAACTGTTAGACTTTTTCCCATATGGGCTAAAATAAAGGGAAAAATAATATGATCCATTTGCTGGGAAGTTACAACTGATCAAGGTAACCCCCACTATTCCCTCCCACTTTTAGAAAACCACCCACTATATCTATCATGCCAACTACTCTATGATGGTTAGAGTCAACTAACAGAGGTGATAGCGAAAAAAAATTTGAATTAAGGTCACCAAATTCATCCTCATCCTGTATACACCATCTAAAATTGAGAAGGAGGGTTTGGAACCAAAGTTCATATCAATTAAGAAATTATGGCAAACTCAAAGGATTAAAACTTTCAAATAGCAATGGCTGGAGGTATTTATAATCGATCTTTTCATATTGCTTCCGCTTTAACTACTGTATGTTCATATTAGGATTAGAATATACATGAAGAAAAATATAGGTTTTACATTTGGTATCAGAGCCTGTATTAACCTCTGCCTTGATTGAGTAATTTAGGTTCTTTGAGTTTGGGTAAATTGATTCATGAATCTGTGATTTCTCATGGGGTTGTTTGAAGGGAAGTTAAAACTTAATTCAATTGTCAAGATGAACTCACCACTGTATTATTACACTGTATAGGTATCTTTTCCAAGATTCAACATATCTGCTTTGATTCTCATTGTAAATTTTAGTCCAACTATCCAATGCAATTATTTGAATAAAAAGCGTTGGACATTTCCTTTACTGAATATAAGAGTTGTCAGTGATTATGTTTCCTGACACTAAGGAACTAAGGGTTTTTACGCGGTAGGGATTAAAGGAAAAGACATGTGAGAGTTGTCTGGAAATGGATTGGTGCCTTCCCTTTTCGTCTTCTTATTTTTGATCTTTGTGTACAATGGTGATCTAAATTGTTAAATAACACCCGAAGATTAGTTGGATGGGAGACTTCAATCCCTTCATTTCTAATCCCAGAGTCCACTGAATTGAGTCGAAAAAAAAAAACTGTGAAGAATCCTAATTCTGTTTTAATAGATTGTGGTAGTTTCCTGCCTATGTAGTTCTATCAAACTCTTGTGCTAGTCAATTGGCTTAATAGTACTATTCAATGTAGAGAATTAGTGATTCTGAATGTGTTTGTGGATGTATGTAAGATATCCAATTCAAATCAAGTAATCATTGAGTGGAGTGGCTTAAAATCGTTGACCATGTGAGACCGTTCTGAACATGTGCATCTATTTACGTGTGAAATTATTCAGTCACCTTCTTGATTGTCAGCACAGACAACTCTGCTTGAAAATTATGATTTTTGCTAAAAAAGTTTCACAAATCCATTTTTCAGATATTGTTAGGGAACATGTTTTGTGTCAATTTAGTCAAACTTGTGTTAGTATTTGTGTACACAAAATATAGTTTGTACAGTATTATTACAAGTTTTGAGGGCACGTGCATGCTAGATGTGAAGCTCATACTTGGTTGAATGGTTTTGATTAATCGATATTATGTGGGTTTGCTAATAATACATACATACATTCATGGAAGTTCTTATAAATTTCAGTTTTACCCATTCAATAGGTCTGAGGAGTGAATGACTTTCTTATTGGGGTAGTTTATTGCTTACCCATTAAGTTTCTGATGTCTTTAAACTCGAGTATGACTTCGATTTTACGGGGTCTCAGTGAACTTTTAGAGTGACAAAGAACATTGAGTGCACATACAATCTTTAATTTTTCACATGGTGATTCTGTTCTCAATCACATACAGGCATAGAGAGAATCATTTAAATATGTATCTTTAGATCTAATAGTATTTGTTGTATTATTATTTGTTGACATGTGCAATGGTTATAAATGATTAGTTATATATATATATATATTATGACCATTAGAATTGTACATGAACAAAGATTAAAGAAATATGTCAAGTGATTTAATAATTTTAGTAATTAGAGAGTAGCCACAGCATCTCTAGTTATTTAAAATTTTCTTAAGAAATCACATGTGGAAACTAGACATAAATTTGTAATTAATCATATGTAATATGATGAAATATGCCCACAGGAAATTTTATTATATTTGTATGATTAATTGGGGTGAAATATTGAATTATGTTCCTTAATCTACCCACAGGAATTAAGGAATGAATATGGTTTAATAGTTTCATCATGTAGTTATGAATCTAATTTGAGTAGGAATTTAGCCCACATGCAAGTTTTATGTCACTAGATTCATATTTTTATACATGACTTGCATTGATAAATCAATGTTAAGTTTAAGTCTCAAATTTTTTGTTTATAAGCATGTATATATTTTCTTTGCAGCAATTTTAACTGGAAACATTTCTGATGTCAATTGTGACATTCCTGAATTAAAGGGTGATAACTATAAGGTGTGGAAAGAAAGAGTGCTTTTACAATTGGGGTGGATGGATATCGACTATGCTATTCGGAAAGACAAACCACCTAGCATAACTAAGACTAGTACTCTAGATGCAGTTGATCTTTATGAAAAATGGGATCGATCTAATCGTCTCTCAGTTATGTTCATAAAGAGCAAAATTTGTGCTAGTATCCGGGGTTCTGTCGATAAGCATACTAAGGTTAAAGATCTACTTAAAGCCATTGATGAACAGTTTGTAAGTTCTGACAAAGCTCTTGCTAGCACCTTAATTATGAAGTTTTCATCCATGAGACACAATGGGTTTAAGTGTGTGCGTGATTATATCATGAGCATGAGGGATATTGCGGCCCAACTTAAGGATTCGGAAGTTACCATGTCTGATTCTTTCCTAGTTCATTTCATTTTGTGCACTATTCCTCCATAATATGGCCCCTTTAAGATATCTTATAACACACATAAGGATAAATGGTCAATTAATGAACTTATGACCATGTGTGTTCAAGAGGAGGGGAGATTGAGGATGGAAGAGGGCGAAAAGGTGAACCTTACTATTGTTTCTTCTTCAAAGAAGAAAATGGATCACATTAAGGAAAAGGGAAAGCTTTCAGCTAACCAAGGCATAAAAAAGGAGTCTCCGTGTTTCTTTTGCAAAAAGAAGGGACACATGAAGAAAGACTGCATTAAGTTTAAGACTTGGCTTGAGAAGAAAGGTAATTTTCTAACGTTTGTTTATGAATCTAATATGGTTAATATTAATCATAATACATGGTGGATTGACTCTGGTACTACAATCCATGTTTCGAATACCTTGCAGGGTATGACAAACCTAAGGAAACCAATGAGAAGTGAACATTACATCTATTCAGGCATTTAGATGAGTTCACATGTGGAAGCTGTTGGGATATGCAGTTTAATTTTAAGTAGTGGTTTTATTCTGCATTTAGAAAAGACATTTTATGTACCAGGTTTCACTAGAAACTTGATTTAAGTTTCAAGACTTATACCTTTATGAATTTCCTTTAATTTTTTCAGATTCTGGTTTCAGTATTCTCAGAAATTCTGAAGTTATTGGTTATGGTATTTTGTCTATCGTCTTTATTTGCAAAATGATATCACTCATAGTTCTATGCATGTTAATACTGGGTTAAAAAGATGTATTATGAATGAGGACTCCTCAATTTTGTGACACCGGAGATTGGGATATATCTCCATTGAGAGAGTTAATATATTGGTAAAGGATGGGGTATATGGTACTTTAGACTTTACTGATTTTGATACTTGTGTTGGTTGCATTAAGGGAAAGAAAACTATAAACACAAAATTGGTGCCAAAAGAAGTTCAAAACTATTAGAGATCATACACACGGACATTTGTTGTCCAGACATGAACGCTAATGATCCGAAATACTTTATCACCTTCATAGATGATTATTCACAATATATGTATCTTTACTTGTTTCGTTCAAAAGACGAAGTTTTGGATGCCTTTAAATTGTTTAAGGTTAAAGTAGAGAAACAATGTGGTAAGCACATTAAGATTGTGAGATCAGATAGAGGTGGAGAGTACTATGGTAGATTTCTTCATAGCACTAGAATGGTAAAGGATGAGGTATTTGGTACTTTAGACTTTACTGATTTTGATACTTGTGTTGGTTGCATTAAGGGAAAGAAAACTAACAAACACAAAATTGGTGCCAAGAGAAGTTCAAAACTATTAGAGATCATACACACGGACATTTGTTGCCCGGACATGAACTCTAATGATCCGAAATACTTTATCACCTTCATAGATGATTATTCACAATATATGTATCTTTACTTATTTCGTTCAAAAGACGAAGTTTTGGATGCCTTTAAGTTGTTTAAGGTTAAAGTAGAGAAACAATGTGGTAAGCACATTAAGATTGTGAGATCAGATAGAGGTGGAGATTACTATGGTAGATTTCTTTATAGCACTAGAATTGTGGAATCAAGAAATGCTAAATTTCTTGAGAATGACTTGATTAGTGGGAGTGATCAATTTCAGGATATTGTTCCTGAAAAAGATAATGATCAACTTCCACCTACTGTTTCAAGTGACAAGTTGATTGTCAAATATTTCTAGAGACTATTTAGTGTATCTGCGAGATTCGGATTGTAATATTGGAGCCGATAATGATCCTATATCATTTTCACAAGCCATAAATTCTACAGATTCAGACTTATGGATAAATGTATATACCTTAAGGTCAGTGAGAGCAAGATTTGTTTCCTTGTGTTGCATCAATGTATATACCTTAAGTGTAGCACCCATTGTAAAAGGTAATTGGTTCAGTTTGGACCAATGCCCCAGGAATGACATTGAAAGGGAACAAATGAAAAATGTTCCATATGCTTCATCTGTTGGTAGCATTATGTATGCTCAGGTCTATACTAGACCCGACATTTCATATGTCGTTAGAGTATTAGGAAGACATCAGAATAACCCAGGAATCGATCACTGGAAGGCTGCGAAGAAAGTGTTGAGATACCTTAAGGGTACTAAGGATTACATGCTTATATATAAACGAACAAATAGTCTTGAAGTAATAGGCTAAGTTCGTTTCTTGTTTTAAGACTACCTCACATGGTGTATGGCTGAAAGGCTTCATATCTGGGCTAAGAGTTATTGACTCTATTAGCCGACCAATAAGAATGTATTGTGACAATTCAGTTGTTGTTTTATGTCTAAGAATAATAAGAGTGGAAGTCGAAGTAAACACATCGACATAAAGTATCTAGCCGTAAAAGAACGTGTACAGAAAAAGAAAGTGATCTTTGAACACATTAGCACTGAATTGATAATAGCTGATCCCTTGACTAAAGGAATGCATGTTAAAGGATTCAAGGATCATGTAGTAAGGATGGGACTTGGTCCCATTATGTAGTACATTCTTTATGTTTTTCTGAAGCTTTCATTTAGTTTGATTATTTCTCATTTGGAATTATGTACGTACTTACTTTAGTTATCTTGTTGAGAAATATCAATATAGTTTGACCTAGAGTAAACATATGGTTTACTCATTAAGTTAAGTATCGGTGGTGAAAGACTAAGTATGTTGTGATACATGGAAGATTAATTCTTGCTCTTAAAGAGGATTAGTCGTCATGATCCGTATATGGAGTCTCTCGTGAAATGGATCAAGTGGGAGAATGTTAGATTTTTTTCCCATATGGGCTAAAATAAAGGGAAAAAGAATATGATCCATTTGCTGGGAAGTTACAACTGATCAAGGTAACCCCTACTATTCTCTCCCACTTTTAGAAAACCACCCACTATATCTATCATGCCAACTACTCTATGATGGCTAGAGTCAGTTAACAGAGGTGATAACAAAATAAAATTGAATTAAGGTTACCAAATTCATTCTCATCCTGTATAAACCATCTAAAATTGAGAAGGAGGGTTTGGAACCAAAGTTCATATCAATTAAGAAATTATGGCAAACTCAAAGGATTAAAACTTTCAAATAGCAATGGCTGGAGGTATTTATAATCGATCTTTTTTTGTTCCTTCCGCTTTAATTACTGTATGTTCATATTAGGATTAGAATATACATGAAGATAAATATAGGTTTTACAAGAACTAGTCATTGTGTTAACTTGAAGGGTTTCAGTTGCTCTGAATCTTTTCCAAGTTGAATACTATTACTGTAGATTTTCATATCTTATCTTTAGTTTCTTTCTTATCTAAACAGTATAATAAAATAAGGGTTTACGTAATAAGATTATTTAGAAAGATTAATAATGATGTTCTTCATTGTCATGATTCATCATCAAAAATATTAGTATCGGAGGAATTTAAAATAAAAATATTTAGTAAGATTTTTTTTTGCTAATAATCATCATCACCAGGAAGAGGAGGAAGTAAATACAAAGGTACTCTAATAGTAGTTGTTGCGAAGAATGAGAATCAAGGTTTTTTTTTGTTGTTTTTCAGTAGTTTATTGGTTCAGAAATACATAAATTTTATGAGCGCAAGTATTATCCACACCAACATTTTTATGTGTGGCCATTATGTACTGTTTTTTCTTATATAGTTTTTTAATTGTGTTTTTTCTACATAGATTTTTCTTTTGGCATTTAGAATAGTTTCTTGTGAGGATGGTGAAAACTGAGTACGGTTTTTATTGATGATTTTAGGTTAGCTTCTTAGTTAAGAAAATTTTCTCATCACGATTTTTTTTTGGGGCTCATTATAACTGTACTTTTATACTTCATGTGTCAGTAATCTTAAATCTTAAAAAACATTACAAATGGTTGCAACAAAAATATCAATGTGTATAATACCTGTATTTGTAAAAACTACAGATTTCTAAAACCATAAAACTACTAAAAAAACAATAGGTGCGGTATTTATGCATAAATGGAAATCATGTTGTAGTTTACAGTATTTATACACTCATGGAAATCAACTGTTTATCCATATAAAGATTTGAGGAAAGAAGTTCAACCCCTTCACGGTGTGCCCGCAAGAGAATACAAAATAGTAGAAGAGAGAATTCAAAATAAATGTTTACTTCTAAGACTAAGGGAGGATCTTATAGCATACTTGTGGGATGATTTTGGAAGAAGAAACCCTAACATGATTTAGTGTTTTTTTTTTTTTTTGAACTTTCAAGTTATTATTTCAATTATTTTATTTCTTTTAATGTAATTTGATTTGTGTAACTTGACTTAAGCATTGAAATTGAAATTAATGATCAAATTGGTACAAAAGAAACATTAAAATTGAAACTAAGGATTAAATTAAATTTAAAACAAAGGATTACATAAAAATTAACCTAACTATTATATCCAGAATTTAAAACTAATAACTAAACCAGTGTAATGGCAGTATTATTTTTATCGTCATTTTCCTCCTCATCAAAATCAACATCAACTGAGATTGGGCGTTGTTATGCCTTCAGTGCTTGAATTTGATCAAATTCATCTTGCCAGAGTTGCAGTTGTGCCCGATTTATCTTTGTCGTGTCCACTCCCATGATTCCTCTCATGTATGTATTAAAATATTCTTTTCAAGCGCCCTACGACCTTTTTCCATTTCTGTAGTCAGTTTATGACACTCTACTATTTTGACAATACCAAACTTTTTTTGTTTTTTAAAAAATTCTTGAAAGTTGACTTCTGAAGTTGATAATTATTCGGCTTCTTGAGCTACCTTTCTGTTTATTTTTTTCATTTTTGTTGCCTAGTCTATCATATTTTTCTGCATCTACATTAACATTAAGATTAGAACTTCCACGCTGGGATCCGCCTATATTGGATTGAGGGATTGAGTTTGTTGCTGGTGAAGAATAAGGAAACCCTTGAGAAACATTTGGCGTCTCGTAAGGTGATTCCTTTGGTACTTGATATCCAGTCAATAGATCGGGGTTATATAGGTTCAACTTTCTAAGGATGTGGAAACATGCTTCGTCTTTGAAAGTCGTGCCTTCTATTCTCTGTCATTCCTCTTGAGTTTTTCGTTGTTGTAGTTTCAACATTACAAATTGGTTATTACAACAACTTGATAAAAGTTTTAAAAATCCATTAAACAAATTGAAATGTAACTTACCACATCCATTTCAGTATCACCGTTTGCTTTTTGGCGCTTTATTTGAATCATCAAATCTACTCAAACGTTCATGTCTTTGCTGATTGCACAAATGCCAACTCGGTAACCTCACGTTTATTTAGATTTCCTGATAATTTCTTTTATAGATATTCCCCCAAAGTGTTGAATGGGCTAGTTAAACACCATTGATATGATCAAGCGTAAATGATGCGTAAGCTCTGCCAACATCTTTATCTTCACCCAGAGAATACTTTACACTGCGAGGCTTTCCCGCTGAAGATTTTTGTGTTTGTGATGAGCTGATCATTTTCTTTTGAATTTTTTTCTACAGATTATGAGATCAAGAGTTTGGGATGGAATGATTAAGATATGAGTGAAAGTATAAGAATTTTTGGGTGTAGAAGGTGTGATTTTAGAGTTAAAATTAGGAGTGAAATAAGAGTCGTTGGCGGCTCAATCTAGGTCGGGAGTTTCAACTTGAGCCGAGTCTCGTCCCAGGTTGAGACTATCGGCTCAATCTGAGACGCGTATGACAAACCCTCAGATTTAAGGGTTTCTCAATCCATTTTGTTGGTTTGCCTATTCCACTGTGGGCACATAATTAGCATTTCTACTAGTTTACTTATCCCACTGGAGTTGTTCTTGTAGGAGATAAAATGTTGCAGCAAAATAGGAAGTAACTTGTTCTCCCTTTATCCATCAAACTACATAACTTCTTTCATTTAATAAATTTCTATTCTAGCAAGGAAAAAAAGAAAAAAAAACAAACGCTACACTTGGAACATCAATATTTATAAAATACAAATTTAATCTATTAGACCCACCAGTCAGGATACATTCAACATTTGGTAGTGGTACTAGACGGTGGTTAGGCTCCCCCTTCTCAGCTTACTATTCCATCTCCATTTTCAAGTTCTGACGGCCACGGTGGATGTCTATAGAAATCCTTCTTTATGCGTTACCTCCCTCAGCATTAACTGCGAAACCTATCCCTTCACTTCCTTTATTTTCCTTCCATTCACTTCACCTCCACAGTCCACATTACTCCTTCTCTTCCGTTTCCCAAACTTCATCTCCTCCCTCTTCCCTTTCAGGCACAGACCTCCCATATCGCAAAACCCATTAACCCTCGAATTAAGTCTTCCTAGGGAGTTATGATAAAGCTTATAAAATGGTTATTGTGAATAAATTTATCCAGGTATCTCTGTTCTCAAGGTTTTCGTCAATCAAATCTTCCATCTATCAAGGTTTTAGTATCTATGATCTCAATTTTTAGAATTAGGGAATTTGATTATTTGATCTTCAATTTCAGATTTGATTTCATCTTTCGTGGTTTTTATTTACAGAGATTCAAAACCAAATTGTGAAGAACAATGCTGATGCATGCATTCATCGACTTGGGTTTCTTCTGATTATCACTCTAAAAGCATTATTTTACTGAGTAAGTACGTTTTTTATTGTTCAATTTAACCATTTTAGCCAGTTTCAATGACTTCAGTTATGGTTTCTGTTAACATATCATCGTATTTTTCTCTTTCAAATATGTGACTTTTGTGGTTTAGGTACTTGGGTTCCTCATTTTCTACAAGGTTGAATTGAATTGAATTTATTCTTAAAAAAATTCCAATGGATTTTGGTTAGTGTTTCTATCTGTGTTGTACGTTCAATGGATTGGTGGCCTGATATATCTAACCAATGAATTGGTGGACTGAGTAAAATTTCTCTGTCTCTTTTTTCTGCCTTTCTATCTGGAGACACTTTTCGAAAAACCACTGCTACTACCATTTTATTTTTAAGGTTTTAAACCTTCGATCAGGTAACCCATTTTCAATTCCAATACTAACATTGAGTTCTAACTCTTTTTCCTTCTTGGGTTTACCGGTTACTCCATCTCACTTTTTTGTCCTGATCTTAATTTAGTCTTTTTTTCCGAGTAACAATTAAGAGCTAAAAGTACATCGCAGGTAAATCATATTGCCTTGGATGTGTGCTTATTACGTACACAGTTCTTGATGGTTTGCAAAGTAAATCACATAAAGCTGTAAGAATACGAAGGCAGAGTCCTGTTATAGGATGGGTTGTTAGCCCTATAGGTTGTTTTGTTGCTTTGTGGCGCGTGAATGTACTACCTCGACCAGCAATGTGGGTCTAGAAATTGGAACTGACACCCTTGGAGAGAAACCGAGATCAGATTCCAATTTGTTCTCCTAATATCCATGATCACTAAGTATATCAGCTCATCGTCCATTTCATGCACCAAGAAACTGATAAATCCAAGGTATGATGTTCAAAAGCTGATGTAGCTCCCTCTGCTTTGTTTTACATCTTTTGACCTTAGTTTGTTTTGAGTTTGGTTAGAACTTAATCACTTCCCATGTGGTGCGATGTATATTTTTTGACAAGTTAGGGTTCAAATGTATATGTTAAGAAAAAAGTTCAAACATCTTAACCCATGGGTTTGAAAATTCTTACAGGATTCTTGCTCCGACCAATCTCCTAAGAGATCATGGGCAGTTGTTGAATGCTCGAAGGCTTCATCTTCGTGACACTGATAGATACCATCTTATATGCCATCCTATTGTGTGCCTCATCTTTATAGCAGTTATCTCTTTTTCTGGATTTTATCTTAAGCATTTACTATGTATGTTTCAGGTGCAAAGAAAGTTATAAAGGGATTGGATGTTGGGATTAATGGTAGGTATCATGAGGAACCTATAGCCCTTAAATTTGAATATTAAACACTCAACTATCTGATCTATCTTTCTTTCTTTATCTTCTCTGTTGTATCTGTTGTTTTAAGCTGGACATTTATGTGCTTGATCATCAGGTATGCACGTTGGTGACAAAAGAAGACTTACCATTCCACCATCAATGACGTTAGAACATATGCTTCTTTCTTTCTGTTATTTTCTGCAATTGCTTTTTTTGAACAATCTTTTTTTATTTTTAACATGATTATTGTTTCTTTTTGGCTGGGACTCAGTACTGATGGTAAAGAAGGGTTTGGTGTTGATAAAGTCTAGTCGCACCCTCTGGAATCACACGTATTCAACACTCTTTAATCATTCACACCCTCTTGAATCATTGACACAATAAACTTAACACATCGATGATATATTTTTGTTGGGGAGAACTACAGTATCTCATACTTTACATCAATTTGTTGAGTACAATCTTTTATCATTTGAAACGGGTTTAAATAAAGGGTTTATGGACACTGGAATTGTTGTACAAACAGGTCCAAATGCGTTTATTTATGCACCTCCAACCTGCGAATAGATATTCAAGTGACTGAGAGGTTTTCCAGAGTTGAAGTATGTAAATCAGTTGCTTCGCTTCCCAGGATTTGTTTCTGAAATTGACTATGAATTCAATATTCAAAGGCACATTTGGTATTCAGCTGGCTAGCATGTGTGGATCAAGTGGAGAGAAGTAAATTCTGAGATCAGTTCTTTTACTTAGAACATGAACTTGCTGTTGTGCTATCAAAGGCAAGGGAAGGCATTGCAAGAGAAGCTAATGAAAGAAGTTACTGATTCTCAAGAAAGGATTCAAAAACAAATATAATCATTCAGTGAACTTGAGGTATTATAGTTTTCTACTCTTATTATTGGTTGTTTACTACAATGTTATAGGATTTTAATATCCCATGCTTTTATGAAGCCTTTGTTTGTAAATAAAAAATTTGGTACGTTCTTGCATAATGTGAACCCATGTTTGCCATCAAAATTTTGAAATCCCATGCTTTTTAGAGTTGCACAATTAGTCTCAGATACTCTTTGTTAATGAATTCAGGGTATCTCAAGATTTTGTTGTATGAAATTACGGCAGATACTCTTTATTATGTAATTTTTACTTCCTGTTTTGGTTTAATTGTTCCCCTACTTGAATTTTGATTACATTGTCTTTTGTGCATTTCCCAACTGTTGGCTTAATTTTTGTAAATCAACGCGTTTCTGGCTGCTTTAGTTTTAAGTAGAAATTTCTATTTTCCATCCAATCTGGGCATTAGTCAAGTTGATTTCAAAAGATAAGCCCTAGATTTCGGATTTGCAATTGTTTTAATAGCTATGGATTGTCAGTTATTGTTATTTTTCATTATTAAGACGGGGAATTAGGGTTTGCCAATGGTCGTTATTTTTAGGTTTTTTGCGTGTCCTGATTAGTGTAACCAAATAGGTTTATTATTGATAAAAAAATTTCTTCAATGGGTTTCAAAATTTTGGGAGAGAAAGTTAGTGAGGTTTGTAAACTTCAATTTCAAATCAAAATTTGATGAACAAACAGAGAATATGGTTAGAGAAACCATAATTTGATTTGTTGATTTTTCTTTTGTTTTTGATAGGAAATGAAACGACTTGGTTGACGAATGAGTGGAATCATATACACATGGTGGTAGAGCGTCGTCAATAATCGGTAATTTTATCAATTTTTGTAGAAATCTCTTTGAGAATGTAATAAAATTTAGTGTATTTTTCTTAAAAATGTAAATGGTCATTATTATGCTCATTTTCATTACCAGTCTTAATGATTGGAATTGATTTGCCACCACCTAATCTTTTCAAAGATGTAACAGAGATAAATGTAAGACTGCGTGTGTGTGTCTCAATAACTAAGTCAGTGTTGATCTGCTCTCCTTTTTAACTGTCATATCATCATTTTAAGATTCATACTCAAGAGAGGGATAATCCGGTGAAATAAGAGCACATATACCTGCAACTTTTCGGCTAGAGAACACATATGAAAATCTATGTAGAATGTGAATCGTTATTGATCAACACCTTAAGTAGGTTCTGTAATCTTGGGTATGTATACACACTTTTATTCCTACATAATGCCTGTTTATATTTATACCTTCATCCAACTTTTAAAATTAAACCATACACTCTTTGCTCAGTTGATTTGTTGTTTGATATGCTATGTGTAGATTTTGAGATTCTCAAGTTTGATGTTAAGTGATCCAAATGTTTCATTATAAAATCTAATGGTTTGTGGAGTGAATTAATCATTTTGATCTGTGAGTATTGATAAATTAGATTTGATCTAGGAGCTAAGTGTAATATTGATTCAAACCATAGTGGGGGTTCTGTCGATTTGGTTAAATTATATGCCTCTGTTAAACCCATCAGCCCTGTCTTATGCCGAAAAGTATCTTTAGTTGTTTCAAACTAAATGATCAAAAGTTTAGCATATTTTTCACTTACAGTATAAATTCGCCTTCTATTTTACATAAATTCACCTTGGTTCCTGTCCTCTTATTTTTAGGGGTGTAATGCACAATTTGTATGCGTTGCTCTAGGTTTGATCATCGAATCCACGAGACTTATGTTGTTGACACAGGCTTGGCTCAGCCATAAAATTGATTCAGGATTATGTGGATGTTATGGATATTTGCAAAAGAAACTGCCTATGTAATATGATTCTGTATTCGGTGATCACCATTACAGTTTCCTTTTTATGTTTCCAGCTGATGCATACAGGATAAGTAAGTATATATTTATAAGATATATCGATCTATGGTTCTATTGCTTAAAATCTCTCAGTCTTTATTATTGTTATAACGAACATCTAATTTTGGTATTGCTGTTTTTAATTTGATTTTTCTTTCTTCCAGGTACTGCTATTACCGATATGAAGTGTAACTACGGTGAGAAATATGTAACGTTTAACACTTTGGTTTGCATCTGTTGTCACAGTCTGTGCTTAGGCCACTGCCCCGAGGGAAGTTCAGTTACCAAGGCGAATTGTGATTTAATCAGGTTTCTTGCGTCACCTATGTGTGAATGTTGTCGTAAAGCACTGTCGCCACCACCACACCACCCCCACCATCACCATCACCACCACCACCGTCATCACACCCACCATCACCATCACCACCACCTCCCTCACCACCACCACCATCTCCATCACCACCCCACCCCCTTCCAAATGCACTGAAGTCTGTCCAAGTGAGATTGAGTTCCAATTGTGTCCTGACCAACCACCGTGCAAGTATGTGCCAATTAGTAAGATCATGACTATGTAGTTGGAGTAATGTTATCTAGCCAGTTAAATGTTATTTGATCAATCTGGTGTTACTTATATTTGTTGTATTTGCATTTTGTATGTTCTGATGTTTCTGTATGAATAAGACTGTGATGCGTTTACAAACATGTGACTGTAAGTCTCTCTTGCAGTGTTCAAGTACGGTCTTCAACACACTAAGCTTGCTCTCAGGTAAGCCGTCTTATCTCTGTGTGTGTATTTTACAATGAAATTTCTTATTTCTTGCATAAGCTCTAAACTTGATCATATGTCAGGTGTTTGAAAATGTTTTCTTCAAGGTTCTATTGGTACTCGCACTTTTATTTTGCATTGGTTGGTGTTCAGGTATGTAAATAGTTTTCTATCTCTCTCTCTATTCACAGTAAACTTTCTTAAGGTTCAACACTTTAAATGCGGTGAGTATTCAGTTCTTCTTCAATCCTAATACATCGCTTGGAGGAACATAAACTTATTATAACCTTTTTCATTGGGGTATTCAGTTCTTCTTAAAGACTAGTGCATGGATACTCAGTTCTGCTTAAAGCCTAATGCATGGCTTAGACCAACATAAACAAAAAGGTTAATTCCTTGCCTGGGGCAGTGCGGTTGCAAAAGCCAATTTACACTTTTGAAAAGAAATTCGCCATTTTCAATTAAAATGTTAGATTGTGGAAAGAATAATAACAATTGAAAAGAATTTGCTTGTAATATTTTATTTAAGATGGATGTTTAATCTAACCATGGTCGTAGAGTTAGTGATTATCAAATTGTGCTGCCTAAAGTTTCAAAAATCGTCAGGTCTAATGAGTGCTTATAATGAAGGCTAAAGGATATTATGTATATTGCAGAAATTTGATATCTCTGAAATGTTTATATCATTCGTCTACTTGCTTTATGCATTTGTTTGTCGAGGATCATTTTCTTGGGAAAAAAACATGAAAAATTAATCATGTCTTTGATTGTTTAACCTTTTAAGTATTAGCAAAATTCAATTGCAGAAATTTCTGATAGTCACAATAAGAATGTCAGGTTAAATTCATAGCCTAATCCGACAACTTCAAAGTACTGCCTTAAAATTTGAGCATGATTTTGAATTGCATTTACTTTCATAGTACTGTCTTTGTAAGGTTTTTCAATTTTGTACACATTTACTTTTAAATTTTCTTTATTGATTTGCTGTAGGTTCGTAATTGGATCATTGATTTCTCGGAAGGGTCGAAGATGGTTGCCGCAAAAGTATATGCACTGCCACATCTACCATAGATATGAGCGCACAAAGATAGTGTTAGAGAGTACCAATTTGTTTGTGGACACGAAGATGGATTTAGTCGCTGCAAAATATATGCACAACTACATCTACCAAAAACATGAGCACCAAAGATGGTGCAAAATGCAAATATTGGCAGCATGGGAAATTAGTTCTCTTTCATTAAAAGAATTATTTGCATCTTTCCTACTAACTAATCATTATCTCTCTCACATGAATAGCCTCTGTAACATCATTTGAGCATTCTTGATTAACACTGATTAAATAGATCATTCCAAGTTAAGATTCACCGTAGTTAGAGTTAACGGTAGCTATGTTTTTTTAAGGGGTTGACTTGGATGATACGATTGTCTAAAGTAAAACGTTCTTATGTGTATATAAGAAGCATTGTATGTCCAATATATAATTATGTTAGGAGAACTATTTAATCCCTGTCATAAATCTACTAACCATCTCCTTGGTTCATTGTTCAACATCAACGGAAATGTGGAACCATTTTCTTATACAACTTGAAGGTAGAAATTAACGGGTCAAGAGTCCTCCAGCTACTGAATTTGGGATCTTTCTAACAACAATGTTATTATAATGTGTACTTCCGTAAGTCCAACTAAAATATACCACGAGCTGAAAACGCAAACAAATACTGAAGTCCCCTGCACTGAAGGCTTGGGTGATACCCTATATGTGAACTATATTAATGCTGTCATATGATCTTTACCATATAATCCAATTACAGAGGGGTGATATTATATTTTCGTTGTCCCAGGCCCAGCACACGCTATTGTGAAATAGCCTATGCCGTTTCGGTTCGGGTTAAACCTAGTGTCTTAAAATTATCATCTGCCCGATCCATCAGATGGCCAATTAGAACGCACTGATAACCGAAAAGAAAATCAACAATCATGCGTAATCTTAGATTTAATTAGAATTAATTAGGAGCGTAACGGTTAATTTTTTTACACTACTACTTCGGGACAAAGGAAGTAAGAAACTAGGGATTACTACATAATCTTATATACAAGACCCGTTTAACACCTAATCCATCCATCAAACCCGGTTTAACCTCTAATCCAAAAATTTGTTTTTGGACTGATTTTGTGAGTCGCGCGTCCAAATCACGTGAAGGCAATGAAAATTAGATTTTCAATATCCCATATATACCCCTCTCTTGTACGAACTATAAATCTAGCGGAAATCAAATCTTCCAAAAAAATTCGGCATTCGGCAGCTCACAAATATTTCTTCTCTCTGCTTCAGTTGGTGTTTTTCAGTTTTAGGGTTTCAATTTCAAATCTCCAGGTATTTTTCTTTAATCTTCTTCTCTGCTCTTATATTTGTTGTTTATGCTTTGTTCTGTTTTTGTTTTTTTTAACTGAAATCATGATAATCAACTTGATTTCATGTTTTTGTTTGTTTTCTTACACTGAAATCCCGATGATTACAATTTCTATGATGTACATTTTGTTGAATTCCATGATCGATCTCGTTTTTGTTCGTGTTTTAGTTTTTCTTTTGATCTTTGAAACTGATTTTGTAATCATTCCATTTTGTTCATTAGATCGTCGTATTCAGTTTTTTTACATGTTGTTTGATAATAGGTTTTATTTGGTTTTCTTTTATTTTTTCAGGGAATCATGATTTTTGTTCTTTCTTCTGGATGTTTTGAATGATTCTTCAGTACATATTAATACGTACTGTTTTTCTAAACTTTTTGATATATACTGTTTTTATAGTATACCATTTTTGAATCAGTACATATTTGTTTACATTGTGTGTCTGTTATGTGTGAATCTAGAATATGTGTGATACTTCTAAAATAGTACATATTATGTTGTACTGTAGATTTAGTATTCCTATCATCTTAAAATATATGTTTTGATTTTTGTGTTTTGTGTTATTTTATTTGGATCACAATTGTTCAGGTTCAACATGTCAGGTGTTGCTTCTAATCCAAATAGATTTTGCTACTCTCATGTATACCACAAGCAACACCACATTGCATATTCGTTTACGTTATCTTCGACTTTGGAAGATTTGAAGTTTACTATTTGTAGTGCGTGGAGCTGGTTGACACCACCAACTATTGTTGTTAATTATGTTGAAAATGGAGTGAAAGTCCCTGTCCTTGCTGATGTTTCTCTTCAAGGTCTTGTTGCATTATATTTTACGAAGAATTCAGATTTCTTTGAGTTGCATGTTGATGTTGTGTTATCCTGTGCATCTAGTTCGTTGAGAAGTGCTGATCTTGACAATAGTGCTGAGTTGGTTTTGATTGCTAGGAACAATTATTTGAAAGATTCTAAAGAGGTTGTAAGTGTTCTTTTTCTGATGGTTGGGAGAATCTTTTTGAAGATAAAAACCATCTCTTCCATGGTGGTGTTGAAGCTGTTTGGTTAGCATATGAGAAATATTGTTTGAGGACTGGATATAAGGTTAAAAAATTGAAGAATGACCTTGAGAGATTCACAGTGAGATGCAACAACGACTGTTGCTCTTGGATGCTTCACGCGGTTGCCATGAATGGGTCTTTGGATGTGTTTAAGATAAAGTATTACGTGGGTAGGCACACTTGTGGTGCTGGTTATAGGTTGAGGAGTCCAACTGTTTCGAGGAAGCTTGTAAATCATTTAGTTCATGAGCGTGTCAAGCACAACCCTCTCATAAAGACGCAAGAGATTATGGATTATATTAAAGTTGGTGGAGGGATCAACATCAAGATCACCACGCATATCATGCACTAGAGTTATCGCATGAAATAATTTTTGGTGACGATGTAAAGTCATACACTGATCTTGCTTGGTGGGTCACTGTTGTTCGGGAAACCAACCCAGGGTCTTATATTGATTTTGATTTCAATGACGCAACAAAGAGAGTCCACAGGCTTTTTATTTGCTTTGGAGCTTGTAGAGAGGGTTCTAAACTTTGTCGTCCAATGATCTTTTATGATGCGACATTTCTTACGGGGAGGTTTAAAGGAGGTTTAGTGGTTGCGACATGTCTTAATGGCAATCAAGGTAACTTTTTTATATGGTACATATTTTTGATATTTATCTGTTTTTTATGTACTTTAGGATCATACACATCATACATAAAGTACATAGTGATATATATTGTAGGTATAACATAATTTTGAAGGTGCAGACATGAAGTAAATATTGATATGGTCTTTTATATTTGTTTTCCAGTTTTTTATCCTTTTGCATATGCATTAGTTCCTGGCGAAGATAACGATAATTGGCATTGGTTTATGGACAATCTTAAAAAAGTTGTGGACCATCGTCCCATCACCTTTTTGACTGACCGAGGTGAAGGTTTGTTGAATGCAATTCCTGAAGTTTTCCCTGATTCTTATCATAGCTATTGTTTTTTCCACTTGAAAAAGAACTTACCCATCAGTAAGGATGATGAAAAATATAAAGAAGTGATGGAATGTTTCCAAAAATCAACATATGCGCTTTCTCCAGCAATATATGAAGAAGGTCTTCAAGAAACGGTTTATCTAGGAAGGCCTTGGGTTGCTCAATACAGCCGTAAAATTCCTAGGGAAAAGTGGTCTAGTGCATACTTCCCAGGCTGTAGGTATGGTCAGACTTCTTCAAGCATTGCCGAGTCTTTTAATAACTGGATTCGCCGCGAGAAGAAGTTACCTCCTTATGCTCTCTCTGACGCAATCAGGTTTTTATAAGTTTCTTGTAACACTATAAGTATATATGTATAATATGTTTGTTGTTTTTTAATTTTATTTTGTCGTGTAGGCTACGGGTAATGGAGTTGAGGTCTGAACGTCATGAAGAAAGTCTTTTGATGGATCCAGAACTCTTAACCCCTGTATATCAAGCCTTTCTTGAACTACACATTCAAATTGGTCGTCCTTGGAAAGTTAGTCAGTCATATGCTTACGTCTTTGAAGTTCATTCCCCAAGGTTAATTTTTTTAGGTAACATGCTCTTTTGAACTGAGATATCTACTAAACTAGTTTTTAGGGAAAATATCAAATATGTATTGTGTAGATTATATTCTTTTTTTTTGTTTTTGTAGTGTAAATATCAATATATACTGCGTAAATAATATGCTTGGTTTTCTTGTTTGCAGGTCTCATATGGTAGATCTACAACAAAAGAGTTGCACTTGCCAAAGATGGCGCGTGTATGGTTTTCCATGCTCGCATGCTACTGCAGCTATTGCTGCATCTGGGGGAAAGTTCCTTAATTATATCGACGAATACTTCAAAGTTAGTTGTTATCGCCATCTATATTCAATTGTTATCATACCTGTTCCTAATCACGACAGGTAAGTTTTTTAAGCAGTACATATTGATCTTTTTTATGGTAGTATCTTTATACATGAGAATGGTTTTAAGCAGTACATATAAACCATAAACTAGAACTAGCATAGTACATATTGATATTTAGTGTAACACACATCAATAAAAACTGCACAAGTATAGTAGTTTTTTCTTATTTATGTTTTCAATATACCACAGGCCTGATGAGTATACCGTAGAAGATACTATTCTTCCACCAATAGTAGTTAGGGCTCCTCCAGGAAGAAGAAAAAAGAACCGCATCAAGAGTGCATAGGAGAGGAGAAAAAATCCATTTACATGTTCAAATTGTAAATTGAAATCTCATCACAACGAGGCTACATGCAGTGTTATCCGTCAGTACCAATATACGGATGAGAATTAATTTCATTACAGTTTTTTTTAGTATATTTTGGATTTAAATTCTTTTAGAAGATACTTGTCGCATTTTTTTAGGTTTATTTTTTCAAAACTTGTTTTAGATTATGAATCTGTTGGTTCAGAGTTTCAGAACAAAGTAATATCAATATATACTTCCTAGCACATATCAATTTGTTCTGCCTTTCTATATAACTCTAAAATTAAATAGAAACCTAACAATGCTAATAAATATCATCATATATATATATATATATAAACATAATAATTAAAAACCAAGTTGAATAGGTAGAAACCAGGTTGGATAAGTAAACACAATAAGAAAGTTATCGAAGTACTATCCACAAAACCCTGCCCAGCAAAACCCAAAATGCACCAACTTATCTCCTCAGACCAAGAGCTACAAACATATCTGAATTACTCTGCAGTTAAACATGTATTTTCATTGGGAGGGTTCCCAACTGATTTCAGGATGAGTGGCTGTCAACAACTTGCATGTTAACTTGATTCTTTTCATCTGAATCTTCTTCATCAGTTGTTCGTCATCTCCCAAAATTTTCCCATCACGATCAATATTTGATCTTCTATTTATAAAATGCATCACATACAGAAGGCAGTCTGGCCATATCCCTTGTTGTGGACATCCATAGTCTGTCAACCGTACGGTGCTCAACATCTTTCTTTTATGCTCATCTAAGAACTGATTGATAAGGTTGAACAGGTATTCAGACATTTTCTTGGCATTTTCATAGCAATGGTCCCTGAATGCCACATATGAGTTGTAATGTATAAATTTCTCTGCTTCAAACTCAAATTCCAGCAGGGTCCAATGCTTGTTACCGTGGCACATTGGTACACAGATCTTTTTTATTTCATCGCTCATTTTCAAGATTGGCATGATGACATCAGTCACTTCTGGCCCCTTAAAATAGTCTGGATTTTAGACATCTTGGCAAGTTTGGGTTGCTAGGGGCACGTCGCTTGACGTTTGGGTTGTTGTAACTTCATGTTCCTGCATTTTTGAATCCAGATTTTCAGTATTATATTTGAATCATATTTTTTCAAACAATGACAAGAAAGGTAAATTACCACAAGTAGAAGATATACCTCTTGGTCACTTCCCTTCTCAGGTGTTTCTTGAATCGCATTCTTCTCTGGTGTTATTTGGTTTGGCTCAGCTGTAGCTTGTCGAACTTCTACACGTCGCAAATCATTTTCAAATAAATTATCAAAATGTTTTCGAATGTCAATCCCAAACAGAGTATGGCTTGAAACACTACCATTGTCTTGGCTGAGAGATGCATATTCTTCATCATAAACATCCGTGCTGGAAATGGCTAAGTCCAAAAATTCTTCGAATGTGAACTTTTCGATGTCTTCCATCTTAGCCAGATCAGTAAACAAAGGTATTTTCATGCCGACGATGCTGTCGACCAGAGTTTCAACGTCTTGTTCGTCTGGGTTCTGCGACATCCCTTTAATCGTTTCAAGACTCTGGTCAATTGCTTCAACCACCTTCTTCATTGCTTCTTGTTGAAGTCCAGCTAAATCATCCTGCAACCATAGAGTTTATTCATGATAGTTAAATACATACTGATATGTACAGTTATATGACAATAATAAAACACATCTGTAATCAAGTACATACTGATATGTACAGTTATATGACAATAATAAAACACAATTGTAATCAAGTACATATTGATATTCACAGTTATATGACAATAATAAAAAACAATTGAATCAAGTACATATTGATATTTACAGTTATATTTTGATAAACACATTTGTAATAAAGAGTGAAACTAGCCAGCATTACTTACCTGTGAGTTACTTTTCTCCTGCATCTGTTTGACCTCTTTCTCCAAGTCAAATTTAGCCCCTGTTTTAATAACATTAACATCAACACCACAGAACTTGCGCACTGAAGGTGGTGTTGACAATGCAACATTAAATGGAACCCTTTTGACGGTGGTGTCACTCACATCATTTTGTTCATCTTCTGTTGGAATCTGAACAGTTGGCACTTCTTCTTCCAAAGCTACTTCACCTTCTGTTATGTTTTCACAAAGAGGATCTGTTGGAGTAGTAGGAGATGGGAATTCTCCTGTTGGGTTAGTGCCTAAATGATTGGGACTCCCATCAATTGAGTCTCGAAACTCTTCTTCATTTTCAGGATGCATGGGAGAAGCTTTCATGTAAATGTCATTCAACATTTGCATAAGCTTTGACGCATCAAGCGGTCCATCCTCATGCTGCATATTGTTAGCTTCATCCCATTTCTCAAAGATCGTCTTTCTCAAATCTTCATATCTTCCTTTCCAGTTATCTTCTTCCACTTCCTTTCCTGCAGTTTCTTCTTTATCTTCTTCCTTTTCATCTTCACTCTTCTCTTCTTCAACTTTTCTTATTATTCTATTCAGAATTTACTTTTCTTCATTGGTGTATTGAACCTTGAAATTGTCATTGAACTTTACCAAAACAACAAAATATGTACTAGGAAATATGTACTATAAAAACAAGTTTTTTCATGAGGTACATATCAATATATAATGTAGGATAAAAAACATCATACATTCAATACATATCATTATATACTATAGGATAACACAACATCATAAATGTAGTAAATAAGTACATATTTTTCTTACCTCATATTCAGTTGTATCAATGTCTTTTTGGAGTTCAGCACATAACTTTGAAAGATTCAATTTGGCAGCTCTCGGAACAAACATTTTTTCTGGAATCGTCTTTATTTCCCCCAGTTCCAGCAAATATGTATGCTCTGCATACCAAATCTGTTTTGGAAAAAAAAATCACCAAAACAAAGTTAAAAGTAAATCATGATTCTCATTGAGTAAACTACTAAAAATATTTTTAGTACGTATTCTTACCAAAAAATAGTTCAGACACCCTGTAGTACTCTCGACTGCGTTTACATTGTCATTTAGTGACTTTTCTAGGTAAGAATGTATCAAATCTGGCATGACACATTCTTTGCAGCTCCGAGATCCTCCCAAGACCAATGTACTTTTCAGTCAAGGCATGTGCATCTTTTGTTGTGAAAAACAAAGTGATACACATGAACATGCATATAAGCCTTACAAGGTCTTCAACATCTCTGACTTCTTGACTTTTTTCCTCAATCCCTTCTTCACTTTCTTCTTTTCCATTTTCTTCATCACTCCCAATTTCTTTATCTTCTTCATCACTTTCCTTTTCTTCAGATTCTTCAACTTTCTTCTTAGTTGATGGCTTTTTTCTTTGAAGTTTCAAGACTTATTCATGTATCCTCACTCTATTTACCTTTTTTTATCTTTTGTATATCAGAAAAGAACCTCTGGAAGAAAGCACTGTTTCTATATCCACCCCTCGATGTCAGCATTATGTCTTCATGTTGTCTTTTTCCTGCTCTTGGCCTTCCAAAGATAACACCTACTTCTTCAGGAGTGGATGTCAGAATATGTGAAACTCCATGCCTTTTGAACTCAAATATGAGCTCATATGTAACTTTACTTCTCTTATAACACTTTATAAGATTGGTCACATCAGTTTCATTCTTCATCCAGTGATCTGCAGCCAAATTTGTATACCAGAACATCAGAAAAAGGTTCCCATATGATTGCTCACTGATTATCCGCAACTGAGTTTCATTCAACTCAAGCTTTTCTGCCTTGATTTCTTTAACAAGTGAGAAAATCCCCATGAAACCACTTCTGTATATCTTCCTAGCAGGTGCAGGTGCTTTTGTGTTATTTGTGGTTTTCTTCACACCACCTGCATAATGAACACACTGTCAATATTCCTACAACATATCAATATGTACTATAATATAGAACAAAGTATATATTTTTGATATGTTGATATGTATCTGCTAGATCATGAACAAAGTATACATTAATATGTACTGATTCAATTCAAGATTAGAACAAAGTACATATCAATATATACTTATCCTGTATGCAAGATCTAGATGCTATAGTATCAGTACAGTATACATCTATATATATGCTTTATATCTATAGCATGAACAAAGTATATATTGATATGTAATGATCCAATTCAATATCTAGAACAAAGTACATATCAATATATACTTATCCTGCAATCAATATCTACATGCTATAACATCAAAATAAGCATATACTGGTATGTATTGATCAATATATACTAAAAACCAAGTACATATCAATATTTACCCTATGTTGCATGCTAGATCTATGTGCTAAAACATGAAAATAAATAAATATAATATATAATGATATGTACCCATGCTGTATGCTATTTCTAACTCCTATAACATGAACAAAGTATGTTATATATTGATATGCACCAATGATATGTACCTTTTTTGTCAGAAACAACAACACCCTTCTTCTTCTTCTGTGATGTAGATGGAGAACGAACAACAAGAGCTTTCTTCTTATTCTTTGTAGAGAATCTACAACAACTGTTACATTTTCTTCCGATGTTATTGGAGAATCAACAACTTCATTGTTCTTCTTCTTTTTTGATTTTGCTGGAGACTCAACAACAGTTTGTTTCATTGTTTTTGATCTTGTTTGAGAACCAATAACTTCTTTGTTCTTCTTCTGTTTTGATTTTGCTGGAGAATCAACAACAGTTTGTTTCGTTTTTTTTGATGTTGTTGGAGAATCAACAACTTCATTGTTCTTCTTCTTTCTTGATTTTGTTGGTATAGAATCTACTGTAGAAGCTTTCGTGTTCTTCTTCGGTGGTGGAGATTGAGGAGTATCGTGTTCTTCAATCACTGTTTCCTTTATACTTCTATTGATTTTTCTCTTTGTACCCATTAGATGAAAATTTTGCAGTAGTATAATGATGACAGTAGCTTTGGTTTGAGTTGTATAATGCTGAAAGAAATCAAAGCCTGCTATTACAGATTTTGATTTTGGTATTTTGGTCTCTATTTTTGGATTTTATTTCAGGTGTTTCCTGATTTTGATTTTGCCCTAGTTTTTAAGGTTTTAGTGAGGGAAAGTTATGAAATCGAGTAATGTTGGTGGAGTTAATGAAACTATTTTTTCCGTTAAGAATCCGAGTAATGTAGGAGGTGAAGGACGTGGGATCAATACTCGTGATGGGCAGAATTATAATTGGAAGTTTTCAAATAGTTTTTGAACTTATGGTTAAAGTGGGTTTCTCAGGAGAACTAATAGTTAACACGGTCTGGGTTTTTTGGACTAGCTAGTAAATTTCCGAATAAGAAAATCTATCCGGAGTAGACATGGAAATACCCGCAACATGGTACCGGACAAGAAAATCCAGATTTCCTGAAGGTCAAATTTGGCAAAAGACATAAATAACCCTGTTATAGCAGCCCCCACTGCTATCTCCTCTTGAATACTGCATGAGACTGCAGACTATCACTTTGGAAGCTACTACCAACCTTTTTCTTTCAGCTTCCCACTATAAAACAATTTTTCAAAAAAGAATTTGACTAATTCATTAATTATCTTAGGGTTTCCACTCCTACTCTGTTGAAAAACAAGAGTCTGAAAACAAGAAATGAAACTGGGATCTTTTTCAGTGGTGGATGGATTCTATCAATCTCAGGTAGGTTACCTGCAGTCTTAACTCTGCATATTTCTTAAGTAACACTTTTTATTGTCTACTACTTATGCTCAAAATCATATCTTACTAGTTGATCTTTGATAAGAAAATTATGGGTTTTTTGAGCTAACCCATCTTCTCAATTCTCAATGTATGGAAAATATGGAATTTCAGCTTTAGTGGGTTATGTTTGATTTTCAGGAATTATAGAGTAAATTTTTTTTTTGTTCTTTTGAGTTCTAGTGAGTCCTAAAAAAATGTCTTGGTTTGAATCTGAAATCCATACAAAATACCACTTATTGTCAAACCCACCTCTAATATCTCCACCTCTTTCTACTACTCCATCATTCACATCTACTTATAATACTAATTATCAAAAAGATTCTACTCCATCACCACCATCATCATCAAATGGGAGTAGAATTAGTCCAGCTGTTTTATTCATCATTGTAATCTTAGCAGTGATCTTTTTTATATCTGGTTTACTTCATCTTCTTGTTAGATTCCTTATAAAACAACCATCATCATCCTCAAACTCACAATCTAATAGATACCCAGAGATGTCAGGTACTGATGCATTACAAAGACAACTTCAACAACTATTTCATCTACATGATTCAGGTCTTGATCAAGCTTTTATTGATGCTTTACCAGTTTTTATGTATAAGGATATAATGGGTTTAAAAGAACCATTTGATTGTCCTGTTTGTTTATGTGAATTCTCTGAAGATGATAAACTTAGATTACTACCTATGTGTAGTCATGCTTTTCACATAAACTGTATAGATACATGGCTTCTCTCAAACTCAACTTGTCCACTTTGTAGAGGAACCCTTTTTCAGAATGGGTTTTCAATGGAAAATCCTGTTTATGATTTTGATGAACCAAGGGAAGAAGATTGTGTACAAGGTGATTGTGAAACCGGGTTTGTATCTAGTAAGAAACCAATTGAGATTGAAGAAGCTACATGTGAGAAAAGGGTGTATCCTGTTAGACTTGGTAAGTTCAGAAATGTTAACAACAATGAAGCAGTAGTAGGGGGTGAAGGAGTGACAGGAGGTGCTGGTGCCTTAGAGAGGGACACTATAGCAGAAACAAGTAGTAGTAATTTAGATGCAAGAAGATGTTTTTCAATGGGTTCTTTCCAGTATGTGGTTGCTGATTCAACTTTGCAAGTAGCTTTGTCCAATGATAAAGATCACGAAAGTGGTCATTTGACTCTTTTGAAAGGAAGAGTAGGAGTACAGAATGGGCATACTTCCATTGATGTGGATTTGTTAGAAGGGAAGAAGTTGAGTAGTGCCAGTAAGGGTGAGAGTTTTTCTGTTTCAAAGATTTGGCTTTGGTCTAAGAAGGGAAAATATCCTCCTAGTTCCACTGATTCTCATATGGGCAGCACCCTCTCTTCGCTCAATCTTGGTCTTCCTTGGACTGAAAGAACTCAAGAACTAAGAACTCGTCAAGATTTAAGAACTTATCAAGATTTGGGAACTCTAGACTTAAGAAATCAGGACTCAGGGCTCATGAAAGGTACTTAATCTGTCTTATATTTTCTTGGTTAATCTTTCAATCAAATCTATCAATGAAAAAACTAGTTAATGTTTTCTTTTGTTCAAATTTTTGGAGGGTGCAAACTAGTCTAAAATTTTGTTTCTTTTCTTATTTTTCCTGTCAGTATACTTTTTATTTTTGAGTGGATGAAGTGAAAAAATCCCAATTCTCTCCAAACAGTAACAAGTTCTTTCTTTTGCTTCTTTTCTTTTGAATTTTTTCTTGCTTTTTATCTGTATATTTCATTAACCAATATATATTATAGTATACTTGTTTGATGATGATGCGTTAGCTTAACAACCCAACCTTGTTTAATGTGTAGTCATCAGCACAGCCATGTGAGAAAACAAAAACAAAAGGTTTTATGGGACCCAATTTAGATGAAACTTTGATCATCATCTTATAGTTAATAACTGTTATACAGATCTCTCGGTATATCTGATTCTCTTTATAATACTAACATATTTGCACAACTAGATTGTGCATTTGCTTTTGAAGCTTGGGTTTCTTTCCAACTTTGATCGTTTATTGCTGTTTGTCTGAATACACATCTTTTTTTCTTTATTTTGCATCTCTCAGAGGGTGGTATTCCACCCATATGTGTTGAGTTGGATAGTGATGGATGGGATGGTGGTGGTGGTGTGACTAGTGGGTACCATAAAAAGTTGTGTGAAGGATTCTAGCGAGTGAAAGTGAGAGAGAGAGCTATGAGTAGATGGTTCCATAACATTTGACATTTGGTAATTGGTGGTGGTGGGGGGTTATTACCACCTTGAATGGTCTTTAGAGTTCCAACACTTAAGCAAGCACAACACCCTTTTCACCCTTTTCAAGTTTTCAATATGGTTTTGAGATTTCAGGGACATTTTTTTATGACATTTTTTGTCTCGTTTTCTATACAAAAACTTGTGTAATTAAGAGTGAGTGAGACCGGGAGAGTGGTGGGTGCAACACGCCAATACATGAATAACCTACTTGAAAAGGCATATAGCTCATTAGGTCAGATTTGTCTGTTAATTGGTGATTGTCCAGAGACCGAGAAAAAGTGAACGAAGCCAAGATCTTGATTGTTGAACAAAACTGGAAACAAAGAGAGGATTATAATATATATTAGAGTGGTTGACAGAAGAATCCAATGTTTTGAGTATTGTGTCAACATAATGCAAAGAATGGGGTTTAATCTTGTACTAATCCTTGATTAAAACAATACTAAACAAAAGATTTATATAATGTGATAGTCAGGGATGTTTTGAGTATAAATCACAATCCCATTTAGAAAAAGTGTATCTAATATAACTAGAATCAATCAATAAAACCCCACCGTTTTATTAGTACTGTGATTGAAACTAAAAAGAAAAAGAAAAATGTGAAAAATAAAAATAAAGATATTTTCCCTTTTTGTTCTTGGAACCACGGTAGAAATGGTGTCATCCCCAACATGATGTTGTATTTGTTTATTTGGAGATTAGTGTTTTGGATGGCTTAAACTCTGTGCATGTTAGGATGTTGGATCACACTTTAACGTCTTTGACAATGATATAAACAAAGAATCAGCAGCATCACCTAGATTATAAAGCTACGATACTATTTCAGTCGCTTTAAACCCAGAGCCATGCATTATGTATGTTTATCAGATTTTATATTCTCGGGAGGATGGATTTGGCGGTACACTAACAATTGGAATCTGAAACCAAACTAGGCACTACTATTGTTTGTTTTTTATTTTATCGGCATGTGTTAAAAGTTAGGGCCCAAGTTTTGAGTGATAATCTTTTATACTTTACCATTTTGTTTGAGCTCAAATATCGTGACTGATCTCACTTTGGACGGAGACACAGGCACATCTGCCGATTTTGGCCAAACCACGACCAAACAACTTAACTTTATCCTAACCCTTTTACTTTCAATATTTAATTTTATATTAACTAGTTTGTTGCCCGTGCTTTGCACGGGCCTAAATTTATATTTTTTGAGATTTATACTTCTGGGTTAGAATTTGTGTATATTATCCCTGGTTCGTTGTCTTTTTCTCTTAATCTGTCGTCCAATTAAGTTCTGGTATTCTTGTAAAAAAGAACTCACTGTAACTAACATACAAGTTATATTAATATGTTATTAGAGAATATTTTTCCGATCAAATTATATAATAGAATTTTAGTTTTTACCATTAAAGACGTATCAATTCAACATTTATACACAGTACACGCTTCCACAGTTGACCTATAGTTCTCATTCTTTGTAGCTTTAGTACTACTGAAATTTTAGTAAATGTAACATATAAAGACAATCAACAAAGGAAAAACAATTAATGCTTTCCTAAGAAGGCAAATAAAAGTTATAAACCTGAATATAAAGAATAAGGTCCAAAAAAAAAGTGACGCTTGCTATATAGAATGTAAATTCAACAACAACAAAACAGGGCATATATTATATGGGTTTCTTCTTCATTTTACATAAATTTTAAGGATCCGCTTGTCATTCAGATTAAATGGGAGAAACTGAACCCCTTTAAAGCCAGACCACTCCTTACTATTTGTCCAAAATTTATGAAGGAACACCGCATAGTCCAAAATTAACAGACATACCTCCTTTAAATTCACAGAAGGATATAATAAAGGGGTTTTCTTCCACATCCACTATTCAAGTAACATTCATAATCTTTCAATATCCCAAAGTATTATCCTCGAATCAACCTCACATGTAGTCACTGCCGGTCTAATTTAACCACCAGTGAACTTTCCCATACTGTTAAATCTGTTTCATTTCCCCATTACATCAGTGGTGGCCTTATTTCATTCAGAATTAACTTCACATATCAGGTTCACATCATGCGCTCGACATGCAGTTCAAATTCGATGCATCCATGACAAACCAATAAAAAAATAGATGAATTATTTATTTTATTTTTTTTGATGAAAAAAAAAACAGATGAATTGAAAGTTACTTCTTAAAAACTATTCATTTTCACAAAATTCAAAAACCATGGTATGGTACAGAATCAAATTTGTTACCTGTATAACACTTCCCTCATTAACTAATTTAATCATATTTATCTACATTTCAAGAATAATCTCAGCTGTCTTCAGAACAATTAATTGATTTCCAAGAGTTTGTTCCTTTAGGACAATTCAGATCATTCTCTTAACCCTCCATCTGTTTACCATTTAGAGTTGGATTTCTTATATTATCATCCTTGAGTAGTTGGAGTCGTTGATGTTGAGCTTGGAGCCTTGACCCCTACAATAAGAAATGAAAAGATTTCATCAGAAATTGAATTATGAAGAAATCAAACATCTTAGTATAATTAGTAGGAACGACCACGATAAAATCAAAATATTTTCTATCAGTGCAACACATAAATAAGATTTCTTGAAAGCACCACATCAAACCTAATTCCCTGCCTACTAACTGACAGTCATTAAACCCTTATTTCCTCTAGCTTATACCTGGTTAGATTTGAAGACCCAATCAGACTAAAACACTTGTTGAAAAGGTTTTTCAATTAATTTCTTACAATGATACACATATTGGTCAAACCTTAGTTTTATTTCTCATGTAATGTGAGTATAATGAGCTAACTACCTCAAATAGAACAATGAAACACCCTTTGTATTAATTAAAAAAAATGTAGTCCAGATGAGAAATTGAAATTGAATTTTTTAAAACTTAGCTGATTTATTAGCCCAAGTTTAAGTAATGTATCTATTCAGTCTGTATCAAGCTATCAACTCAGTACATTTTTATCTTACAATAATTCTATTTGATTGAATATATATAATGATTATTTTTTGACCTGCTCACGAAATAACCAAAGGGATCTTTAAACTGGCCCCTTGACTGCGCCAAATGCAGAATTAACAAAAATATGTACCAAACGGATAGATTTTATTCTACTATTTGTTTAAGAAGCAACTTGAAACTTATGCATGAACTAAAAAAAGATTAGATAAAAAATAGACGGACATTTAACATCCGAAGACTGATCCGTTAATAGTCTTTATTCTTAATCCATATATCAGAATTAACACAATTGGAACCACACATAACAAAAATGATTGTACGGGGTAGACCTGATATTATTAGTTTATGCACGGGATACAAAGTTTAGTCTTTCAATAATCTTTCTCCTTTCTACACAATTGTTTCTGATGGAGTTACCATCCAAAAGTAATTGAAGAAGGAAGTGAACTGAGATCAATGGGTATACCTTCAGATTGATCACGACTGCAAGATGAGCTAGTGATGAAGTTTTATTCTCCATGACCCAAGTCATTTATTTAAGGAAAGGAAGAACAACCTGTATCCAGGTCACTTGCCGTTTTTATTTGAAATAAACATGAAAATGACTATGCGAAAAGGAACAGATAAACAACCATTTTTTGTATATCTAATCCTCTACTAAAGGATCACAATGTTGACTAATTAAAAATGAATTTCAAGATAATGCATATGGAAATATCTAATGGGAAGTATTATCTCTCTTGAGGAAAAAGATTGCTTAGTCAATCTCCTAGTTTTGAGATAACCTAAAGCTTAAGACCATTTATTTGAAACATTTAGGTTCTAGAACTTCGAAAACCAAACCTTCAGATGATACTGTGAATGGAGCTAGAAGAGACCTATTGAACATAGTCTTTTCCAGCTTGCATATAGACTACACTACGTTGTGAGTATGTAATCTTCAGTTTTTGTCTTTGAACAATACAGATTTTCTTCACTGTAATATATTAAATAAACATACCACCCGTTATTAGTGACACATATATATACATAACTACCTCATAATTCGAAACAACATTATTGTTCAAAACAATATTTGTTTGTATGGGATATTTATATATACCTTCCAGTACTCCTACACTTATTTTTCCGACTACCCTCTTAGGTTTTGAAGTGCATTTTAATTCTGCTGTCTGAAATTTTTCCTTCTCTGCGGTATATATCTCATGGTTGTAACAAAAATTTGTATAACCTATGAGTCAAGAAACTTTTAGAATGTCAAACACATGAATCCTTAAAATATCCGCTTGGAATATTATGAAGCGCGATATTAACATAGAGAAGCTAGAGAGTAGCATGCATCAGAAGCTAACTTGGTTTTCCAAGTATTTTAACTACTGCAAGAATGTCAATAAAAAGATGCTTTATATACATAATGAAAAATCAAACAACAGAGACTGTAATTTCAAGGATCAAAAAGCTCAATAAAGACTACACCTAGTAATGTAACACGATTTTGATCTAGTGAGATGGTTTTGCAATTGTGGAGTGTGCTAATTCGGTATACAAATCCCTAATCAATTATCATACTTTTCGTTTTTGACTTGATTATTATCGTATGGGTGCACTTTACAAATTGTAACTGAATAACAAACATTTTAAATATCAGATGGGACAAATATCAGGATAACCCTCCAATTGATAGCAAACGGAAAGTCTACCTTCAAAGAAAGATAACTAATGCAGTAGTAACCAACACAAATACCGAAGCATTGTCCCTCTTTAATTAATTGGATATACAAAAAACTAAATGGAATACTTGAATTAAGAAGCATAAAAAACTTACCGGGCGTAAAACCCTAGGATTTCACGAATAGCTTCTGCTGCAAATGATTTGATCTTCAACCTCCAATAACTAATGATTCCAAAAAAATCACGAATAGTTACATCATGATCGTTATTAGCAGTAGTGCCTTCATCAAACCCAAAAGAATAAATCAAAATACAGATTCGGGGAAAACCCCAAAACAAACTGATGGAATAAGTTAATTTTTTTTACCTATAAAAAGTTACAATAACATAACTACTTCAATTATTAGGGCTGATTGATCTAACCTGACCTGCAAAATCAAAACACAAGAAACATTAGATACATATAAGAAAAACCAAATCCAAAACATTAAAATACCTTATGTATAAACACAAGAAAACCTAAGAAGAGAGCAGAAAAAGGGAGGAGTAGAAGAGAAGATTCGACACACCCATTGGAAAAGCTTAGAATAGAGAAGAGAGGATACGAAGTATATCCAACAACCTGCACTAAAATCCCAAAAAAAAACATTCATCAAGCAATCACACTTAAAAAAGAAAAAAAAAAAAAAGATAAGAGATTCTTGCCATTTGTTTCTCTCTATTCTTAATCTCTCTACTGTATAAACAACATAGGTAGACGAAAGTGAATAGATTTGTTGAAAAGATTAAGGATGGAAGATAGAGAAGCAGAAGAAAAGACGGGTAGGGATTATAAACAATTGTTTAGATTTAAGGCATGTATTCATCACCTACCCAGGTGTAGGTGATTAGATAATCAAAAATAAGTTGAAACCCATAATTCTTATTGGTATAAATACCTCAGGTGGGGCCAGAAACTCTAGGATTCAAGCTTGATACAACTTTCAACCACATGCCTCAAAAAAGTCTCCAAACTATATATAAATTTTTTAACGGGATTTGATTTCAGGACTTACTGCATGTTTTTTTTTAGCTTGAGTCAGATCTGACTCACTATCTGAGTCAGATCTAATTCCTGAGTCAGACATGTTTGAGTTAAGGAACAAAATACCCCTAACTTATAGGACCAAATTATTGATTTGTATAATTTTGAGTTAGTTAAATCAGATATGACTTAAAAAATAAATACGTTAATTTAGATCTAGATGAGTCATATGATTTCAGTCAAATCCACATAGAAAAAAAAACGATATTATATACCATCAACAAGAGGCATTGTTCACTGAGTTAGCTGAGAGATACCAAAATAAAATAAAATGAAAATGCATCCTCTTCAAAATCATTCCTAGCCGGTGGTTGTTGACACCTCAGGCTTCGTTGGATATAGTACCCTGACATCCATGAAGCTTACTGCCATTTGGTGTTAAATTAGTAATGGAGTAGTTTGTTAGGGCAACCACAGTCGTTAGACTAAACCCATCGATCAAATGACTAAAAATTTGATCGATGGTCAGCCCAAAAAACAGCGGTGGATAGTCAGGCGGTTTCGCATCCTTGGGCTTGAGACGGAGCCCTGTTGTAGAATCTCGCTCAAAAAGACGGGCGAAATTGTAGAACCTAGCCCCATACAAGCGAAATTGTAGAACGAAGCCCGGGAAAAAAAATTTGAAGCGATGTCCTACAACCACGCCATTATCATTTGCGATCCCCCACGAGCTCGTCCGGTGGGGCGACTGTCTGGCGTTCCGCTCCACACGTGTGTCTCGCGCGTGTCTTCCAAATACCAAGCGAGATCCTAGCATAGAGCCCGGCTCAAGACAGGCGATGGTGTAGGATGGAGCCCGTCAATAAAATCCATAAAACCCTACTTCATGAAGAGAAAACTTCATTTCTTCTCGCCTCCTGTTCTTTCTTCTTCGCCTCTTCTTTCTCCCTCTCGCCCGACCCTGACGCCGTTTGTTCACCTCTTTTTTGTCCGTCAACGACGGTCTATCACCTCGTCCCAAGTACTTGTATTACTTTCTAACCGCAAAGTGACACATAACAAGGTATATTTGTTACCCTATAATCATAACATTCATTGTTTTAATTTCATATATATATAATTAAAATGTTAAATTAGTTTGAAGCATGTTATTTACTTGTTATACTATAAACCCATATTGTGGAATTTTCGGTTTTGTTGGTGCATACAAATTTGGGTTAGCAAATTAGGGTTTATGTATTTGTGTTATAATTTATCTAGGGTTTTAAAATATGTTTTAATTAGATTTAATATACAATAACAATATGTTGTAGCTTAAATATGGTGGATGTAAGTTTAATTTATGGTTGAAAGAAGTATGTTGATTTAATGTTGGTTTAATTTGAATATAATGTTGGTTTAATTTTGATTTAAATTATAATTGTGTAATTCAAAAAGAAATTTGTATTGAATTATTTAGAGTTGTGTTACTTGAATTACATTGGTTATGATTTGGGTGATTGTCGGAATTATTAAGAAGTGTGTAATTGTGGTTAATTTAGAAAGTTTATGCATTTATTTGATATACTAATTTTCAACCCAACGATATATTAAATCTTTTGTACAGATGTCTGACAATGTTGTATCGAGATGGGTCGGGAGAAGGAAAACGAGTAAAAAAGCAAAAATTGCGGGGGAAGTGTATAGTCATTTCATCTCATGTTATAAATTACTACACTTCCCT